>OU343221.1:47329576-47394040 GCA_910596185.1 Chrysanthemum makinoi
TTAAGAGCACATGTCTACCAAAGTTACTGTAAGCAGTTTAATTTACTTCAGAATGAGAAAAATTTTCTTATCCAAACTGTTTTATTGTATTATAAAAAATCCAGTGAGCATATAAAAAGTATCAATAAGCAATTCTAAAGACCATTTAAAAATGCTCATCTGTTTTGTTCTGTTTTACTCTGTAATGCAACAAATAATTAGTTTTTTTGGGTGTTTTGCATTGTTTATCGAAACTGGTTGCTAAGATGTTTTGAATAAGCATCTTGAAAGTGTATTCAATATAACTTATTCAATAGAGCAATGAGACACCAAGGCTGATGCTTGCAAAAATATTCTACTACAAAGTGCACAACCAAACTGCAAAATTGACTACCTATTTGTTGGGTTTTACTAATCATAACAATTACAGTAAACATATAAACATCATCAAAGCATGCAGCGGAAGTAATAGGAATAATACTTGTAAATTAATTAACCGAATTAAAAGTATATGCGTACCTTTTGCGAATCAATGCAATTAGGGTTTATGAAAACCCCAACTTAAGATCAAGTACCAAGAAACTTTAAACCCTAATAAATTAGGGTTTAATACATTCGACTACACTAAAAGTCGAACACCCAAGTTGCCAACACAAGTGCATTGGCCCTTCGTTCTTGTACACACGTATTAGTAGCGAATCAATGAGAAAAGCTAGGTTCTTGATTACAATAGATTAACCAAACACCTTTGTTATGCTCAAGGTCACTCGCAAATCCCTTACATGGGGTTTTGCTCATTGACCTAAGAACAAGAGGGAAGAAAGAAAAAGTTTGGCCTTCTATTAAAATCTAGTGTACCAAAAGATGAATACATGGGGATGTATTTATAGCCTTATGGTATATGTCAAGATTACTATGGTTTTCGATGTGGGATTCTATAGTTTCGGCCAAAAACAAGCCCAAAAGAGGGTTCCTAAAACCTTATCTTGGCTTGTTAACTTTTCTTCATATCCCGTTGACATTTAACGACCGATAATCAAAACTCGTTAAATATTAACTATCGTTAAGTATATTTATTTGTAATCAATAATTAAATATTACATTTAATATATTAATTATTATTTACATTGATTCTCATACGTAATGTGTGCAATCCCAAAGTCTCGAGTTCGAATCCGGTCATACGCATATTAAAATATATACATAACCTTTCAGCTCCCACTTGGATATATCTTAATATAGTAATGACATTGGTTTAGTCTAGCCTAACACGCCAATGCCCCCAGATTTGAATCGAGTGTGGTTTCCCTGGAAACCATTTTTATGATTCATCATTATACTTATCCTTTTACTTCTAATACTTCATTAACTGTGAATATGGATCTAGTCATTTCACAAGTTAATATTTTGTTTCTCGTTATATCTGATTGAACATGATTACCAAATCATCCAACGTATTCCGTATAGATCTTTAGGTAAGGCCTTACAAAACATCTTGCCAATCCTACGAGGGGCCCAAAATAAAGATATGCTTTGAAACAAATTCAAAGGAGCAAATTCTCTTGACTACAAGCAAAACTCATGAAATTTGTAACACTTCAAAAACAAAATTTTATAACCACATTTTACGGATAGCGCTAGGACTATTTCACACAAGTGTACTACATTCATAATGATCCGTATCTCAAGTCGAGGATAAATATACATGATTTACTTAATGACAAGGATCCATAAAGTACAATCATGTTAAGTTTGGGATCAATTCCATATTCAATTCATTGAATATCATGTGAATTTGGCATGTCCTAACGCATCAATATACTTAAATTATATTCTACTAAACTCGATTTGTCTTAATTCAGACGACATTCCCACATCATTGATCGATAACGGACTTTTATGAATAACATAAGTTATTCACGGATTAAACATGCAAATATAGGATATAATATTAAGAAAATGAAAAATAAACATAACTAATATTTTATTCCATTTAAATAATATTTGTTCATAACATCCCTTATCCAAATACTAAATAGATCGATGCATGATAATATTGGTTAATGAATTATGTCTCAAGTAATGACAATCATACTTGTTGACAAGGCATAATTTCAACTAACTTTGATCTATTGGAATTTTGAGAATACTTATTTCAAGAATTCAACTAGTGAAGTTCTTGTATGTGTGCATTCAAATAACTTGATATTGCCACATAATATTTCATAAAGTGTGTGACATCCTCAACCATCAATTCATGACAATCAAACTTTCAAACATTTTAAAGTTTCAAGTATTCTAATTCTTTAATGTATAATGCAACTATGCTCTTAGTTGAGCACAACTAGTTCACATGGCCATCAACAAGGATGAAATCCTATCATGACTAGTATTGAGTGTCATCTCAATTATACCAGCATCATTGTATAGAAACAACAATATGCTCTTTAAAAATCTCCGTAAACTTCAATATTTATAGTGTAATGTTTGATGCCTTCAAAACTTTCAAGTTTGTTGGCTATGACAATTTTACAACAATTGTTGTATTGCTCATCCATAGAATTTTGAGAGCAAATCCAGGTAGAGGAATGTAATTCTAGATTCAAACATATTCTATTAGAATATATTACACTAGTTATCTAATAACTTCATTAGATATCAATGTTGTCAAATCATCTTGCATTCAAGCATGATACAACAATAACATGATGTACATGAAAAATCCTTGTGTCAAACAGAGATTTCATTCATGTTCTACATATCCACTTTCCAAATGATATATCATGTTCTATTAGACTCATTTATTTTTACTGCACATGTTTATTAATAATAAACATATATTCCAAGGTTGTATGTCTTATTTTCTAAATCTTTCAAGTGAAGTTCCATTCCCAACTAGAGCTTAACATTTAGTTTAGATGGAAGGTTACTATCCACAACATATAAGATTTAAAGTAAATAAACATAATACTCTCACTAGTTTTCAGGAATACTTAGAAATTATCTTATTTTAATTTTAAACCAAAACTTGGATTTAATAGTTAAAAATAAGAATCATCTCCTAGATGCATGCATATATCCATTCATGGATTCTTGCCGTTTGTACATTTCCAAAAATTTTGTGAATTCATAAAACTCCTTTCGATTGCTTATCGTCCTCGCAAAAGCAATCACATAAGAAATAGTTTTAATATTCCATTGTCATTTTTATATCAATGAAAATAAGTATGACAATCATAATCATTATATACTTAATGTGTCTAGGAAAGAATATTCAATCACAGTTAATTGCTTAAGTGTGATTAATAATCTTGTCACAAGTCATGCATTAAACATATGTACAATATTGTCCATATGATTTCTACACAAAGATTTAAACCACTAGGGTTTTCCTTCTTTCGAAGAAACTCATCTTTATTAAGATAAACCAAGTTTCCAAAGTTGATTATCTTTTTGGACAGCATCTTAACATTCATAGTATGAATAATTTACCACAATTCAATATTAGGTAATATATCATTATGATTAACAGGTTTACCATGATCCTGTAATTCATATTTCTGATCATATCAAATATCGAGATATCCACGGATCTATGAATGAGAATTCCACCATCTTGAGGTCTATCAGATTTGACCTCATCATGATATTCACTAGTATGTTTTAGAAGATTATGTGTTTTGTAATTGTAATTTAATCTCTTCAAGATCTAAACAAAACTCCCACTTGCTTTTGTAATTTAAAGACTATCTATAAATACTTTAGCAATTAGAACAACACTAAATTGTTTTCTTTTGGGATATTACAAAACACATTGACAGTTTGTAAATCTTGTTCGCTAATAACCTACTCCATAAGTAGTTTTAACAAATCAGAACTTCAATATAAGACTCAATGTGATTCATCACATTCCATACTAAAATGGTGTCTTATTAATCTTCTAGGTTTGAGTTTTATTAAGTATATCCAATCAATACTCAATTTCCTAACCTTGATAACTTTTGGAAGAAAAGAGGATATAGTTATCTTGAATCAAACAATATAACAAATGTTTGATTCTTCTAACTGAACATACCATATACATACAATATTTCATTAGAATTAATATTGTAAGACAATCTAACAATATGTAAGATAAACTTATTCCTTTTGGCCTACCTATTTACCAACTAAGTCAACTTAATGGTATAATAGAATTCCAAGCCAATTGCATGTTTTATAACATAAGTATTCTTTTGACAGTCAAAAACGATTATAATATCTTACTTTATATTATAAGTCTTGTAATAATTAAAATACTTCATGTTTGTGACATTACAAAGAAACACATAAACATTTATAATTTAAAGTTATTATGAACACCACGCCATGGTTTCAATTAATTGATTTTCAGTTAATAAACTATTTATGTCATTTCAAGAATACACAAATATTTAAAGTAGCATTAGATTACTTTATTTATTTATGTCATTCCAAGAAGTGTCCAACTTAAGAAACTGCACAAGCATCCACGCCGATCCCACAAAGTGGAGATTTACCTTGAGATTACAATCTAGCCAAGATCTCACTTAAACTAAAATGTAACTTCAAGTGTTTCTATATTTTGAATGACATAAGACATAAAAGTAGTCTATGTCATAATCTTGACACATGTTCTAAACAAGTCAATCTTATTAGAACGTTAATCTCTTACCTACGATCAAGAGAATCCATTAATCATATTTGTATGTGTTGTTCCTTTGCACACAATAAATACTTCTCCCACTTGTGCATAGAACAACATCATGTAGTAGATAAACACCATGACATTCGTTTGTTTATATGAGCAATATGATAGTGTCATAGATATATAAGCATTACAAGTAGATGTAGGACCACTTAATTATCAAGGAAACGTTCAAGACTATCCTTGAGAATATGAATGTCTACATTTTTGAACGTAATGTATTATTTCAAGAAAACCTAGAAATAATCTAAGTTACTACCAAGATAATAAATCGTGTAACTCCCACTGAATTAGACAACGTTACAATAATATCTTATTCAGTAATACACCATACTCTCACTGGATTTGACAACATTGTAAGTGTTTCATTAACCAGTGAAAATAGCGTGCTATTACGTTGTTACCCCTTTTAAAGACCATTCGTAACAATTACTTAGTTACTAAAAGAGTGTATTCTACTTTGTAGATGATGAATCATCCATCAATGCTATTAACTTGAAAAATTGAGCATGCAATTTCTTCCTTAATGGGTCTACCATCGCCATAATGATGTATAGCACCTTCAATTAGTCAAAACAAAACAACTAGATAAAATATACTAGTTTGTCTTTTACCAATTTTGCGGTAATTAGTCTAGCTTCTAATTTAATAACTCATAAAATGACAAACATGTTTTCTAGTTGACCAAAATGTCATATAAGAATTCAATCACCAACAGAAGGTAATGAAATCTCTTAAGGAAAACATGGAGTGCAATTTTCTTAACTATTAAAGTTTGCTATGAGTTATATATATTAGAATTTAGACAATTCTAATGTTCCTATCATACCTTTCTCAATCATGAAAAGGAATATGATTGAGTCTCACTCTTCTTCCATGGAAAAGAGTTTATGTTTGTCTTTTAGTAAATTTTTCTTGATCAAACATTTGTTTGAAAACAGAACTATATCAATTTACCAAAGCCCAAACCACGTTTACGGTTTAATGTTGCATTAATATAATCAAAAGAATTAACAAAATTCAATTTTTAGTATTTTCATTAATTAAATCTTTCAAGAAAATAAAATACCCTTAGGTCAATATTCATATTAACCATAGAATTTTCCTTGAATCTAGGACACTCATTATCATAGTTTCACCACATCATTTGATCTGCTAGTGATGAAAGTATAGAATAGGTAATTGTCGAAGAACAATAATTGACAAACAAGTTTTCAATTCCTAGAAAATATGGGATTTATAATTTTGCCAAACAATTATGCAAAATGTAAGCATGTTTTATCCCATCTTATGCCTTAAGTTATAGGTCTCACTAACTAACTTAATTAAGTTGTCTAATTTAGAAACTGCAAATTATTTAAGTTGAGGTCTCACACAACATAAAGATTCACCTTGTTATTGTAATCTAGCTCAAGGTCTCACAGAACTAAATTACAACTTCAAGTGTTTCATATCATTAGATGGCATAAACTTAAATTTTAAAGGGTACAATTTTTTATGTGTAATCAAAACTTATGTATGAAGAAGCATGCATACATCTTCATAACATAAATTTTTTCAAAACCTTACTCATAGTTTTAAATTGCTAAGATTAAATTCTGCAAAGTTTTAATCAATGCGTTGAGAAACTTACAACTTTGCACTAAGATGCTTCGTACATAGAATAGTTATACTAGGTAGCTCCAATCGAACGCACAGGGAGGCAGAGGACCAGGTAAGCGCTTAAGCATAACCTTAGACATCCTTTCATGTGATGTGCACTTCTTTAAACCCCCTTTTTAGTTTGTTCTATTGGGTGAGCCGTTCTAACCATTTAGTACAGTCGCATCAATCGATTAAAAGTTCAAGATTTAATACTTAGAAAACAAATCAAATTTCGCCATTATTTAGTCTATTTAATTTTCTATTCATAAAAACCCTTTTTGCTTACTAACATGTCATACAATATAAACAAAAAAGCACTTTAATAAAAATTAAACAAACTCAAATAATATATACATATAACTTAACAATTAACATATGTAAAAACAATTAGCCACATGCATAATTATTTCGATAAAAACTAATAAACAATTCTAATGCATACATCAACTAGGGCTTTCACCTACAAGGTAAGTGAGCCACATGCATCGATAAGTCGATTGCGTAAGCCAAAGTCAATAATATACCAATTAGCACATAACAAATTTTTATTAGTTATATTGAGGTCTTCCCCAATTTAATAATTATCAAACTAATAAACATGTGTATATCACTTAACAATTAATCAAAACAATAATCCATGGCAAAACATGCATGTTTCACCATAGATTCCTCATAACAATTATAATCCCAAGATACGCATATTACATGACACATAACAATTATTCATTAAAACCACATAAAATATACATGCAATCCTAGGGTTTCTACAAGTTTTGCAAAAAAATAAAACCTAATAAAAAAATAAAAGGGTATTCGACCCATATATTAAAAAATTAGGGTTTCAATTATCAAAACCCTAGAAACCATAAAAGCATGTACTAATCATAAAGATTCAATTTTTATGTGTTTCGGTAATTAATTACAACATATTAACGGCTCGTGATGCTACTGTTGGGTTTTATAAATAATAACAATTATATTTAAACATGTAAACATCATCAAAGCATGCAGCGGAAGTAATAGGAATAATACTTGTAAATTAATTAACCGAATTAAAAGTATATGCGTACCTTTTGCAAATCAATGCAATTAGGGTTTATGAAAACCCCAACTTAAGATCAAGTACCAAGAAACTTTAAACCCTAATAAATTAGGGTTTAATACATTCGACTACACTAAAATTCGAACACCCAAGTTACCAACACAAGTGCATGGCCTTCGTTCTTTACACACGTATTAGTAGCGAATCAATGAGAAAAGCTAGGTTCTTGATTACAATAGATTAACCAAACCCCTTTGTTATGCTCAAGGTTTCATGAAATCCCACATGGGGTTTTTCGGCGACCTGAGAACAAGAGGAAGAAAGAAGAAGTTTGGCCTTCTATTGAAATCTAGTGTACCAAAGGATGAATACATGGGGATGTATTTATAGCCTTATGGTATATGTCAAGATTACTATGGTTTCCGATGTGGGATTCTATAGTTTCGGCCAAAAACAAGCCCAAAAGAGGGTTCCTAAAACCTTTTCTTGGCTTGTTAACTTTTCTTCATATCCCGTTGACATTTAACGACCGATAATCAAAACTCGTTAAATATTAACTATCGTTAAGTATTTATTTGTAATCAATAATTAAATATTACATTTAATATATTAATTATTATTTACATTGATTCTCATACGTAATGTGTGCAATCCCAAAGTCTCGAGTTCGAATCCGGTCATATGCATATTAAAATATATACATAACCTTTCACTATTATCACACACTTTCTCCTAGCCGTAAATTTAGATTCTCTATCAACAGGTCGATTTCCACTACGAACCACGACCTAATGTTCAAGCGGCGCTCACCCTTTATTTAAGTAGCCCACATGATATGAGTAACTATACTGCATACAGATTTTATCTGGGAACTCAATTTGACATCAAAGTCAGATTGTAGCTCTTGTTGCATCTCTTTATATGATTCCATCTTATACGGTGCATCTTCTATGACGAAGGCGATCCATGAGACACGATGATTGTGATCTTCCATGACCGTAGTTTCATAACCTTGATAATCCATTTCATCGGGTTTGGCATAGCTACTGATATAATCGGCATCAAATGGTATCGAGTGTCATAACTTTCGGTAATATTACATTTCATCAAGTTCAGCAGCGACTTCAATGTAACTAGTATCACATGCTACTTGAGTTTCCGTAGTTGTAATTAACTCATCTGACCCGAAAACCCCTTCGTCCCTACAAAGGATTATCGAAGATATATTGTAAATGACACATCCTATAATAAAAATGAATGTAAAGGGAGTTTGACCTACCAAAAGAAGGTAAAATCATCAGCAATGTGACCAGTCTCAGAGACTTTTTGATTTGAATGCAGGTAGGAGGTGCCAGGAATGAAGCTTTTACCTTCAACTAAACACGTTGGGATAGTTTGGAATCAAACTAGTTTTATGTAAGTCAATCAAATTTAACGCTTTTACACCGGCTAAGATTAAGTCATCAACCAGAGTTCCAATAGAACTAGTATCATATAGTGGTTGATTGACTCGATTTGTCGGTAGGAAGAAGCTCGAAGGGTATTCTTACTTGGTATACCTGGCCACTCTAGAAGTCCTGCCCTTATGCAAGTATTCCTAAACGTACCTCTTGACCTGCAAAAGAACCGAGAAAAGAAGTTAAGCAATTCTAGCACATGAAACAAATAGTAATCCGTAATCTTATATGCATTTATATGTGTGTGTGGAGGGAGGGGTAGAAGAAGCTTACGTCCAAGCATCTCTGCAGCAACGGTACTACTCAACCCAATAAATGGAACAAGACAAACATAAGAAGTATGGGGAAGTGACTTAGTTCTGCGCATCCTCTTTTTGCTATTAATTTTAAGGGTGAAGGCTGAATATACGTAACAAACTTTATCAAATTAACCCAATGTACGTAACATACTTTTTTATAATTTATGTACGTAATATACTTTTGAATACTTACCAATGTACGTAACATTACCAGATTACCATTTAAAAAACTTACAGTTTTGGTCCCTGCTGTTTACATTGACTTTCACCGTTAGTCCCTTGATATTTTTTTACTTAGAAAATTTTATGTCGTCCCTTGACATTTCGTTGACTTCCCTGTTAGTCCCTGACATTTTATCACGTTTTGATACTTTTTCCTACGTTTTTATCCGTCTTTATTTGTTTTATAAACCTTCCCGTTTTCTTACGTTTTCATACGTTTTTTATTCTTATCCGTCTTTAACTGTTTTCATCCTTTTTTGTCCATTTTTATACGTTTTCATCCATTGTTATATGTTTTCGTTCGTTTTCATCCATTTTTATTTGTTTTCGTCCGTTTTAATACGGTTTCGTTTGTGTTTCTTACGTTTTCATCCGCTTTTAAAAGTTTTCATTCGTTTTTATACATTTTTGTCCGTTTTTATCCGTTTTTAAAAGTTTTCATCCGTTTTTATACGTTTCCTCCGTTTTTATTACGATTTTATCCATTTTTCATATGTATTTATCCGTTTTTATGCATTTTTATTCGTTTTCATACATTTTTGTCTATTTTTATATGCTTCCGTCCGTTTTTCTTACGTTTTCATCCATTTTTAGACGTTTTCGTACGGATAAAGACAGATAAATACAGATAAAAACATATAAAACATAGGAAAAATGGACGGCGTATTAAACGGATGAAAATATTTAAATGGACAAAAACAGATAAAACATATAGCCGGATGAAAGCGTTAAAATGGACAAAACAAACAAAACGCATATAAGCGGATGAGAACATCTGGCGATATAAAAACACATTTAAAACGGATAAAAACGTAGAAAAAGAAAACGAAAGTGTATAAAAGCGGATGAAATCGGATAAAGCAGAATAAAATCATATGAAAGCGTAAGAAAAACAAATGAAATCGTATAAAAGCGGATGAAAATGTAAAAATGGACAAAAAGATGAAAGCGGTTAAAGACGGATAAGAATGGGTAGCGATAAAACGTAAGAACGGAAGAAAGTATAAAAACAAATAAAGACGGATAAAAACGTAAGGAAAAGCGGACAAAACGTTTAAAATGTCAAAGGACTAACAGTGGAAGTCGAGCAAATGTCAAGGGACCATTATTATAAATTAATGTAGTAAAATATCAAAGGACTAACGGTGAAAGTAGCGAATGACAGGGACCAAAACTGTAACTTTTGTGGAAATGGATTATTGCGTACTGATAATAAGTATTCAAAAGTAATAAATACATAAATAATAAAAAAGTATGTTCGCATACATAAGTTTATTTGATAAAGTTTATTACGTATATTCAGCCTTCACCCTAATTTTAATACAAGTCCTTTGTGGGAAATCAGTTCTGATCGAAGATTGCAAACCTTCATGCTGCAAATGAAGCAAAATATTTGTAGCATTAGTTAATTTATAAAAGCAGGATCATAGTATCTAAGGATTGGCAAGTGTAGTAATAGCTTAAAGCTTTAAGTAAGCTGAATCTAAGCAACAAGGGAAAATGCAACCAGGCCTTTGCTGATTTGCTAATTGCTATAGACTTTTGAGCACGAGACACGCATTGCAAGAAAGAAAATCTATAATAATTCATTTCTAACTAGGTCGCAAATGCTTTTGAGTTGCATAACAGGTCAAAATGGGTAATTATTTGTATTAGTTAAAAAATCGGCCGAGTTGACTTGACCTGAACTTTGAGTTAGCTCACCTTTTTCTTTTCTTGGATGCACACTTTGTTGGCAGTGCATATGTGTTTAGATACATTTCTTACAGTTAGTAATCTACATCGATAATTTGCCTCTAATTAAGGCACCTAACTTTACATAAAGTACTTGTATTTTCAATCACTAATCATGTTAACATTATGCGTGAGCGTATCTAGAAGTGGAGAATTTTGTATGACAAAATGTAGAATGTCGAGGAAGAAGCAAACATCAAGTAATCTGCAAACTTGAGCAATAAGATAGTCATAAGAATACACGGAAGTATCCATGACAAAGTCAAGCACACCAACACATTGGCCATCTACAATCACAGCCTTAAAGGATCCCCATATCCTAGAAAATATAGCATCTTCACACGGAGGACAACGATCTTTGGGGTAGTCATTATGCGGATTTTTTGCTGTTCATGAGCGAGGTTCAGGAACACCGTCAGGAAGCCCAGCGGCTCTTGCTTTCTCAGAATCTTCATAACCATAGAGTTTGTGCTCTAAACATGCTTTACGATATAATTCAAGTTCTTGGTTGATCCCATAAAGACCATAAGGCTGACATGTTGTTGTAAGGACAAATGCCTTTCCGGTTCTTTTTGCACCCCAATATTGAACAAGAACATTTTGGCCTTGAAGTGGTAAATTCTTAATCACAGAAATGATCTTCTGCTTAGGTCCTTCACTTGTAGGACGCGAAGATAATCGTAGATTTAAACTTTTGAAAGTCAGGAAGCAGAGTATAACAATAATTGATATACCACATATAAATTTAAGAGAAAGAACGTTTTTAGCAAACGAAACAAAAAAAAATTAATTGACTTTAATTAGTTTAATGCAAGTATTTGTATAGGAACCAAATCTTGGGAAAAAATTACGGGGGTCACCAGAAACTACCATACTTTATGTTATTATTAAACCTCGTAAAAACACTTCTTACCGTCCCAAAATTACTGTCAATAGCTTTTATGTTACAAAATGACAGTTTTACCCTATAATAGACTGCGTTGAGTTTTACACAAGTAATTCAAACTAGGGTAAAATGAGAACTTTAATCAATTATATACATCAATTATACGGCACAATTATACTTAATCACAAGCATATAAAATTTTAATTATCTCTTTACTATGCAAACCTAAATACATTAATGGATGACAATACCTTTAAGAGCTTTTTAAAACATAAACTCCTAAACTAAAATTTACCTCATGTAGCTTTAAAAATAAGCTCCAACTCCTATAACTTCGGTTCTAGCTAATTTTTCCAAACACACCCATATTTTATATACGCCAAAGGGTGTGTTTGGCAAAAGCGACTATCACTTTAAAATGTGTGCGGTCTCAAGTTCAATTCCTGCTAGGTGCAAACAATCTTGAAGTGGCCACATTAACCTCCTAAAAAGGGAGGGCTTTATCGGTGGGTTGGTGGAAATGCAGGTGGATTACTCGTACAATAAAAAAAAAAAAAAAAAAAAAAAAAAACCTTATATTTAACGAGAAAATGTTTTTCTAAAAAAAAAAAGCTTAAGCTCCCATAAGCTAACAAGCCCTCAATCCAAATAAATCTTCTCCTCTAAAACCATAAACAAGAAAGTTCGGGTGTGTTTGTTTCATTAAGATGTTTTAGGTCTCATCTGACTACCACATCTTACCACTAAGAGGTGGCTAGAAAGTCTAAATCTGAACGAACTAATGTTGTTTGTTTTTGTATAATATGTTTAAGTGCTCGTTTCTGTAATTTATTTATTAAACAACGCTTGATGCGATAATAAGTAACTTATGTAAATATGAAACAAGACTTTATATCATAAATATAACATAGTTAATAAACCATCAAATATATTATATTAACACAAGTCTTCTCTTATCGAGTAAGAGGCAGTAACACAAGTCCCCCAACTCTTACTGAGTAAGATGTTATATATCTAACTGGGTCTGACTCAAAATGAAAAAACAAACAAGCAAAACGTATCTACTTAGTTGACTAACAAATCCATCAATCCTCTTGATCAAACTGAGCTGAAAACAACCACATATCACATATAACAGATAGATATAGTAATTGATAGTTAATATAAAAAGAAATTAAGCAAAACAATTTGACTAAATATAATGAAACTAAACACTTACACAGGTAGCATCTAATTATAGAAAGCTTCTATTTTGGACCACAAATTAAAACACAATCTGAACATAAAGATTGAAGAGAAAGATAGAATACTAATGAAAGAAATGTTTACTTTTATAAAAGTACTAGCAGATCAACAATAACTTGCTATACATGTAATTTCTCCTAAATTATTGGAAATATATACATATACTACTATACATAGTAAAGTAAAGTAAGTATCAGATATTAGGTTGTTTGAACTCACAGTGAAAGTTTCTTCCTGAAGGCAAAATGTATGATTCACCAGGTGAAACTATGAAACTAGAGAAAACACTTGTGGTCTGGTCGGTGAAGCAAGGATTCATAGTTGCACAAGCCATGGATCTATGAATCTGTGTTATGCTGTAAGGTTCAGGTTTTTTGATCTATGGTCTGTCAAATTACATATATTTATAATAAGACAAATTACCCGGTCTAATATGAGGGTTCAATTAAGGGATGACAGTGCATAGCTTGTAAGTCAATAGTTAACAACGACTTCAGTTGGCTTTCACAATCTGAAAAAGGCCTGTCAATTCTTATTGGACCCCCATTTACCAGTTCTCAATTGATCCCTCCAAGTTGTAAACTTTTAGCTCTTTTAGTGACCCTACCACCCAATTATTTGGGTCTCAGATATGCTCTTTAAATATTGCTTTCACAATGTGAAAAAGGCCTGTCAGTTCTTATTTGACCCCCATTTTCTAGTACTTAATTGATCCATCCAAGTTGTGAACTTTTTGCTCTCTAAGTGACCCTACCACCCAGTTATTTGGGTCTCAGATAAGCTCTTTAAATATTGATTTTAAATCGTATAGATTGCGTTCACAATGTGAAAAAGGCTTGTCAATTCTTATTTGACCCCCATTTACCAGTTTTAATTGATCCCTCCAGGTTATGAACTTTTTGCTCTCTTAGTGAGCCTACCACCTAGTTATTTGGGTCTCAGATTTGCGTTCACAATGTGAAAAAGGCCTGTCAATTATTATTTGACCCCCATTTACCAGTTTTAATTGATCCCTCCAAGTTATGAACTTTTTGCTCTCTTAGTGACCCTACCACCCAGTTATTTGGGTCTCAGATAAGCTCTATAATGAACCGGAAATCTCATCCTCAATTCAAATCTCTCTTGTTGAACTATCAAAATGAAGTCTAACAGTATAAAGGTAATGAAAAAATTCAAATTTGGAAAAAAAATCAGCATCCATTTGCGTATTGGGAAAACACAGCAGTCGACAACGGATGGTCTCTTAAAGTGGCAGGTCATTTATCGAATGGAGAAGAAATAGGGCTCAAGAACTACATAGACCGTCTTATTGCTTTTGGTGACGTTGGGCCAAACACATGGAGTCACCACGACTGCATTGTTGGCCTAGCTGCTCAAACAAGGATTACCCATCAAAGGACTGACAACCAATATCAATTTCTCGGGCATTTAGTTATGCCGGTATTTCGTTACGCGGGGACTCATGAGATACTTGTCGGAGTGATCGAGCTAGTCACATTATATCCCAAAAAAAGCTACATTGAAGAATTTAACCAGATTAACATGCTATTGAAGGTCAGTTTTTTATATTTGTCAGTATATGTATTTATGCAACTAAAGTACAAAAAAACTGTTACTAAAACTCTTGCGTTGTATTCCTTTTTAGGGTGAAAAGTTAGCAACCGCAAAGCAAATAAAAATTCATTGCGGGGATGATACCATAGCGTTTTCACTACCCTTAGAGTCAGGAATCACTTATTTATGGAAGAATGTGACTGAGAGATTAAACACATTGAATAATAGAGCATTTGGAATCATGTATACCGACTACTATGGTCGCCCTCGTCCTATTTCAACTGATGCTGACCTCCGTGCTTGCCTAGCTGATCCAGGTTCGATGGGGTCGCTGATAATCAGAATGTTTATAGTACGTATCTGAGTATATCATGATTTATTTAATTTGAAATTCATCAAATAAGATGTTCATGTTGTATTCCATTCTGTTGTTTATCTTTTGTTTGTTTACACTTGGTTTTGTGTTGTATTTCTTTTTTATTTTTTGTATTTTGTGTGTCATGTTTGTAATAAAATTTCATGTTAATATGTTCGCGTTGCTTGTATATATACTTAGTGATGGCCTGGTTGTATGCTTTACTAATTGATGATCATAATTCTGTTACAAGTTAAGCTTTTACCAATCCTCCCTAGCTATCAAGATGTTCAAATCAAGCTTTTACCAAACACCCCTTTGTCTTGGTCCAAACACACAAAAGTAATTATTTACTACAAATCAAAAGCAGTAACTTAATATGCTGTTTGAATGAGCAAAATTCTACAAACACCCCGAAAATCAAAATGAGCTAATTGATATGTGGTAGTGAGAACCGAATTAAATCCAGTCACCGAATCTAATCGGCTGCTCATTTTCCAGAGATCTATATTTCGTCGTGTTTGATTAAGTAAACCCCGTGCATAAACCCAATCAATACGGTCCACATATTTCAGGTTGAATTCGAAGACGGTGTGTCGGGTCAGAAGGGGGAAGACCATTTTTTTGTCGGGTTTTGATAATACCCACCTGATAACAGGACCCAAAATCACAACAACAGCAACAACAATTCCCAATCTTGCCGAAGCGGGGTATGGGGAGGTAAAATGCAGACATATTCCTCATGAAAAAACCGAGGGTAGGGAGACTATTTTAGGAAGAACTCCGGCAAGTGTACACGTGAGGGTGAAACAGAACCCAAAATCGAAACCACATAATATATTAATATAGTTACAAAGTTGTTGGATCGATGTACTCTAACCAAACTAACTTAAATAGCTTGTTAAGGGTTTAATAACCTCGGATAAATCATAAGTTATTAACAATGAAACACTGAGTAATCTTTATCAAGTATGCGGAATTTACTTAACAAAGCTAAGAAGAATATAACTTTATTAATAACTCTAAAACACTAAATATCGAACTCTCTAAAACTCTAATATTGATCGTACTTTTGGATTCTAAAAACACACATATCTAATACCAATCTAGGGGTCCTTTTATAGGCTCAAGGATAACCCTAATCGGTTTACAATTCTTATCCTTGTACGTCAAGTAAACAATACTTAGAAAGTTCTAGATAAACATTACTTTCTATCTTTAATCAATTACAACCGACTTTAATCTTTGCAGTACTTTGATGAATAAGCAGTACTTTGACTTTTACTTAGCATTACTTTGACTTCTTGCAGTACTTTGTCTTTCTGCAGTACTTTGTTAATCTTGACACTTTAACTCTTCGTACTTTAACTTTCGTATCCCAACAATCCTCCCTAACTTGAATTCTACTTGTTTGATTTCAAGTTCCTTTGTAGATTTAGCTTTAACATCTTTGTCTTCAAAGAGGAATTGTGACTTTATCTTCAAATTTTATCTTTGTAGATTCTCTGCTTATATCATCATCAAAGTAGTCTTTATTTGTATAATTCTTTTCAGCATCAATTAACAATCTTATTTCTTTTCAGCAACATTCAGCAAGCTCCATCTTTTCAGCAACATAAGACAATTTGTATATTTAATTCAGTTAAGTTTCAGTCTATTCTCATCACTTCCAGGTGTGTAAACTCCTGTGAGAGGTGAATCATTGAAAATTTAATGGATTTAATGTCTCTTTACCAAAGCCATTAACTCTGGAGTAGCCAAATGTTTTGATGTGTAAGATCATGGTACACTGATAACCATATGATTTTTAGCAAATCATCAGCTATCAACAGATTTGAGTTGTCTTTACCAAAAGTTGTACCCTTTTGGACTAGTTAGTTCTTTTATCATGGTGAACTAATTACCATATAATGGTTTTTCCACAGCTTTACCACAAGCCATTTTCTTGTGGGCTAGCCAACTCTTTACATTACTGATATGGTGAGTTGATTACCATACAACTTATTAGCAAGTTGTCAACTATAAAACGGATTTGAGATATCTTTACCCGAGCCGTTTGCTCATGGATTAGCCAATCCTTTTGTAACCATGGTGGATTGATAACCTATTGGTGTTACCATCTCAAAAACCATTTATTTCTTTTAACCTTTGTTCCAAAACATTTATTACTTAACAAAAGTTTTTCAAAATCGATGCTGGTTTAAAAGCGCAAGCATACTTTGATTAAAGTATTGTTTGATCAGCAGTACTTTGAATAAAGTACTGATATATCAAAAATTTAATCAATTAAGATTCATACCTTTATTCATCATCATCAGCAATTGTAGTTCATCGATAAAGCAGTTTGATGACCGGACGTGCTATTTCATTATCTTCTTCAACTTCCATTCCATGCTCCAACATCCTCCTCATAAGATCTGATGTAAGAGGATATCTTCTATCAGCTAACATGTGAATCATTGTACCATCTTCTAGCTCTAGAACATGTACTCCAGATTCTTCAAAGAATCTCTAGCAAGTAATCTCCCAATCTTCTTGGTTTTTCCAGATCTCAGCAGTACTTGTTTCTTCAGTTTCCCAAACAGTTTTGAGATCTCCAAGCAAGACTAAACCAAATCCTTCTGATGGATTGTGTTCATAATATTCTTTTACCACATGAAATAAATGGAATAAATCCACTCTATCAATTATATGCAATAAATCCCATAGCATATTGAACACCTTGAAACTTTCATCTTCTTTGTGAAACATCAGATAATTTCCATATTTTGACTCAACAACTTCAAAAGTAGTTATTGGAGATTTGTTCATCTTCAATTCGGCATCATCTTTAGAATACTCAAAATCTATTACTCTTAAGTAATTCCTTAGCTCATCATTAGTATCAGACCTTAACTCAACTTTCTTTGATGACTGTTGATCTTTAACTCCAGTTATTCTTTTTCTTTTTAAGCTTCCTTTTCTTTCTTCTTCTTTGTAAGCATCATCATCTTTAAAATCTTTAATATTAGCAACTTGTCTCTTATATTCTTCTCGAACAGCTTCATATAACTCTTTCATATTAACATAATTCAGCTTGTTCAATCCAACGTATCCTCTTCCTTTCAGATAAGCCATCATTGCATTCCTTTCCTTAGCAAGATTTGGTCTTCTTGGTATAAAAGGAATAGGAAGTGGTGATGGTATAGCAGCTTTAGCATTCAATTCTTCTTGTAATTTCCTAGCTGCTTCTTCATTCATAGCTTCTTGTTCATTACCAACCTCAGCATTCAGTTCAGCTTGTACCTTTATAGATGCTTCCTCATTCATAGCAATTTGAGCAGCCCTTATTTGTGCTAAAGTAGGTTTCTTTTTCTTCTTTGCTTCTACCAATATACCTTTTCCTTTATCCTTTGGATCAATAACAGGTTGAGAAGCTCTTGGTTGTTCTTCTTCTTGCACTCCTGGAATGTTAACACCCCTTGGCCTTGATAAATCATGCAAAATCTCAGCAATAGTTTCATCATCACTTGCAGCATGTATAGGTTTGGGTGTATCAGCTTCATTTTATGGTATGACAGTTGAAGGACCAGCTTCTTCTTCAGTTAAAACAGTTGAAGGACCAGCTTCTTCTTCAAAATCTATCAACCTTGGTGAAATTAACCCTTGTTTGTAAGTTCCTTGAAAAGATGCCGATCAGCAGTACCTTGATCATCAGTACTTTGAACTTGAACATCAATAACTTGCTCCTAAGTACCTTGAACTTTGATTTCTTCCTCAGTACTTTCAATAACCTGTTCTTCAGTATCTTGTGTCTGAATAGTTGTACCTTGAGGTTCAGCTTCAGATTCTTCATTCAAATTCTTATCTTCCAAATTCCTCCCCAATTGGAATGAAGATGATTGTTGTTGAACTTTCTTGCCTTTTGTTTTCTTCTGAAATTGCCTAACAGGCTTGCCTTGCTTTCTTTGAGACTTGACCCATAGACGATGATGTTGAACCAAAGGCAAGACAAAATTCTTGAGTCTTCTAAACTTAAGCTTTATCTTCTTAATTTGTTTAGCCTGAGCTTCAGTTGTTTTCTTCAATCTGACTAACTCCCTTGTCAAAACATAATTATCCAACACCAAACCTTCAGGGGGTATAGTAGTTGGATCATCTCCTCTAATTGGTGAATGTTCTTCTGGTTGAGAATCAGGAACAGATATTTGTAGAGATGGTGAAGGTGAAACTGCAACATCGTCTTAAACTTCAGTATTCTGCGAAGCAGTACTTTGTGATGCAGTACGTTGTGATGCAGCACTTGGAGATGCAGTACCTTGTGATGCAGCACTTTGAGAAGCAGTACCCTGTGTAAAAGCAGTACCTTCAGTGTCATCACCTTTTGCAGCCTCATCTCTAATAGCCTGAACAATCTCTATCATAGAAGTAGTTAATGGAGTGTCCCTTCCAGTGAATAAATCACTCTTCCTAGCCATGAAAGTGAAAATCTTGGCTTGTTGTACCACAACAGGTAAAAGACTTGTAGGCTTTGGTACATCTGAAAGTTGTTTATTTAGAAACACTTCAATAAACCGAGGATACATCAACCATTTTGAACCATGAGAGATGTGTGAAAGCATGCCATCGAGGATTAGCCTTGAAAAGTTGAAAAGACGATCTGTAGCCAAACCCACTATAGCAGATGCTATGTTAGAACCGAATTGCTCCCAAGAAGTACTTTTAGCACTAATGCAATGAAGCAATACATGAACCAAAAACTTTCAGTGAGGACAAAATAAGGGTTTCTTGAATGTCAGTTCAGTTAAAGACCCTTCATATCCAATGTCCCTAAAAGTATCCCAAGTCAGTTGCTTATCAAAACGAATAGCCCCATCTTCATCATCAAACAATAAGTCTTCACGAATAGAGGCTTCAGTAATCTTCACAATCCTCCCAGCAACTTTAGCTTGAATATAGGAATCACCATTCTCTATAATAACCCTAGCAGTTTTCCAAAATTGTTGAATCCAGGGCTCAATGATATCTGGTTCTACTAAAAGTGCATAACTAATTGGCGACCCAGTAAGAAAATCAATGATATCATGAAAGATTACATTTGCTTCAGTCTTGTCTAAATTTGCCACCATGTTGTGTTTGGAAACGGTATTACGATTCGCCATTGATGATTATATGATCACAGGAAGAGATAGAACGAATAATATAGGTGAAAGTGAGAGAAATATGGAAAAGATTAGAAGATATCAATATGAGAGGGAAATTCAGAGAGTAGTTATTTATAGGTGAGATTTAAAAATTACGACCATTAATAACAAAGTTACCGTTAGTTGTAGTTACCCTCAATATTACCGTTGAACAGTACTTTAATAAGACAAAGATACTTTCCGTGTGCAGATACTTTCAAGCAGTACTTTCATAAAATCAAAAGCAGTACTTTTCCATTCTCTTCCTTACAATAGCATATACAGCAAATAAACATGAATATCCTCCCCTCAAGCAATGCATAGGACTATACTTACACTTAGTAGTCCTCCCCTTAAATGTAGCCCAGTAATTAATCATGCCAATACTCACCACCAAGTGAGTAAATCTGGAAACATCAAATCCTTTGGTGAGTAAATCAGCTACATTATCATCTGTATGCACCTTGACAACATTAATGAGCCTATGCTCATAACAATCTCTGATGAAGTGGCTGCTTCTATCAAAGTCCTATTCTTTCTCTCTGCAACACCATTCTGCTGTGGTGTTCTGGCAATACTGAACTCCCTCTTGATTCCTTTGTTAGCACAAAATTCATCCATAAGCTTGTTCTTGAATTCAGTTCCATTGTCACATCTAATATCTCTAACTTTCAGTCTTAGTTGGTTTTCAAGTGCTATAATAAGATCATGAATAGCATCAAAAGTATCATCCTTAAATCCTAAGAAAAATACCCAACTGAATCTACTGCAATCATCTGTCACTACTAAGCAATACTTCTTCTTGTTCAAACTTGTAACAGAATCCGGACCAAATAGATCCATATGTAACAGCTCCAATGGTTCTCTAACGGTCCTTTCCTCAAGCTTCTTGCAAGAAGCTTTGTGTTGTTTACCCTTCTTACATGCCAAACAGGAGTGATCATTCTTGTAGGTCTTTGAAGGTAAACCTCTAACTAAATTCCCTTTGACCAATTTGTTGATATTTTTATAATTCACATGGCCTAGTCTTCTATGCCACTGATGTGCTTCTTCAAGGGATGCCTTTGCTACTAAACATGTAGCTCTTTCAGAAGAGTGAAGACTCTTCATATCCAAACTGTACACATCATTGGTTCTTGGTACTTTGAGTATCACCAAATTATCATCATCAAGCTTGAATTCAGGTGAAAGTATGAGACATTATGTGTTAGTGAATAACACAGGATGCTTTTTGTCACAGATTTGAGAGACTGACAAAAGGTTGAACTTAAGCTCCTTCACATATCTAACATTCTCAAAATCTATGCTTCCTGTCTTGATAGTTCCTTTTCCACTAATTCTTCCTCCACTAGCATCATTCCCAAATGCAACTCTTCCACCATAATATGGCCTAAAATCGTGAGAATCTCCTTGTCTCTGTCATGCTTCCAGAGCAACCACTATCCACAATAAGATGATCTTTAAGCTCCTCTTACGGGTTGCCACACAAAGATAAAAAGTTAGTGTCTTTTAGGAACCCAAGCCATTACTGACTTGTGTTCCCCTTGTGGAGTAACATACTCAAATTACTTGAGTATGTAATCTTCTGATTTTTGTAAAACGAGAATCAAGCATTATCTTTTGTTTCAAAACTTGTGGTGGATTTTCAGCAAATGTTTCTTTTCAACAAAACCTCCTTTTTATTTTCAACAAAATCATCTGTATCAAAAATCACTGTTTCAGCAATACTTGTTGAAAGTACTGTTTGTTCATCATCAGTACTTTCTTTCTTAACCCATTAAGTTTTAACTTCTGGTGAAGAGTCTCTAGATCTAAATACTCTCTTGGAGTTGTAACGCCTTCTAGATTGATAGTAGTTAGATCTCCTAGGGTTCCTATTCCAAGAGGTGTTTGGTGAAAACTGAGCAGTACTTTGAGAAATACTTGGTCTGGCTTAGCAGTACCTTGGAAAGTATTTGAATGTACTGGAGGTGTTGAAAAGGGTCTTCTCTGGTGAGGGTACCTATAGTCTGGTGAGAAGTTTCTAGGGTTAACCCTATGTGAATGATTCCAAGCTGGTCTAGTCTCCTTTGGGTTTTGGTTGTCAGTTCTGTTCTTAGGGAACTTACTTAAGTACTCTGAATGTAAGTTATAGTCCTTAATCAAATGAGTAGGACTAAAACAAACAAAACAAAGTTTTTGATCTGTGATTCCAAAGTTTCTTCTTCTATGTGTATGACTAAACCTATCATGTCTTCTAGGTGAATGATGAAAACTATTTTGACTAAAATTATCCCAAAAAGGTTTAGCAGACTGTTGAAAAGGTTTTCTTAAAGGTACTGCTGAAGATGTAGCAGTACTTTGAGGTGTAGCAGGACTTTGGGGTGAAAGAACTGCTTGGCTTTGAACATCATCTACTTTAAGTGTTTCAACAGTTTCTTTTGAGATTTCAGACCTAGATTGACCTTTAAGTTTCTTCCTAAACTCTAAGCTATCTACTCCAAAACGAGAAACATCAGGCCTAGGAGGTTGATGACTACCAGTAGGATGAGGGACTGCATGATAGGCATTATCTTTCTTAAACTCAGGAGGTGTGTCACTAACTGATTCCTCATTACTAGATGTGTCTACATAATTAATGAGTTCATCATCACTAGTGGTTATATCCTCAAAGTCACATTCATTCTGATCACTAGGTGGGTTTTCTATGTTATTAAAATCCATACCAAAACCTAGGCCAGTTTTAATATAAGCTCTTCTCTGTTTTTCAACATAAGTGACATGAGAAAGACCTGATTGTCCCCAAGCATTAAACTTTTCTAGTAATTCATCTCTCTCCTTAGTTAATTTCTCAATTTTAGAGATCTTACAGTTTAACTTCCATTCACTTAATTTCAACTGATAATCCTGTTGTTCATACTTTTCTGCCCAAGCTATTTTATTATTTTCATGTGTTATAATTTTGGCTTCCATTGACTCTAAAGTTATTTGATAACCTGCTACCTCAGACCTAGCCTTTATACAGTTATCTCTTTCAGCCACATAACTATTTAGTACTTTTTGATAAAAGTCATGACAATTGGAACATACCTCAGAGATAGGGGGTGAACTTGGTGAAGTAGCCATCATAGCATGTAGAACAGGATCATCTTCACTCTCCATGCTCCAGTCAAAACTTCCAAAACCATCTTTAGACTCCATAGCAGCATGTCCAGGTTCCTCATCAAAAGCTGTGCTCCAATCAAACTCGTTCACTGAATCCTTCATAGCTACCATACAATAGGTTACTAGCTCATCATCAAATTCAGCACTCCAGTCAACCTCTGATAGATTCTCTTGAGCAACCAAAGCTTTTGTTTCTGAAATAGGGATTTCTTTCAACTCTAGCTTTGGTTTCAATCATTCTGTTTGCTTGATACTTAGCAAACCTGCATTCCCTTGCAAAATGTCCAGTCTTTTGACAATTGAAGCATTCAATTTTGGATTTGTCAAAAGTGATTCCCTGTTTTGGTTTGAAGTCTATGCCTCTTCTAGTCTTCTTCATAAACTTCTTGATCCTAGGAGTGATCATAGCAACTTGCCACCTGATATCAATTTCTTCAAGTGCATCCTCTTCAATCTGGGAGAGATCTTCTTCATAGGTAACAGGCAAAGTAGCTTGTTGTGCAAAGAAAGAGCATACAGCTTCATCTGAGTGGATGGTATTGGATGATGTGGGTTGCTGAGCATAAGTAGGGGTAGTGTAGACAGCAGTACTTTGAGCAACAGTACTTTGAGGGGAGAAGCGATTTTAGTAGAAGTACTGCCCTCTTTTCGATGACACAAAAGCAATACTGTGAGACTTTGAGCTTGTTTGGCCATTCATCTCATGCTCATACACCTTCAGATGATTGTAGAGATCATCAAAATCCATGGTGTCCAATCCAGGTTGTCCTCTAATCATAGTAGCAATCACATGCCATGTCGATGGCAAACTTCTTAAGAACTTTAAATTAGCATCTTCTACTAAGACCTCTGCTTTGTATAGCTCCAGCATGCTGAGAAGATTTTGGAATCTGTCATAGGCAGCATCAAGGCTTTCTCTTTCTCCAACAATAAAGGTTTCAAACTGCTGCTTCAACAGATTTTTGTGCATCTTCTTGGAAGCATCATTACCTCCAAATCTAGTTTTGAGAGCACCCGAGTTGCTTGGCATCTTTAGCATCATGGAATTTGAGTAGGTGTCCATCGGAATGGCGGACAACGGTATGTTGAGAGCCTTCTCTTGATTCCTAGTGTTCTTGCTGGTAAGACTGGTTTGGGTGGTTTAGGTTGTCCAGGAACCTCTATAGGTTCTGGAACTACTTCATTGCCATTGACAATCATATTCCACAATGCATGGTCGTGATTGCAATATCTTCATCTTCATGCTCCATAGATCATATTCGCCTTTCTTAATGATTGGAATCCTTAGTGAAGTGATGGATGGGGGTGGAACAGCTTCAGTCGACATCTTTAGAGTTTTGTTATTTAACTAGGTTTAAACGGTTTCTTCTTAGTCAGAGTTTCCACACAAGCTCTGATACCACTTGTTGGATCGATGTACTCTAACCAAACTAACTTAAATAGCTTGTTAAGGGTTTAATAACCTCAGATAAATCCTAAGTTATTAACAATGAAACACTGAGTAATCTTTATCAAGTATGCGAATTTACTTAACAAAGCTAAGAAGAATATAACTTTATTAATAACTCTAAAACACTAAATATCGAACTCTCTAAAACTCTAATATTGATCGTACTTTAGGATTCTAAAACACACATATCTAATACCAATCTAGGGGTCCTTTTATAGGCTCAAGGATAACCCTAATCGGTTTACAATTCTTATCCTTGTACGTCAAGTAAACAATACTTAGAAAGTTCTAGATAAACATTACTTTCTATCTTTAATCAGTTACAACCGACTTTAATCTTTGCAGTACTTTGATTAATAAGCAGTACTTTGACTTTTACTTAGCAGTACTTTGACTTCTTGCAGTACTTTGTCTTTCTGCAGTACTTTGTTAATCTTCAGCACTTTAACTCTTCAGTACTTTAACTTTCTGTATCCCAACAAAAGTTGATTATAACTCCTTAACTTTATTTTTTGAAGATTAATTTTACCCAAATTGCATCAACCAGAAAAAACAACTAAGGTTCAATGCATTACGATTGACACATTGGAAATACAAACTTGCAAATTTAATTTCCTCGTATGCTAAACCCCCCATCTAGCGAACACAAAAAAAAAACAACTAAGGTTAGTCGCAAGCCAACTCTACAAGTAGTTTGATAGTGGCGTCGCTAGCCAAGAACTCTGGATGAGTGTGCAATGCATCCTCACAAGTAAGTTGTAGAAGACCATTATGCTCGTCCTTGTATTTTAAATTAAGCCGTTTACCCCTTAAACCAAGCCTTTGTGCCACTTCACTCTCTAATTCCAACAGTCCTGATGAGATAGGAACTCAGAACTTTATTGTATCACCTTTAAAGGTTGCCTTCACCGTCTTTTGTGGTACTACTTGGTATACAGTATCGGATATAGACGGAAGATATTTGTGCTTCCCACAACGCCACCACTTGCCTGAAAAGTCTTGGTGTTTACTTGAACAACTCCACCGCTTAAGCTTTATCACCACCAACACAACAAGACACAAATCAAAACATGGGCTTGAAGACCGTGGCAACCGTTTTGACCCCGATTCTGGTGACAGCTTTGGATCAGTAACATAACTAGTTTTCTTTCTCTGCTTTGGCATAGGCCAACTAGGTATACCATTCTCTCTACAAAAGCGTTTCAATGTAGACCGACTAACTGAAAGAAAAAAAAAGAATGTTCAGATCATAGTTATGATTATACCATCTAAATGTGAACTAATGAAAGACTGTAAATAGGCAAAATGATGACTCACCACCAACACTCTCGGCAGCTTGACCTATTGGTTTTCCAACATGTTTCTCAACCGCCTCCATTCTAATTAAGTCTATCTTACGCTTTCTGCCTCGTTTCAAACCGCTGCTCTTTTCTTCACATCGTAATTGTATCACTTGTTTTCTGCTTAATCACAATGGTGGAAGTAGCATTGTCATTTTTATTTGAGCCAGCCACATTTATTCTTTCCCTTCTAACATCATTCCACGCCAATACTTCTGAATTGGTTAATATATTACACTGTTTATCGGGGGGATTTTCTTTGGACGAATAATGGGTTGGGACATTTGCAGTGTCAGTTTTAACGGCATTTGCCAAAAAAGTCTCTGGGTTGGATGAATCCATCCCAAATGCCAAGGTGTTGGCAGTTGTGATTGAGGATTTTTGGATACTTTGAGGCGATCCAACAAATTCTCTAGGTGATATATCACCCAATACGAATCCAGAAGCGACTTCAACTTTCTGTTTCAATGTTTGCACCAAGTCCAAAGCATGTCTGCTATCTTTGCTATCCAATTGTAGAAAAAACTCTAACACATAGTCAACATCACCTTCAACACTATGTATGAAGACTGTGAAGCAGCTCATTAACCCACTCATGCGTGCATTGTGAACCAAAGGATACTCTTCTTCACTAAGCTCGGTTACATCTTGACAATAACTTGAGCCACAGGTTAACAATGCCCTACCAACAAAGCCATGGTACTTATCCAAATGCTTATTTTTACATGCTTCCCTGAAAGACCACACGCTCAAATCTTTAACATAAAAAGGTAAAGCAACTGTGGACATGCAGACTTTCCCAACACATTTGATGTCGAAACTATCACAACTCTTCTCTATAACTTTATTAGGTGAAACAAAACTACTGGATGGGGAAACAGCCCATGTTTGAGCAATAGGTAAATTGTGCATGTCACACACTATTTTCAGAATACCATAGACTTTATCCAACTCATTTTTCCTGCTTTCATAGGGAATCTGCGTATAGAAGACATCTCTTCCACATAAGAATTCTAAAGCAAAGTTTTTTTCTTTTTAATAAGAACAACTTTGCCAAATTATTAAACATGACTAATAGATGCTCATATTAATCATCCAGGCCCAACTCACCTTTGGAGTACCGAATACTTGTGGGCTCGTCAGATTTTGTGTCTGAAAATTGACAAGTTAAAATGAGGATTCATCGAATGAAAGCTTAAATGATGGTACACCACAACAAAATAAATAAATAAATAAATAAAAGTTCTAAGAACAGAGTAGTACTAATTTTTTTTTTTTTCCAGATTAGAGGATAATTTGTATGAGCATTTAAATACTTGATGTAGGGACTAGGGAATTCATTTGGGAAAAAAATAAATCATGGTATCAGTTTAGAATATTTTAGAATTAAAAGATGAAAAACCTTGAGGGCCTTGTAAACTTGTTGAACCTCAAACGCAAAACTCATATACTTTGAAAATGTTAATAGCTCGAGCACACCAACACATAAACATGTATTTAAATCAAACACCGGTAAAGCCACATATCCGTGAAGATTGCAACGAATAGCACATTCTTGTTGTGGAAAATCTTCTAGTTTGTAATTAGTCAAATCAGAAGTCCACTCTGGTAGTCCTCGCCTAAATACTCGAGCAGGAGGACCAATGTCTTCCTCTTCATCATCCTTATCTACAAAAATTGCATTTCGTTCAGAATGCCTCCTATAAGAGCAGAGTCTTTCATCGGCTACACCAACACCAAATGGCTGATCAACAATTGTAAGTAGTTTGTGTTTCCCAACATCACGAGGCAACCAGAACTGAACGAGAACATGCTTGTCACGGAAGGCTAAGAGCTTTAATGCAACTCTTATCTTCTCCATAACTGTCTGATGATGTGGGACGATATTTTTAGACCCCCCCTCAAAACCTGTAGTTTTGACAATGCAAGTCAGAAGCACACACAAGCATTGAAGTCTGTGATTTGGTAGCCCAAGAAAACAAAAAGGGAGTAAAAAGAAAGGGTCAACCTCCGAGGTCGTGGTAGGAAGTAATTAATCTTGTTTAGTAGGTCATAAGATAGGCATGTCTTTCTTATGTAGTGATTTTGGTGTTGCACTTTAGGTGCTTGTTTTTTGCCCATGTAACGGGCAGAGATGAAAGATTCACTCTCATCCATCGTACTTAATCGTTTTTTGGCGTAATATATTTTACCAGAGTGATCCCCTTTTACCAAAAAAAGAGCGTCTGCCTCTTATTCCTATGATCCTATCTAACTGGAAAACATAACTGGATGTTTTTATTTGCGAACTCGAACTAAATTTAGGAAAAAATAGCAAGGTTGGATCAAGTGGTTAACACCCTTGCCTCTGGAGACAGAGGTCAAGGGTTCTATCCTCACCCCTTGCAAGGCCGGAGGTCCTTTTCTACCTTTGGTAGAACCGGAAGCAGCCTCTCTACCTTTAGTAGGGGTAAGACTGTCTACGACTCAACCTCCCCCATACACCGTGGAAGACGGTATTAGGAGTTACTTTACTTTTTTTTAACTAAATTTAGGAAGAAAGACGTACATGTGATTACAAAATGAGATGAACCAGATTGAAAAAGTTCTTCCAGGGGCTCTTCGTTTTTAGAAACCAAAAGTGTTGTCAGGTATCTCAACTCACCAGATAATGGATCTGGACGTTTTTCTTCGAAATAGGTCGTGCTTTTTTTCAACATATCTACCATGCTCAGATCTCTAAGCAAGAGAGAACGTGAACCTGAACATGATGATTCGTCTCTATCTGCAGAATATTAATCAACACTCTGAGATCGCTCAAATGAGTCCGTAGAAACTTTGCAGACAGTTCTATATGAACTGCTATAGCCTGTGCCTTTTTGACAAAACCGAACAAGTATCAAATGAATAAGAGACCTGGAATGCTTTATGAAATTTCTCTGGAATTGATGTTGAATGGAAATACTACTAAACAAGTGTGAAGTGGTGATTTAGATAACAGAAAACGACAGTTATTAACCTCCAAAAGTCCAAGTCATTCTCAACAAGAACAACATTCAATAAACCGTTGAAACAAACATTGATGACCATGTCCAACAATATACAACCACACATGACACATTGCATAATTAATCAGATAACACGTACGAGCTATAGTCTAAGTATACATGTATAGTTCATGTTTTGAGCAAGTTTATGTTTGCACCTAACAAGGCCGGCCAATGAAACACTTCTTGTTTTTAGGAATCTAAACTTCAGGTATGGCAGACATATTTATGTTTGGCTGGACAATTAGGCAGATGTAAAAGATTTAGCTATTAGCTATATATTATTAACACTGAAGCAAGAATACAACATACTAAAGATCATGTGCTGCAACAATTTGATTGAGGACGAGTTTTAACTTTTAAGGTTACATGAGTTTACAAACTTATGTTAATATAGTGGAGTGAGATGCAAATAAACTTTAAACTACAATAAGTAAAGTATCATTTAAACTTTAAGAAATAGTCATGAAGTGTCCACGTCAACCTCGTGAATATGAAGGTCTTTACCCAGTTTATTTATGCGTGGCTATGAGTGCAAGCCTCGTTGATTAGGCCAAAATGCCGGAAACCATGATTACTAAAAAAAAGTAACCTTATCAAATTAAAGGTGACATGAACTCTTGAATATGACATGCAGAGAAAGCAGATAGTAGTAGTAAGACTCACAAAGTAGATTCATTTCACCACGGTAGCTATGACCAGAAGATATATCCGTTCAAAAAGTTAATGAGAAAGAAGCTTAATGATTTTCAAGTGAGGTAAATCACAGAACAGAGGCTCAACGGAATTTACAGAGGTAAGCTGTAATTCTGAGCTCAGAGACCAAAATCGGGATGTCTAACAAATATGGCAAGGTGAGGTTTATATAGGGCTTCGAATTGGCCGGGAATAGCGTGGCAAGTTACTCTTTGACTTACCAGTCATTGTGAGTAGAAGTTAAGAAGATTGTTCGAAATCAATAGTGTTCAACTTCTTTCTTTTTATAAAGAGCACAAGGTAGCATAATAACTTTAGTTATAAAAAAAATGTTTGTCATATCATTCTCACATTAACTTTAACATTTCTACATTAAAAAAAAAAAAAAAAAACCTCTTATTTTTTTAGAACCTCATTTTTTTCTATTTCATTTAGAGTAGACTGCAAAATACATCCATGTGGTTTACAGTTTTTGAGACCTTACATCCCTGTCATAAACTATTGGCTAGTTACATCCTGGTCACTAACTCTGTTAGTTTTCTTCGTTAAGTGCTAACGGGAGGGCTGTTTTGGTCTTTTTACTCATACGAGGGATGTATTTTGCAGTTTACTCTTTTACATATAAGAGGGATGTATTTTGCAAAATACTTTTATACTTTACTTTTTTTTTCTTTTTTTTAATTCTTATTATTATTATTATTATTATTATTATTATTTTATAAAAACATCACTTTCATTAGAAACGAAACCCAGGTGGATTACAAGAATTAGTGGGGAGCCTCGAAACAATCGGGCTACACCTTTAGCAATAGCAAAACTAATCCTATCTTGCGAAGATATGAGCGTGTGGCATCTCAATGTCTTGAGTTATAGAGAACTTCGGATCCGCTTAAGTAAGGTCATCGCGTCGGCCTATGAGAGTTCTCTAAGAAGGAAAATGAGAAAGGGGTGAACCCATATCCAATGTCTCGTACATTTGGCTCTCGTACTTGATGCGCTTACGTTTTGCGGCGTCAACCACTACACGACCTGGCATAAAATCCATCATACCAGTTTGAGTGAGGGGGGACGACCCGCAATCAAATCGACACATACGTCGCCCTCCATCCCGAAGAATAGAGCAAGATATCTTGGTCGCCGTAAGACTTGCTCCTTTCTCCACCCAATCCGATGTCAACCTCTTTCTGTTGAGACCTCGGATCGAGAACATATATCAATCAAAGTGTCACGCACTATGTTGTGCCGATGTTTAATACCAATGGTGCCAGACACTGCGATACTGCATGGTCTCCGTAAATATCCCCTGTGAAAACCTTGAGCAAAAGCCAGAACACCGGCATCACGAACTGAGAAGAGGGGCCTAGCGATAACATAGTACACATCTGTTAGTTCTGGCGTTCATAGTCGTCCCGGCCCGACTATCGGGACCACTCTGAGCGACCCGATCACGAGTATGGTCTTCCATTTGCGATCTCCATAGGGCCATCTGTGCTGGATAAGCGAAGGTGGATTCACCTCTTTTTGTGACCGTGTGAAATATAAATCTGCCAATTTCTTCATGAGTTTGGGGGCAGCAATTTCACAAGAGCTACCCAAAAGGTCGATCTCTATTTTCTCGTTAAAACCACGCAGGGCATCATCAAAGGAAGATCGAAGCACCAACACCGACTGTGGCCGGAGAAGTTGGTCAGTAGGTCGGCCTTAGATTGGAGTCTAGAAGCAAGGAAGGCATAATTCAAAACATCACCAAAGCGGCATATACAACAAGTCCCCTAAATTCAAAAGGAAGAGTGGCTAGTCTCCATTGCCAATTTCCAAACCCGGCCGAGGCAAGTGACAATTCGCTCCAAAGAGGGCGGCGCTTCATCGAAAGAAATCTGAGAACGTTCAAAGACAGGAGCATATGGCATAGAAATATAGCTTGGAAATGCCAGACATGCCGCGGAAGTAACAACTCACATTGGGGATCATTAAGCTTAGCAACAGCGTCCATAAGTTCAATAGTTTTAGAAACTCGTTTCAAAGCGAGCTTCGCTTAAACTCAAGGTCAACACCAGCGGCCCACCCAGTAATTTTACACCATGCAGGGGCCGGGCAATATTAGGGGGGAAAACACCTGCGAGTTTGCTTCTAGGATCTTCCCTTGGCCAAAAAACCTCAGTTTTATCGACGTTGAGGTGCAATCCATAACGAGGTCCATCGATCATAATGAGTTCCAGGGCCTTCCCAACCAACAAAGTATCTCCAATGATCGTACCATCATCTAGGTACCAAGCTTGAAAGGGGAGAGAAAAGGAGTCTTTGATCTTGCTAGCCAAAGGATGTAGCACCACGCAAAAGGAGAGGTCAAGAGGGTCACCTTGTTGCACGCCTTGGTGTGACCATAAAGTGTGTTCCCCATAATATAATCTGGCTGGGTTGGAGTAACAAAATTCAACCCACGTGATATGGAGGACAATGGAGGCGAACCTCTTGTAACATAACCTCACGGTCCACCAGATTGAAGGCGTTTTGAAATCCACCAACAACATCGAAAGACCCACATCATCTCCACGGTCTTCAACAAACCGATTCCACGGCATGAAGGATGGCCTCCCTCCTCCGAAACCCCGACTCCAACGTAGAGCGTCATTCAAGTATCCATCTAAGAGTGGCCAATCATAGAAGCTCCCACCTTGGAGACTAAGCGCCTCCAGGCAGTCCCACTTGCAATAGGGCCGGATACCACCACGGTTTGATCACCGGTGTGAGAGGAGCGGCAATATACTGCCCAAAGCCTTAGGACACTTACCATCAAGAAAAAGATTTACCACTTGGGTGATGGAGTTGATTAACTCATCAGATATAGCCACAGCAGCACCGCTAAAACAATCCAACGGGTGTTGGGCGTAAACCATCGACCACAAGATGTACCACGGGGAAACTCTTAATCATGTCAAGAACCACGACGGCGAGACGCAATGAGGTTATGATGATCAATAGGTATATCGCAAAGCGGTGAAGGAGCAGACTTGAAGGATGCTTAGCCTTTAGGTCCTCAAGTGTAGTATCATTGTAAGGAGCAACATCGGAAGAAGAAAGAACTTTGGCAAGGCAGTATAATGGCCATCACAAATCTTCCTCCTACATTGCTTGACATTGCGCTCACCCAATTCCAGGTTTTCCTCCTTAATATTAGACCAAGTAGGGGAAGGTTCGGCTAAAACCTCTCTAACAAGTTGCAGAGACTACCACCAGCAACACCCCCGAGCGAATGGCATTAGCAATATATTCTTCTTGGCTGGCGTTTAGTAGCTGCACTGCACTCCATGTTACTCCTCGGGCAAAAGGTTTTAAAGAGACAAAGAGGCAAGGCTAACAGGCTAACCCGGAGAAATGTCTTGGGTGTGCATATCACATTATCAAGAGCTCCTTTCAAAACACGAGAGAATCCCAAACGGCACTTTGGAGGGATGGATTTGACAGTATGCAACCCTTTAGCGAGCAAGGTGTCAAGTAAGTGTAGATCAAAACTAGAGTGCTCTTCCAAAGCCAAATCTTCAACGCAAGCTTGCTGAACAGAAGAGGAAACTTGGGGCTTAGCGAGATCAAATAACACAAATCTAACAACACCATCACCGCTATCGGGAGGAGGCACAAAAGCATATTCATGCCGACATTTAGAGCGAAGAGTATGCGTCTTAAAACAAACCCCACACAACCAAAGACCCATACGTTTCAACGTAACCTCAGCAGCCTAAAAAACAACCAGATTAGTGGCCAAAGAAAGTTTGGTGGTGGCTAGCGCGTCCTCATTGAAATGATCCGCGAAGATGAGAAATCAACGAGGTTTTGGTAAGCCCATTCCCACTGCCGTCTTGACAACCACTTAAACCAGCAAAGGGACAATGAAACCGAATAATAGCCATGGAGAAATTATATATATATATATATATCTAACTCTTTTTTTTTTTTTTTTTTTTTGTTTTTTTTTTTTTTCTATTTTATTACTAACTTTTTTTTTTTTTCCTAACCTTAAGATATAAACAAAGACCCAGGGAAAAAAAAGGGACTTAAAAAGGCAGAACACAAAGACCAAAGGAACCAGCGTGGGCCCCACCTAAAAAGTCAAACGTAAATATGGCTGAAACAACACGCTACCAGAAAATGAAAAGCTAACTCGCTAAAAGCAAGAAGCCTTGCAATCAAAATAGTAAGCCAACTCGCTACGAGAAAAGTACAAGCCAACAACGCTAGCCAACAAAACTCGCTACTACGAAGCGCTAAACAACTTCGCTACCGAATCGGTGACAAAACTCGCTAACAAAGCGCTAGCCAATCGTTGTCAGTTTCGAAAGCTTGGTGAAAAGCGGCACGAAAGAGAAGGCGAGGAAACCGGTAGCAACCTCGCCTCCAAATCCAAGGTGGAAGGCGAGGACACTTACCGTTGATCGCTAACATCAAACGATGTTTGAAATCAACACACACCCACCCACGAGACACAACACCGGTGAGATCAAGACGATCTAGTGGGAGATGATCGAGACACAACACCGGAGGTGATCGAGAAGATCAACCAGTGGGGAGGAGCAAATCGCCCACAGTGGGGAGGAGACCATTTTGTCGAAAATATTATAAAAAATTCTAAAAATTTTATAAAAATTTTATAAAAATTCTGAAAATTTTATAAAAAAAATTATAAAAAATTACGAAAATTTTTAAAAAAAATTATTAATACTTTTGCTAAAATTTTAAAAATTTTAAAAATTTCGGAATTTAAAAAAAAAATTTATAAAAATTTTTAGAAATTTTTTTTTATTAATTTTTAGAAAAATTTTTTATAAATTTTTAGAAAAAAATTTTTATAAATTTTTAGAAGAAAATTTTTATAAATTTTTAGAAAAAAAAATTTATAAAAATTTTTTATAAAATTTTTGGAAAAAATTTTTTAGAAAACATTTTTAGAAAAAAAATTTTAGAAAAAATTTGTAGAAAAAAATTTTTATAAATTTTTTATAAATTTTTTAGAAATTTTAAAAATTTTAAAAATTTATGAATTTTTAGAAAAAAATTCGGAATTTTTCTATAAATTTTTTTTATAAATTTAAAAATTTCGGAATTTTTTATAAATTTTTCGTAATTTTTTATAAAATTTTCGTAATTTTTCGTAATTTTCGAAAAAGTATTAATAAATTTTTTTATAAAATTTTCGTAATTTTTTTAAAATATTTTTATAAAATTTTCAGAATTTTTATAAAATTTTTATAATATTTTTAGAAATTTTTATAATATTTTCTTCAAAATGTTTTTTTTATATAAATAGTTAACTCTAATAATAATAATAATAATAATAATAATAATAATAATAATAATAATAATAATAATAATAATAAGTAAAGTATAAAAGTATTTTGCAAAATACATCCCTCATTATGAGTAAAAGAGTAACAAAATACATCCCTCGTATGAGTAAAAGAAAATTCCAAAAGCAGACCCTCAGTTAGCACTTAAGAAGAAAACTATGAGAGTTAGAGACCAGGGATGTATAATGGCTAACGTTTGGCTAGCGAAGATGTAACTAGCCAATAGTTTATGACGTGGATGTAGGTCTCAAAGGCCGCTCAAAAGCGTAAACCACAGGGATGTATTTTGCAATTTACTCTTTCATTTATTTAAACAAACTATTTTCAATTATCTAACTAAAATACAAAATAACATTTTTTCTTAAATTACAAAACTAAAATAATTCTTTCTTTTTCTTTTGAAAACACACAAAAAAAAGAATAAAACAAAGCCCACAAGGACTAAAACTGTCAACTAAAAAAAGTATAAAAGAAAACCACAAGGACTAAAATTGCAACACACCAAGCTTGGTACCATCTTCTTCCTCAACAACCTGCAAATACACACACCCAAACACAAATTATAAAACCACACAAACACACGTTTAAATAAGGAAAAAACAACTAGTTTCTCCATTTTGTCTTTTAGCACGTTACAAGATAAGTTTTTCTATCAACTTGGACGATAACGCAGGGCATAATGTCGCCTAGCTGGTATGGTAACGCCGGCTAACGTGCTGCCAGCTAGGCATAACGTCAGCTTCGGCATTACCGTATCGTGTGCTCTAAGCCTACTTTATTATGTAAAAATCTTAAACTAGGTGCAACGGTGACCTTCCTTCAATTTCACCTCAACATGAGAACTCCTCTCACATGTCTTAAAAATACTCGCTTTATATAAATATATCTCACAAGGTACCTCACGCACACTCACAAATCATATAAGTAACAATTAAAATATCCATAAGGGCCCACATATACACAAAAGCCGAGTGGTGAGCTCAGTCACCCTTCGTCCCTTTTTTTGGCTTCCTCAAGCGTCACCCTTCATCCCACAATGGTCCTCACGAGTGAGGATGGTCACCCCCACTACACATAGCCTTAAAGCCTTATAAACATCTCACATAACACAAGCATTAGATTATCGAAAGTTTCAACATCTTAGAATATTCATGCCACACAATTTTAACATGGATGCTGACTATAGTTTACAATTTTTTAGACCTCTTTATCTTTTTATAAAACTTTTGATAAACCATCACAGTGAATACTTTAATTATATTACGCCCGTCATCTCAAAATAATTGTTCCCTTTTAATTTTAAAGTCTTTCTTTTTCAACTTTAAACTTAAGTATTTTTGTTTATGTTATATAATGATTGATGAAAATTATACCAATAAAAAAACTCGATCCATTCATATGTTTTGCATCAAATATGATATAACATAAACAAAAAACTTATAGTTAAAGTTGAAAAAGAAGGTCTTCAAAAGTTAGAAGGAACAATTATTTTGAAATAGAGAGAGTATAATGTACACTAATGACACTTTAGGCTCACACGTTGTCCCATACCAAAATATTAACCCCATTTAACATAGTGGTATTTGAGTATAATTTTTTTTCTCCCATTTGAGTTTTTTATTTCTAAACTAAATTCAAATCTAAACCCAAACATATCTATAAACCAAACAGACCCTAAATTTTAATAATAAAATGAATGTTACAAACTTACAATAATATGAATATATTTTATCATAAACATTCAAATTTTACTAACTTCAAATGAATATAAGTTTGGATATCTACATTTATATTAATATAGTTTACCGAAATTTAAATATACATGTACTCTTTTAGAACTATCAAACCGGTAAACCATCAACTACCGATTATCATTGCATATCATTTAAAATTCAAGATACGACAAAAACTGTATATTTGGTATCGTTGTTGCTTTGCACGGAGATCATGCTATTGTTTGAATAATACAATATAGTAATATACCCTTTTTAAGTTTTTGGAAGTCATATCAATTATCACAAAACATACCAGTCTAGAAATTAAATTTAGAATTATGTTTCGGCAGCCGTCGCTATGCACCGGTAAGAAAAACCATGTTATGCATATTAATTAATTAGAATTTAGTGCTAGTGTAATTGAACATTTTTTTCATAACGTAACCAAATAGGGAGATGATTTGTACACTTCAATAAATGATTAAGACACTCTAAAATATTATGTTTGGACATTTATACCCTCACAGTTATCTTTACAATTTCACCTAATGTGAGGATATAAATGTCCAAATACAATATTTTGGAGTGTCCCAATAATTTGTTGGAGTGTACAAATCACCTCCCAACCAAATAGGTTTGCGTGAGTGAGTAGTCCAAATAATATCATCCAGCCGGCCTATTTACAATTAAGCCCTTAACGTAACGAACTCTAAAAAATGTTTTCATCTATGCATCCATTGTGTAACTACTTATATGTGTCGATTTTATACTAGTGTTGCATTTGGTTATTTTAGGATTTTAATAGCAATATTTCTACAATACATAGGGATATTACTAAAAGAAATATACATTATCAAAGCTTTTTCACTTTCAACTACGCGTTATTATTTCATTAGCAGGCCCGACTACTGAGGCCTATTTGTTGGTCGGTATTTTTTAACATTGTATGTCTAAGGGAGTGTTTGGTTCACCAATTTCAAATCATGAGTTTTAAAATTCATAAAAATTAAAATTCTTTAGTGGGTGTTTGGTTCACCAATTTAAAATCACGGGTTTTAAATTTTGTAAGAATTAAAAATTTTAGGTGTTAAAACTGTGAGATTTTAACTTTCAAATACAAAACATGTTTGGTTGTCACAATTCTCATAATGTTGATGACTAAGAAAATGACATACTCACACTCTAAGGCTGAACACAGTGGTGACCTGGGTCACCTATGCCACATCAGCTTTCTCTCTCCGACGACCTGACGACGACCTAGTTGCCACAGTGATGACCTGAGATTTTTTTAATCCAAACGGTTGGATTTTTTACTCTTTTCTTGCTTTTAATTCGGTCGATCATGCAAACTAGTTTGTGGCTTTCTCATCCTCAACCGAATACAACCTAACACCCCACAATGGGGCAACCTTGCTCAACCCAATCGGTTCAACCCCCCCATTGTGCATAGCGATAACGCTACACTGGCGTCGTTAGGTCAAAGGAACTTCCTTTTCTTTGAGCAAGTTTTATAACACCCTAGGCGTGAACCTAATCGTTGTAGTGTAGTATTAGGGTAAGCCACGGGTATTGATATCGTTCTCTGGGGAATAGGAATGCTAGTGAGAAGTTACTACGCTAAGGTTGGGGTTGAGGAAGATTATTTTTATCTTTTTTATGTTTTTAGGAAATGGAAAGGTACGAATCTCGGGGTTTGGATTTGGGGGTTGGTATTGCTACCGATTACTCTACTTATCTAATTATCTAATCTAAGGTGTATGTAGTCTATGTCTAATTATTGTGTGCTCTTATGATAGTTTAAAGATGTGTTTACTTAGGTTTTACTACTCCTTAATTATCTCCTATTGGTGGTTGAATTGTCACGTCCTTATTCTTAATCGCGATGTGTGTCTAAAGTCGTAGGGTATGCGTTTATCCCTAACTCTTTGAACTTACCAAAGGGTCTCGTCTACAAAACCCACTAGGGAATATAAACTCTAACTCTAAGGCCTCTTTGGATGGTTTAGCTTAAAACCGCTCTAGGTGCTATAACCTAAGGTTCACAAAGATTAATCAAGCATTAAGTACACAACGAATGATCTATCGCATTACTAGATCATTAACAATTAAGATAAGATACAACCAATCAATATTCAATAATTAAGTTTCATATTCCCTAAGCAAACACACAAGTAAATTAGCCGGACATGGAGAACATGCAAGCATACACACAAATAATCAAAGACATAATTGAATTAATGAAGTAAAACACTTATCTTGATGTAAGATATGTATGGAACCCTAAAATCTTGTACAAGACAGACCTTGGTTCGGTTTAGGTTTTTACTCCAAAAGACTACACACTAAAACTGAAAAATTCGGATTATATATATAAGATTACATATGCGACGGCGTCACCTTATGTTTTGTGATGCCGTCGGATCGCCTTCATTAGAGTTTCGTCTTGGCCACGTTAGTCTTGCGACGGCGTCACCTTGTGCTTGTGACGCCGTCCTCTTCGACTTATGGCGCCGTGCGGATCAAATCTAGGCCGTCTGAGTTGCGACGGCCTACTCTTTTAAAGCCTGACACTGTCACTTGAAAATAAGAAATTTGACTTATGTCCACAACAAAATGCTCGGCCGGCGTGTGATTAGCATGATGCGCCGTCACCTGTGTTTCCCGTTAAAAGCTTGAGTGTCTCGATTTCTTGACTTTGGCTATTTTCTTCGTATATGCGCGCCTTTTCGTCCAAATAAGTGCCATTACAGCAATTTGCCTTCAAGAGACCTAAAAAGTGAAAAGGAACGATATTAAGTAATAACGGATACAAAAGTGATCAAATAAGGGCTTAAATGACCCCTCAAAAAGGTACATTTTAAAACCTTATCAAATATCCCTACACTTGGTATTTGCTTGTCCTCAAGCAAATGTTCTTTTAGCCAATTAATTTATAAGTTCGGGGTCATGAAGCATTGGTTTAAAATAGTCCACAACACATATAAGCCCCGCAAAAGTGATAACAAGCACGGAAATTACATACTAGCACCTCACAAGGGGTGTTTGGATACTCACATCTCTCTCGGGTGTATATGAAATATAATAAGTTGGAAATGGAAGATAAACACTCATTAACCGGTCCTAGTACATAGATTACAATAGGCTTGAGACTAGATCAAACCTCCATCGCTTTGGCGTATGCACCTAGGAAAGACTATCAAAGAGGTCTTTAAAGGGTTGTAATGTTAGGCTTACGGTAGGGAAGCAAAGAGTTTGGTGGGATAGGCTATTTAGTGGTGGCATGTCAAAAATCTTTATGTTACAAGCATACGAAGAATGGCGTTGCTAAGCCAAGACTAGACACTCTAAACTCTAAATAACTGAAACAAACAAACATAAATTTAAAGATAGATGTAGGATGGTAGCCCGTATTTTTTTTTTTTTTTTTTTTCATGCACTTTTACTCTACCATCCTCTACAGTAACATCAAAATGATAGGGATTTATAGGCACATCCCTACACTTGAGTTTTTATTACTCTAACACTAATTTGACCCGAATTGAAAAGAACAAAACACTTGGGGTATGTTATTATGCAAATAAGGGAATTTATGTTCCCTTCCAGTCATTTCATAAACTTTAACTTTTCCCATGAGTCCCAATCGTCCCAAAACTGTGTACAAAGGATATGACTCGACTTAGCAACTCATGCAAGCAACTAGATAATTGAACTAAGGGTTTACGGTGATAACAATAATGCACTAAAAATGAGTGCATACAAGGTAGGCTAAGGCGATTTGGGTGTACATTTGGGGGTGGGGTGTAAACAATGCTCTTCATTGATATTCAAAAACAGAAAATCAAGAGAACCAGCGAAAAGGATAGGCTCCGAGGGGTTAACTAGGGGTATCGTGTACTAAAGATGAGTACAACGCAAAGGTGTGGGGAATTACTCAACCGATGTGGAAGAAGTAATTATATTACGGGTATCAAACAAGGGTTATCCTAATGCCTCTTATCATTTAGTTATTCCTAACTACACAAGTGTAGTCTTACTAGCGATTTCGGGATGCATCACAAAACAAGTTCTAGAATCTAATATACTACCGGTTCACACTCTAAGCATTGAAGATGAATGCTTTAATTCCTACTAATCTAAGGGCGATCCTCACATTTTGGGTGGAATTTAGGTGGTAAAGGGTTTTTGTGCTAGTCATGCAACTTCCTATCCGTGAGACGCTTTTGTTAAGACTAATGGCCCACTCCTATATGTTATGAAAAATTAAAAATTTGGTGCCAAAATTACCCTAACCGATATTTTCTCATGGTTTATTACACAAATACAATTGGACAAAGCAAATAATCAAGGATAAGTATAGTTTCAAAGTTCTCATTTTGTTTTCCCTCCCTACACTTAAACAGAACATTGTCCCCAATGTTCCCCGAAAGTATCAAAATTATGATAATGGAAGGTAATTATAAACGAAAGAAACTAGTACTCCCCTGATTAGCTCGGTAGGATCCGTGTAAAGTGGTGGTTAAATCCTTTCCAAGAAAAATGTATTCGTGAAAAGCTCCTTCCAATCTTTTGTTTCTTCTTCTTGATAAATAAAATCGCACATTGAAGAAAACAACGAAACCTTCGCGTAAAATCGGCGGTAATAATATATATAAGACTCTACTAAACTAAGATATAATGCTTGTGGAATGGATGTTTACAGAATTTTTGGAAAATTAAGACACGGAAAGTTCCAAAAATTTATAAGTAGCTCGAAACGAGAAAAAGTAATCGTTGTTTTTAATCCTTCGACGCCCAGTTATCGACAAAAGCGGTCTGCGATTTTCGGAAAATTTACATCTTTAGAATCTGGAAAAATTTCCGCAAAACATCCATTATGACTCGATACAAGCATTTGACTCGAACAAACACACATATATATCTTTTAATGAATTGTTATTCTCATGTTTACGTTTCTTTTGAAAGCGTGTGTAATCCTCCCTACACTTATCCTTTATGTAAAATACCTTTATATGCAATTAAGACGAGGTTAAAACAAAATAAAGCATTTTTACAAATTTAAACATGAGAATAAACAATTAATAAAAGATATATGACACTAACAAGCAAACAATTAAGCATGGGTTGCCTCCACGAAGCGCTTTTCTTTATTTAAGAGTCTTGTAGCTAGACTCGTAGTCTTGCTCTTACGTGACTTCATTACCGTCATCTTCTTCCTCATGACGGTCTCTATTGGGGATTCTATGTTGTAGAAGTGCCCTATGATGCACCTCTCTAAGAGTTCGTCCTCTCCCCACTTGGTTCTATACTTGGTCCTAGGTTCAAGCAATCCTTATAGAATCCAAAAATCTTAGCCATAACATAATCTACTCCTTTTTCTTTATCCTCCTCATTCCTATAATAGACCGATAGTTTAAGTTCCTTTTCATCATTAGAGAGTGATGAAAACTTTTCAATCTTAAACGGCATTTGGTAAGCTATGTCATCGGTCTCATCCTTGAATCGCACTATTCTAATGAGGGTCATAGGTCATCCCGGTGCTTTCTATGAAAGGTTTTCCTAGAATAACGTGGGACAAGCTAGAATCTATGGCCGTACTAATATCATCCACAATTATGAAGTCCGTAGGAAACGTGAAACTACCTACATAAACCGGTAATTCCTTAACTCTACCAAGAAAATTGCACCTAACCCTAGGATTATCGGGGTCTTGCCTAGTTGGAATAGGCTTCTTCACTACCCAATTGTAGTAGGTGCTAGTCATTATGTTAATTGGAGACTTGCGATCAATGTAGGCCTTTGTCACGAAAAGGTGTCCTATGCAACATGGTATGTTAAGATTCCAAGGGTTCCCAAACTTGATTCTAGGGCTTTTCCTAACATACATGTGACGGAGGTCACGTACTAAGTGAGGGTGGCGAGATAGCTCTTCTTCCGTAGGAAATTTATTGAAATAGTCATTGTCTACTTCATCTACTTCCTCGGTTATTTCATTAGTCTCACGTGTATGGTCCACTTCGTCAATTGTTCTATTAGGTTTCACTAAGGCGATGGTATTGACGAATTGAACGTGTTTAGCTAACTTATTTGGGTCCTTAATCTCTAGACCAGAAGGCTCGGGAGTTGAGATAGCATTAACCTTCCTATCATTATTGGTCATGGCTTCCAAGAGATTATCTATCTTCCTATCCATTTCGGCTTGTTGTTGGTTAAAGCGGTTCGAGAGCTTAGCTATTTGGGCTTCTTGGGATGCGACTAGGTTTTGCAACATCCCCTAAATGTTTTGTTGGTTAGGGGCCATGAGAAATCATTGGAAGTGAATTATTTGGTTTGTCCCCAATAGAAGTCGGGTTTGCCCTTCCATGCTTCTCGGGTTTCATTGAAATTCCTAGGTCCGGGTATTGTGGGGAATCTTCCTCCCGTTCCATTATCTGCGAGGATCGTAGTCAACGGAAGCATGTTGGGGATCGGTGCAAGTGCGCGTGTTATGAGGATCACAAAGCGGCTCACGAGGAAGAGACTTTGTTCACATGGCGTGAAGACTTAGGATTTTCGTAGGAACTCATTAGGAATTTAACTTGATCTTCAAGCTCGATCATCCTACGATGGAAGACCGTGAGTCAATGGGAGGCAAGGAGATTGCCTTAACGGTTTTGGGCAACTCACGGGGTCATTCCAACTTTCGTTGTCATAGAGAGCAAGGTCCTCTATTATACCCCATGATTCTTCAGCGGTGAGATCACTAAGTTTTCCACCGGCCGCTTGGTCAATGGATCGCTTGGTGGGGAAGTTGAAATGATCATAAAAGATTTGGACTTGAAGCCAAGATCAATGCGTGATGAGGGACTTTATGAAGTAAGTCCTTGAATCGAGTCCATGCTTTGTAGAGAGATTCACCTTGACGTTGTTGGAACATCAAGATATCATTCCTAAGCTTAGTGGTTCTCTCCGGTGGGAAAAATTGAGGAAGGAAGCGAGAGGTGAGATCATCCCAACTTGAGATGGAGCGGTGAAGTCGCTCAAGCCAATTACTAGCTTGGTCCCAGTAGAGAATTGGAAGAGAGCCTTGACGTGCGTGGTCTCCCGAGTAGTAGCTTCAAGGTCGATGGAATCGATAATTTTAAGGAAATCCCTTAGATCGATTTGGATCTTGGAGCGAAGTCCATGGAATGCACATCCGTTTTGCACCAACCGGATGGTGTCGGATCGCAGGGCCGTAGTTTGGGCTTGGTCGGGAAGCTCAATGGTGTTCCTATAGCCTAGGTGGCTTGGTCTCGAGTATTCACCAAGAGTACGGGCTCTTGGCGGGTCATTTGGTGGTAGGTTGATGAATGGTGGGTGGTTATCACCTTCCATGATGAAAAGTGATGGGTTTACGAACAAAGGTCACGAAGAAGGGGGATAGACTACGAGGAAGCTAAAATGAGAAAAATTTACTTGATAGGAATCAAGCAAAGAAACCTAAGCGAGGTGGACTACTAACTAGCTATTCTATTCCCGGTGCGCCAAAAACTTGATAACGCTACACGCGTCGTTCGGGGTCAAAGGAACTTCCTTTTCTTCGAGGAAGTTTTATAACACCCTAGGAAGTGAACCTAATCGTTGTAGTGTAGTATTAGGGTAAGCCACGGGTATTGATAACGTTCTCTAGGGGAATAGGAATGCTAGTGAGAAGTTACTACGCTAAGGTTGGGGTTGAGGAAGATTATTTTTATCTTTTTATGTTTTTTAGGAAATGGAAAGGTACGAATCTGGGGGTTTGGATTTGGGGGTTGGTATTGCTACCGATTACTCTACTTATCTAATTATCTAATCTAAGGTGTATGTAGTCTATGTCTAATTATTGTGTGTTCGTATGATAGTTTAAAGATGTGTTTACTTAGGTTTTACTACTCCTTAATTATCTCCTATTGGTGGTTGAATTGTCACGTCCTTATTCTTAATCGCTTTGTGTGTCTAAAGTTAAATAGGGTATGCGTTTATCCCTAACTCTTTGAGCTTACCAAAGGGTCTCGTCTACAAAACCCACTAGGGAATATAAACTCTAACTCTAAGGCCTCTTTGGATGGTTTAGCTTACAACCGCTCTAGGTCCTATAACCTAAGGTTCACAAAGATTAATCAAGCATTAAGTACACAACGAATGATCTCGCATTAATAGATCATTAACAATTAAGATAAGAGACAACCAATTAATATTCAATAATTAAGTTTCATATTTCCTAAGCAAACACACAAGTAAATTAGCCGGACATGGAGAACATGCAAGCATACACACAAATAATCAAAGACATAATTGAATTAATGAAGTAAAACACTTATCTTGATGTAATTTAGGGTTTGGAACCCTAAAATCTGACAAAAAAGCCTTGGTTCGGTTTAGGTTTTTACTCCAAAAGACTACACACTAAAACTGAAAAATTCGGATTCTGTATATAAGATTACATATATGCGGCGTCCGCCACCTTATATTTTGTGACGCCGTCGGATCGCCGTCATTAGGGTTTCGTCTTGGCCACGTTAGTCTTGCGGCGGCGTCACCTTGGCCAAGGCTTGTGACGCCGTCCTCTTCGCTTATGACGCGTCGGATCAAATCTAGGCCGTCTGAGTTGCGACGGCCTACTCTTTAAAGTTTGACACCGTCGCGAAAATAAGAAATTTGACTTCGTCCCGTCACAAAATGCTCCGACGGCGTCAAGCTTAAGCGATGGCCGTCACCTTGTGTTTCAGCTTGAGTGTCTCGATTTCTTGACTTTGGCTATTTTCTTCAGATATGCTAGCCTTTTCGTCCAAATAAGTGCCATTACAGCAATTTGCCTTCAAGAGACCTAAAAGTGAAAAGGAACGATATTAAGTAATAACGGATACAAAAATGATCAAATAAGGGCTTAAATGACCCCTCAAAAAGGTACATTTTAAAACCTTATCAATAGCCTAATATAAAAACACACTATTTAAAAAACAAATAGCCCACCACATATAAAGGGGCACTTTTATAAATTAGATATTAATATAGATGACGACTAGGGGTCGAAACGAGCCGAACCGCTCGTGAAAAGTTCGGGATCGGATCGGTAAAAGCTGAACGGCGAAATTTAAACAGGCAGAATTTCGAAAGTATGGGCTCATTTAATAATCGAGCTCGAGCCCGAGCTCTATACAAAAGGCTCGTTTAGGCTCATTTCGAGCTCTGATTGGCCTGGTCAATTTCGGCCTCGTTTTCACCCCTAATGACGACCCACATGAAATTAAAATGCATCGGTCTCCCTGTGAATTATTAACCCCTCAATTCTTGAGCCCCACCACATATGTCACTCTCTACATTTTGCGTACCAAACATATTTTTGTATGAAATTTAAATTTAAACTTAGTCAAATACACTCAAATTAGGTGAACCAAACAACACCTAAGGGTCCGCTTGGTTCAAAGTGGGGAAAGAAAAAGGGAAAGGGAAAGAAATGCAAAGGAATGAGTGAGGTGGGTAATCAATACCTTACCCCTCAATTTACTCTATAATGGTTCATTACTCACTACGGGGTAATCAAACCCTACACCTCCCCACCAAGCATCAATTTATTTGTGATGTGGGCGTAGAATACTTTACCCATTCCCCCTTAACCCCTAACAACACCTAAGGGTCCGCTTGGTTCAAAGTGGGGAAAGAAAAAGGGAAAGGGAAAGAAATGCAAAGGAATGAGTGAGGTGGGTAATCAATACCTTACCCCTCAATTTACTCTATAATGGTTCATTACTCACTACGGGGTAATCAAACCCTTACCCCTCCCCAACCAAGCATCAATTTATTTGTGATGTGGGCCCTTTAGAATACTTTACCCATTCCCCCCCCCTAACCAAGCACGCCCTAAGTGTTTAAAATTGTGTTGTTTTAAATACAAAACATGTGTTACCAACTAGTAAATGATATACTTATTCTCAAATATAAAAATACACTATTTAAAAAACAAATATGCCTCATCAAATATTCTGTATCATATATCTTTCATTTTTTTCACACGCTTTCTCATACCATATTTTATCATTCAAACATAAACATCAACAATGATAAACTTAATTATATTCATTGTTATTTTACCTCATATCAAATCTAATACCCATTATAATTCATAGCTACAAGTCAAACGACCCAACTTAGGTATCAATATACTACTCCCTCCGTCTCAAAATAATTGTCTCCCGACAAAAACACACGGTTTAATAAAAATGCATTTCTTACAACTTTCTTTTTCTTACCTTTTAACATAATGACAGTTTTACTTTTAGCTAATTAATTATGGTATTTTTTAAAGTTTGTACTTATAATTTCAAGTAAAGGCAATATAATAAACTCGATCAAATTTTTAATTTATATTTAATAGTAGACAATTAAATTGGAATATCTCAAAAAAGAAACGTGAACTGTTAATTTAAGACGGAGACGGTAGTAGATTATAGCCCATATAAAATTAAAATGCATAGCTCCTGCCTCCTTGTGAAGATTCTTAACCCTCAACTTCTAGGTCCCACCACGTTTTAATCTCTACTTTTTGTGTACCACACACAGTTTGTATAAATTCAAATATTCAAATTAAAATGAACCAAGCAAAGACCTTTAGTTCAAATCTAAAATACATTCAAATTAAATGAACTAAGTTTTTTTTACTTGTTCCTTCTTTGTCTTTATTCTTGGTATCAAAACCTTTAATTTATCGGACTTTACAATTTACCCATTTCAAGTACAAAGTCTAAAAGTATCTTCAATGTTATCTCCAAAAGCTCCCTCATGTCTATATTAGAAGATTTGGAGCACAAAATATGAAGTAAGAAGCTTTTGAAGTAGATGAATTTTCCTCCAAATTTACCAGTCATCATGGGTGTGGCTCAGTTGAAATTTTCAACTACAACTTAGGGTGTGTTTGGTATCCTACTATGGGAATGAGACTATCACTATGAAAGTGATTAAAGGTGTTTGTTTAATATGAGAGGGCCCACCACTATGGTAATGAATAATTGATTTTATCCATACTCCATATACATCAAACTACCTAGGTATGGATCTTTCATAGATGAGAGACCCACTACTACTATCAAACTCATACCCATTGTCATTTATGGCACCATACCAAACGCACCCTTAGTTTCAGTAAGTTATAGTACAGTAGTAATTTGCATGAATTTGCTGTTTTTGGAGCAAAAAGTTAAAGAGGCCTGGTCCACTACTAGCTATATACGGAGTAATTTTTTTTCTTTATGCACGTGACATCACACGTGACGTTAGTGAGGTTGATGGGAATTGTTGTAAGTTGGGTGGAACTAACCTTTTGTCAAAAAAAAAAAAAAAACTATGCTGGTTGATGAGTCAAATTTTGCAAATTACCTAGAAACATCCTTTGATGCCCAACGACAGTTCAACATGCATAGGAGATAACGCAAATCTTGAATTTAACATAATGCATGTGCTTCACATACAATGTACATCCACATGCATTGTTACACGTTCAAATTGAATGGAAAAAATAAAAAAAATAAAAAAATTCACAACCCATGCATAAAGTTATGAAGTAGACGACAATATAAATTAATTACTTTTAAAGTTGAGCCCAATATTTGGGCAATTCCATTTTCGCTTTACTTTTAAAGAAATGATACATCTACCTAAACTTACACTTAGAGAGGAGGGAGTGGGCACGGGTAAGGGATTCGGGTACCCTTACCCGAGCGGTAACACCGCCGCCACCTCGTTGGGTATGAAAATCGGGTACAAAATTCGGTATACCAAGCCGAGTGTGAAATGTGAGGTTGGATTGGGTTTTTTGATCGTTGGAGCCAAGCACTTCATGCTTCAAAAAAAAAAAAATTCCCTTTAAAATCAAATATTACTCTCTTTATTTTCAAATAAAACACACACTAAAATCTCTCAAAACAAAAATAATTGCCAAAATGTCTTCGATTCTTCCGAATTGAATGGGCGCTTTACAACGCAACTTATTTGGCAGATGGAATCTATCTAAGTGGTCTACATTTGTTAAAGCATACCAGTATCCATCCAGAACCAAAGGAAAGAGATTTACGGTTACAAGAGGGCGAAAGGATGTCGGCGACTTTTGGTGCTCTCAAAAGGAAAATGGAAAATTCTCGATCGACCTCCGAGCTATGACCAGCGAAGATTGCCAAACAGGTTCATCGTCTGTTATTTTGCACAATATGGTTATAAAAGCGAGGAGGCAATCTCACCGGTTCATATATAATGGATGGCCGGTCAGACCAGGTACGACGACGGTGTGGTAGCGGAGTTACTAGACGAAGTTCTCCATGACCGTCTTCGATATGATCTCACGGAGCACGTAGCACGTCAAAACTTGCCGTATCTCGATGATTAGTGTGTTTTTTTTATTTTAATCTACTTATTTTTAAGTGTTATGTTATGTTTTTTTTTAAGTATTATGTTATGTTTTTTTTTTAAGTATTATGTAATGTTTTATTTTATTTAATGAAATGGTATGTTTTTATTTTAAATATTGTATGTGATTTTATGTATGAAAAAAAAAATCGGGTACAAATTGGTGACCACTCCCTCCACTTAGGGTATGGTTAGGGTAAAATTTGGTACTTTTGATGTGTAATGTTTTTATTGGATGGAGGTGAGGTGGCACCTAGGGTATTAGGTGACCACTCCCTCCTCCCTTAAAATCAAGTGTCACTTTGATGGCTACAGACAATGAGTCACTTATTTTATAACCCATCAGAATGATGTCAAATGATTTTAGGTATAAGTTTAGGCCTAAGTTTAGGTCCATGTATTATTTCTCTTACTTTTAATATCAGTCAATTACTTTCTACAATATCTTTTTGAAGTTCAAAAAAAAAATGTTTTGATAAAATAGAGGTTTCAGAGTAATTGTTAAATAAAGAAAGTTGAGGGAAAAAATGTAAAAAAAAGAAAATAAGAGTTTGGATCTTAGCTCGCCAATCAAGAATGTATATGGAACGAATTTTAATATAGTACAAACTCTTCATAGCTAGGTAATCAAAAGTTCAAATTATACTGAGTGACGTGTAGTGAATTGTAAGGATTGAAATCCTCTCATGTTTCATTTCAACATGATAGGTTATGTTAGTTATTTTTTTTCACAATAATTAATTTATAAAATAATGATCCTATTATGATTAATTTATTCATTTTTCTTCACTTACAGAAACACCGACATTACCTCTCATATTAAAATGGAACATGAGAGGATCTCAATCCGTATCGAAAAGGACTTTACATATGCCTTAGGCCGGTCATTATGGCGGGTGAAGGACAACCATCACCTAAAATCATCATGCGCCATCATCAATCGCACGCCAAGGGCTTAATTTTGCAATGGTTCGATGGTGTATATCACCGACAGTTCCCGATGGCTTTTTTTCTCTTTTTTTATGTGTGTATTTGTGGAGTATGTTTATAAAATGTAGAGTTTCTTTTTTTATATTTTTTGTTTGGTGATGATCATAACACTTGTTTGATGATAGAGTCAAATTGTGCGTTAATTGTTGCATGATGATGTGACACTGATGAGTTTGATGACCATAGAACCGGTCTTATTATAACCTTACGTCAAGAGCGGACGTATCATAATGCGACACATATCCATGCTTTCAATAAGAGAGAATTGTTTCTCATCAGAAAAGTTATTAAGGTCCTTGCACTGGTTTTGCTTCGTCTTGATTGGTCACAGCGACGGATTCAGGATTTGTGAGAGGGTGTTGTACATTTTTTTTTATGATCGTGAGTATTAAATTTGCCCGATAAAGAATTTATTAAGTAAAACTGGTTGTTGCATGACCCAAGAAAATAGATAGTTTATAAAAAAATCTGCACTTCGTGATCTAAAATTAGGTGTGACCCGTGCCACACCCGGCTCCCATATGAGTCCGTCCCTGATTGGTCATCGAATATTTAAATTCATAAACGTAACTTGGTAAACTTATTAATAAAAAAAATAACAAAGTTACTAATTATGTAAATTTAAACTTGTTTTTAAACCTTTAAAATTTTAAATCACTTGGTAAATTTATTTAAAGTTAGATTATATAAATATCTCCGGCATGAATTGAGTGCGAGGTAATTCCTAATAGACTGTTCGCTTATAAATACTCTTTCCGTCTTATAATTATAGTCCATTGTTAACTTTTAAAGTATTTAGTTTTCAATTTTGATCTTAAATATTTTTATTTGTTTTATATATTTCTTGATAAAAAATATATATAATAGATTGAGTTTTAAATATATTTTTATTGATATAATTTTTATCAAATATTATATAATATAAATAAAAATATTTAAAGTCAAAGTTGCAAAACGAAAAGTTAATAAATTAACAATGGACTATAATTATGAAACATGAGAGTAGAACTTTTAGACTAAAAGGACCGGAGATAGAGGTAAGTTAGTCACCTCTTGGCATTTGTGTCATTCTTTACTGTTTAATTATTTTTTATTTAATTTATGAATGTGCAAGGTATTTAGGGTCCGTTTTGTTTGTAGTTGGGTTTAAGATTAATATTTGAATTTGGTATAAAATTTAGATTTGATGTAGGTTTTGAAAAAAAATCAGGAGAGAAAATATAATATAAATTTGTATTATAAATTAATTTTAAAAATATTTATATATTATTATTGAATAAAAAAATAAGAAGGATAAAAAAGACGAAAGAAAATCATGAGAGAGACTATAATTTATGTGTTGGATATTAAAAAGTACAAACAAAGCCACTGACATTTTTTATAAATCCTACCGAAGTGGTCAGGATTAAGTTAATGGGAACTAGGGGTGTCAGTAGGGTCGGGTTGACCCGACCCGAACCCGAACCCGAACCCGATAATGCTTATCGGGTCGGGTTAAATCGGGTTGAAAAATCTAATCGGGTTGTTTTGACCTGAACCCGATAATCCGATAGTGTTATCGGGTCGGTTAGGTCGAATTATTTTTCTTATCGGGTTATCGGGTCAACCCGATAAGACCCGAAAAATGCTATTTATTTCTTTTTTCCAATAAAACTTGTAAGCAATTAGTCTCGATTCAGTAGATAGGTGGTAAATGCATGCTTATAAACTTTATATATATTTTATACTAGAAATAATACAAGGTATTTATAAATTATTTTCTTACGTTGATCTCATCTACTGTTCTTATCTATACATATATTTGTAAGATCTGGTGGATTTATCTTCCAAAATTTAGTTGATGGAAAATTTAGTACAGTTCTAAACTTTAGTCATCTTGTTTAATTTATGCATGCTGTTATTCGAATTATATATTATCTCAATGGAGATAATTCTTCTTTATATGAATCTCTTGTAATGAGATAATATATACTTCGAGTAAAGTTGAATTTATCTCAAAACCCGACAACCCGAATCACCCGACCCGATTTAACCCGACCCGATTAGCTCCCGAACCCGACAAACCGATTTTATATCGGGTCGGGTTGCGGGTCACCTTTTTAAAACTCAAAACCCGACTCAACCCGACCCGATAGACCCGACAACCCGATAACCCGACCCGATAACACCCCTAAATTGAGAACCATGCCTTGATATTTGCTTTTAAAATGGTACCAAACAACAAATCATAAGCATAAATCCACCACTTTGAGTCAAAACCCAAGAAACAAAGTGTTTTAATAAATGAGGAAGGTAGTGGTGATCACAGTGAAAGGTAAGTTAGACTAAAATGTGACCACCGTGTATTGTCGAATCACGTGTATTGTGTTGTACCTACTTTTATAAATTATTTCCGAGTTCTGAGAAGATTCGTGACGAATCACGTGTATTGTCAGCCTGTCGCTACTCTGATTTGTCCTCTTAATTGAACCCCTCTATTATTCGTTTCAGGACAAAAGTAACCGATTCAACCACACACACCCCTTTCTTTATTAAAGGGTTATTTACCCCTTTCTTTATTAAAAGGGTTATTCGATGGTAGGGGAGCCACTTTAACACCCCCAAATCTCGGTACAGCGAAAGACTTAATCAAGTTTTCGGGGCGTTACTATTGGATTGGTATCGCACACAAGTATAATAAAACATATCCATTTAACCATTCAAAACCAATCCCAAATTTAAATATTCAAAACATTTAATCCAAAATGTAAATATTAGGCCTAAAATATAGTTTAATAAAATAAGTCCCCATAGTTTATCAGAGTCAGAAATGATCCTTGAACCCCGCCTTCTTGCCAAGCTTCCACAATCCACATAATCCAAACATCTTTCAATTACCTGAGAAATCATGCTAAAAGGTCAGCTAACGCTGGTGAGTTCATTGGTTTAAGTTCAACAAAATCATAGTGGACCAATAAGAGTTGATTTGCTATGCACCGACTCAAGATAGATAAACACCGTTTTCAACGATCCATGCCGGATCACCAATCATAACACACGTCCCGCATCCAGTGACACAACTGAGCTCAAGGACTATAGTCCAGCAATGTCGCGGGCAATATAACAATTGCCAACCTGGACTAGGTCGATGTAGAAGTCTATTCTTAGTTAGGCACGGTTAAACCTAAACTAAGGCAAAAACTACCACACATCTATCTAAACACCAAGCATATAAACAAACCAAATATTTTTAACGGTCCAAAAAAAGAGCATGATTCTCACCCCAAAGTAGTTCAAAACGTAGTTAAAACGTATATAAAAGTGGGGTTATGAAACTCACCTCAAGCAATCAACGCACAATCAACGACAAATATCTTCAAGCATAAGATAACAGAATCACAAAGAACTATCGACTCGCAACAACCTATTAATGTAGACCAACTTTAATACAAATATTCCTCCTAAAATCAACGCTATTCACCCCAATATATTCCATTTTTATTTTCAAAATGTCTCGTTTCACCATATAATCCTAGTGTTTTGTATCCTCATGTGGGTGTATCGACTCAATGTGATGCCATGAATGCACTCAAACAACCAATATATAACCAAATGCGACACAATGAGACCTCTAAACGATAAGCTCCATAGTTACTATAAGTTTCGAATAAATAGTAGATCTTATCGAATTCGTCAACTCGATAAACTCATTTATTTATCCGTGTCGCTTATTATCCCATAAATCAATCGTATCCTAAAGAGTCATAAGGATAAGTCACCCATTAATAAGGTTACCTAACGTCATCAGCGGGCTCTTATTAGATTCGTCAACCTAATAAGTCCGCTACCCACGTGGATCAACACTATTAATGCTAGGTTATCCGTAACCCATGCACACATAACGCAAATAAATAATTACTTATCCATTATTAAATGTCCACATTTGACATTTATTGATAAGCAGTACTAAACCATAATTGCTTATTTATTACAAAACCTTTCTAATTTAGTCGTTAGTTTTCGTTTAAAATTAGTAAATAACAAGATAAATCTTGTTATTGATATTTTGGTACAAAAGCCCATTATTATTTACATTTCATAGTTTTATTATCATTTTCACATATAATATATATTTCGTCAAATCCCATTATTAGTTTCATAACGTTATTCGTTTTCGAGTCCACAAGCACAGTCATAACTTCTGGCTTTTAATCAATCAATTGTCCAAATTATACTAAAGTCCATGAGCGACTTTGTGAGTCAACTATTGACTAAAAGTCAAAGTGATCATGACGTAGCTCAAAAGTCACAATATAATATATATATATATCGTCCATAATTAATAGTCATAACGTCGCATTCAATCCCAAACTAACTCAAAACAATCTCGTAACCAATCAATCACCCATTATACTCGAAACAAATGTTATGACCCTAATGGTCATGATTGTCATGATCAAGACCGTGAACCAAACAAGCTTCTAAAAGCTTTCTACTTCCACGTCTCATCCAAACCTCAACAATACCAATCAATAAGCTACCAAATTGACCCGACTCAAACCCATGACCAACATAGGCCACGTACACCAACCATGGGTCATGTATGACTCTAGGTGGGAAGGGCCCCATGTTGCTCAACCAAACACAACCAAATCCAATTCGCAACACTCAAATCCAATCATTCAAGCTCCAAACACTAACCAAACACAAAACCCATCAACTATTCTTAATCAAAAACATGCAACTAAACCCTAAAATGTAAAACCCATCAAATTAATACACCACACATGTACCAAACACTAATTACTTGTTTATTTATACACTAATTAGCTTTAATTTCCACCAAAAGCCCCAAATTAGTTCATAGTCGTAAAACCCTAATTCCCAATTCGTGGTTTTTATTGCCCAATCAAGCTCAAAACATGTTCCCTTTACCTTATCTAATCACCAATTGCAAAAGCCCTTTGAAATCCTAAAAGTACGAATCTTAATTCTTGAATTTGAAGGTATTAATGAAGTCCAAATTGAGTGTATGATATATGGTTGGAAAGAGGAGAAAGATATCTTTCTTTGGTGGTGGATGGTGGAGCCGGGCGATTGGCAGCTGCCACTAATGGTGGTTTAGGGTTTTTAGAGAGAAACCAGAGATGTGGATGTGCAAGGTGGTTTTGCAGAGAAATGAGCGGTAAAAAAGAAGGAATGGAGGAAGGTTTGCGTAAGTCTTTTATTTACTCATTCCCGGAAGCCTTGGCAATTGGCTCCCCAAAGTGTCCAATTACATTTATATATAACTTTCCAACATTCAAGTACCACGTTTTTCCACAGTTTTGACTATTTATTTTCATTTTGAGTTACGGCTCAAAAGTTACAATAACTCTTGTTTTAGGCTTTTCTAGTGTCGAATCGAATAGTGCCTACCAAATAGAGTTAAAACGCATACGATAACTCATTTAATAATGAAATAAACCAAAACCAATCATCGATATAAATCAAGTCACGGTTTATAAAATAGTGATAAAGGCAAAACTCGGTTTAATTTAACGTAATGCGGTTACCTAAAATAGACTCCCTAAATTTCCTGTTGTCACAGCCTCCAGCCGGAAGAAACCCGCCCCGGTTCACTCGAAGCGTTGATGTCATGAAAAGTTTAGGATACTTCCTACGAAAAACGTCCTCATGTTCCCAAGTGAACTCCGTCCACGTCGGGAGTTCCACCAACCTTAATAATCGAATACGGCTATTCTTCAGCCTCTTAATCTCACGATCCATAATCTCAATCGGTTCCTCAACAAAATTCAATTTCTCATCAACACGAATATCTCTTAAGGGCACAACTATGTTTTCCTCCGAAAGACATTTCTTAAGATTACTAACATGGGAGACATTGTGTACACTACTGCCGATGGTAGCTCCAAGCGGTATGCTACGGTCCGATTCTTTCCGGATTTGAAAGGGACCAATATATCGGATTGAGTTTTCCACGTTCCTAAAACGAATCACTCCTTTCAGGAGAAAACTTTCAACATAACCACGATCTCCAACCTGAAATTCTAATGGTATACGTCTCTTATCGGCATAACTCTTTTGTCTATCACGAAGGTTTGCAATCGATTCTGAATCAACTATCTCTCAGTGGTTTCTAAGACAAGTTCGGGACCTGTAAGTGACTTTTCGCAACTTCAACAAACAGAGAACGACATTTCGCCACAGCTGGCTGCCTCAAATGGAGCGGCCTATTACTAGAGTGATAACTATTGTTATAGGAGAATTCGGCCAATGGGAGATGTCTCTCCCACCTTTCGCCAAATCAATAACACATGCTCCAAGCATATCCTCTAAAGTCCGAATGTAGTTCTTCAACCATCGGTCACGGATGGTAGCGTACTCATATCCAAATTGCTCCTAAAAGTCATGTAACAACTTCCAAAAGTGAGATGTAAAACGACTATCCCTATCATAAATGATAGATATCGGTACTCCATGACGCGATACTATCTCCTTAAGATACAATAAGCAATATCAAGACTATCGGTTTCACCAATGGCTAAGCAGTGGAGCACTTAGTTAAACGATCAACTATTACCAGATAGCGTCATTGCGCTAACTGTTCTTTGTAATTTAGTGATAAAGTCCATGTTATTCGCTCCCATTTCCATTCGGAGTTCGGGTTGAACTAAAAGTCTGATGGAGATGTTCGGCCTTAAAACTTTAGAACAAGTCAGGCACCTACTAACATCAAGCTATATCAACTTTCATATTGGGCCACCAATAAAGTTTCTTAAGATCTTGATACATCTTATCGCTCGGGATGAATAGAGTATTGATTTATGCGACTCGTACATAATCAACCACGGAGTTCCACCATGAAATGGTATCCAGCCTTTTCCTCGAAACATAATGTTCCATCTAATGCTTCAAGCGTTTTCACTTTCAACCATTCCATGAAGATTCTCACAGGACGGTTCTCTTCCCATTCCCCTCACGGCTAAAATGGGATGGTAAGTGAAACAATGGTCATTCCTAAAGATCTAAGCAGTGGGGTGTAATGTCCTCCTATGACCAAGTGCATCGCCACAACATTAGCATTACGGGATGATAGCGAATCTCAAAGTCATAATCACTAAGCATTCCAACCAACGACGCTGTCTCTCATTTGAGTTCCTCTGATCTAGATATGCTTCAAACTCTTATGGTTGGTAAATACTACACACTTGGTTCCATACAGGTAATGTCTCCAAATCCTAAGAGCAAACACTACAACACCTAACTCAAGGTCATGGGTGGTGTAGTTTTTCTCATGTTTCTTAAGTTTTCGGGATGCATAAGCAATCACCTTCTCACGTTGCATCAAAACAACACCTAAGACTTTGAATGCTGTCGCAGAGATATGACAAAATCTTCACTTCCTGTGAAAGCTAGGATGGGCACTACATAACTTCTTCCTTCAAGTTGGAATGCTTCTTCCCCTTTTCTCCCCATTCATACTAACATCCAATGTCACATAGCTCGTGTGACTTAGCTATCTTAGAAATCCCTCAATGAATCTCCTATAATAACGCTAAACCTAGAAAGCCGGATTATGGGTTCTTAGAGTCACCCATTCCTTAATGGCCTTAATCTTAGTCGGGTCAACATGAACACCTCCACTATTCTATCACATGGCTCAAAAAAACGTACCGGACGGAACGGAATTCACACTTAGAGAATTTGGAAAACGACTTCTCCTCTCTTAGCAATCCTAAAATGAGCCTCAAATGCTCTTCGTGCTCCCCTACTACTCTTGAGTATATGAAGATGTCGTCTAAGAATACTATCACAAACTTATCAGATACACACCTCGGTTCATGATATCCATGAAAACTGGTAGCGTTGGTCAAACCAAACGACATCACTTGGAATTCATAGTGCCCATAACGAGGTCCTAAAGCATAGTCTTAGGGATATCCTCTTCTCGAACTCTAATTTGGTGGTAACAGATCAGAATTCGATCTTGGAAAAACACTAGCTCCTTGAGGTTGGTCGAATAGGTCATCTATTCTAGGTAACGGATATCGGTTCTTCACGGTTAACTTATTCAATTCCCTATAATCAATACATCGAAGCGATTCATCCTTCTTCTTCACAAACAACTTTGGTGCTCCCCTTGTGTCGAACTTAGTCGAATAAATCCCTTCTCGACAATTCGCCAAATGTTTAGACAGGTTCCTCCAATTTCGAGCAAGTCGAAAGGTGCTACGCAAAAGCCGCCTGTATCAACTCTATTTGGAATTCCACTTGTCGAAGGTGGAATCCTGGCATCGTCGGGGAAACACATCCAGGAAATTCTCTAACGACGGGTACATCGTTGAGGTTTTCTTTCACTTTCCTCACTTTTCCTTTCGAAATTGAGCCAAGAAAGACAACCTCCTCTACGATGTATTCGGGCTTTAATACAGAGATGATTCTCAACGGGAAGGACTTCCCACGCTCCACATCTCCTTGTATGCTCGAACTTTTCTCCATCTGAAAGCACAACCTTCTATCAGATGATGTGCACCATTCTTCGATAACCGATCCATTCCATAATGGCGTCAAAACTTCCTAAGGTAATTGGCAATAGATCTATACTAAACGGGCGGTCTAGGAAACTTAAGGTACAACCTCGAATCTACTTCTACTCTATTCCCTCTAATTCACATCGTAACTAAACCCTAGAGATGTTTGGGAGATTCCTAGTAATGGCATAAAATTGGTGGATCTGAAACTCATATCCTAACAGTATCAAACAAGATGGAAGCATAGCGATTATTGAGAAGAACGACCGTAACTACATTTAGGCTCTCACCTTCTTCCCAATAGCTAAACACGTACTATTCCCATGTCTCCTGGCGATTCCTAGCACCATGGTTTCACTAGTTTCCTACAACCCACGCTGGGGTTTAGCCATTACCTCCTACACCTCGGTTAGCAAATCCTCCTACATTACCGGGATTTCCTCTCATCCACGGCTCTCGGTACTCATTCCTTAAGTGTCCCTTCTTTCCACATCCAAAGCAGGTGACGGTGGCCTTCCAGCCCCCTGCAGTTCGGGAGAGTCTGCAGCAGTGGTCGGGACCTACATTTGGCCATATGTCCTACCTTAGAGCACTTCCAACACGTATTGACACGGTCCATGGTGGTGTCTTTACAACGACCACACAGGGCTTACTACCCTATAATCATTCCTACCTCCATTTCCTATGTAACACTCCGGGTCTCTGTCCGTTTGTTGCCATTCCCTTTAGAAACTTCGTTCCTCTTCCTCTTATCACTCCTATCATTCCTACTCTTGTTGTTTCTACATCTTGCACATATGGAGTCCATCAAATCCTGAGCCACAGCAATTGCCTCTTGCAAATTGGTTGGTGGCGTGATGACATCATTTCAGTAGCACGGGTAATCCATCGGTATACCTTTCAATCTTAAGTTCTTCTATGCGAACCATTTGGGTAAAGCAAGGATAACTCTTGGAAACGCGCAGTATAAGTCGCCATGTTAGTACCTTAACCTTATGGTTCCATAACTCACTCTCTAACTTCTTAACTTCATTCCTAGGACGGTAAGTCTTAATCAGGAGAGCCTTAAATTGAGTCCAAGTCATACCATAAGCTACATCAATTCCTCTTGACGTGGTAATTGTTCCACGGTCAACCTCGTCCTTCAAAGGAAGGTTGCATACTTAACCTTACAACTCATCACAGTTACTCAAGCAAACATCATTTTTTTCTAAACCACCTAGTCGGGTAAACTACTCCTCGTTCCTCCAAAATCAATGGGACCACGAATGGAACTCCTTTATAGGTACAACCTCGAGTTCGATTTAGCACTGGGGTCCCACTAGAAGTGTTAGAAAGATTAGCCTCGACTAGCGCATTGCACTACACTAGATGGTGGTCAATGTGGGTTGGGTTCACGAGTGGAGGGTTTTGTGGAACAGACCATTCTCCGCACGGTCATTCGCGATTCGGGTTTCCGGTACCGGGTTAATGTTAGGGTTCTCAACATGTGTGCGGTTCGGTGAGGAATTTGACCCGGACGACCAGGGGCAAACAAATGCGGCAGGAGCTGTCGGTTGTTCCTAAGCAAGTTTTCACTTGTTGCCACCATCGAGGCAAGAAGAACAGTTTCATAAGTTCACAATACCCTAGCAATATAGGGTTGGGTTCTGGTCACTCAATACCTGAATACATCCGCCAATAGGGATAACACTATACTAGAGCGAAACAATCAGACACCGCATCATAACTAAGGATGCACGTTCCCATAACTATAACTCATAGGTTTCAAAAGTGGAAATACATGGAAGGATTTGAAGAAATAAAAAACGATCCTAACGACGATACTAATAAGATAACCAGGATATACCTACATCTCGAACCAAGTACTACTCAGTTTCAAGATGGTACAAAACCATATATCTAATACTATCTAGCCACGTCTACCTAATATCACTCAATCGATCTCTAATATCATCAACTCTCTCCATAACGATGCTAACTTCACTATTGGGTCGCATCACTTAAGTTCTGCGACCTCTCTCCGAATCCCCCTAAATCCCACGCCAAATCGCTCTATCAAGATCATTGTCAAGGAACTCCTCTACCAGTGTCCCCAACTCCAAGCTCCTAGAGTTCACATACCATCGTGGCAAAACCCTAGTCCTCCCGACTACGGTACCTATATCAACACTCGGATCCACAATACTAGCCCTAGATACTCCAACCAATCATCAGGCCAACTGACTAAGTCTAGTACCCAGAGGTAATCCCTCCCCACATCGGACTGCCTCACCATACTCCTCGGGCTCGAAACAATCTCCGATGGTATCCGTAACACCCCAAATTTGGTTTAAGCATACGCATCTATTCTGAGCGCATTTCGGGATTAAGGAATCCTAACACAAAAGAATAAAGAACGGAATACATATTCGCTTTGATTTCATAAAATAGATTTAAAACATCATTCACAACATAGTTTAAATAAATGGGCACATCCCATTAGTTTTAGTGGTCCCAATGTAAAACATCGTTTTTGTGTAAAAACACTTCTTTAATACTACTACGTCACCATACATCCTATTTCCTTTCTTGCTCTCATGAACATAACTTAAACACGAGAAAATATGTTAAAAGGTCACCTAAAAGTCAGTGAGTTCATAGGTTTTTAAAATAGTAAAGTTCGACACATAAGAAGTATAACTCATTATAACGAATATAATGATATGGATGGATGTCTAATACGTTAGCTCTAAGTTCATGCAACCATACTACTGACGGCACAGATGCTAAAAGATGTCATACAATATTCCCATAGCAAGTGTTTGTCCTCAACACTTGGTTCCGACATGGTATACTTTGGCCTGGCTAATGGCCAATCGAACGGAGGAGTCACCCTCGATAGATCTATTTATAACATCGCTGCTTCCAACGGGGAATTGGCGGCTCACAAAAGGCATTCTCTAGGGACATAAGGGCTTAAAGGAACCAAAGGTTAGTAATCATGTTATAGTTTTGGTCCATAAAATGTTTTGCATATTTCACCCCAAAATGTATGTAAAAACAATTTTATCAAGTAAAAGTGGGGCTATGAAACTCACCTTCAGTGTGCAATCCAAATGTGGGATTAGTGATGGTTGTGGAAGCGGCACCACATTGCGACCTAGATAAGTGAGGGTAATGTTTTAGTTCATTGTTTTAAGTATTACTGAATTTAAAATGGTTCAATGTAATTGTATTAACATCAACGTAAGTTTGTAAAATTGTTAATATGGTTTTACTAGTAAGTATACAAAATATACACATACTTTTCATGTACGATATTAAGATGGTTTTAACATCCTAAGTTTGATTTGAAAGTAATTTCAATATTCCACTAGTAAGTATATAAATGTGTATATACTTATTTAAGTTGACACCAAATTAAAATTGTCAAAATATATATATAATTGATTTATTTTCTAATTGTGTTTAGAAAATGTTTAAGTTAAGTTTGAAAACTTTCAAATTTAGTATGTGATAAATGACATAGTGGTCTTTAGTTATTTATCAAAACTTGTCCTTAATATATATATAGTTCTAAACGGGAAGTTTACTTGACATACATTAGCTTACATTTTCATGCTAAGCGTTGACGTTGTACAACATTAAGTAAATCATGTTTTAAAGTAATTGGTCGCCCATGTATATATAGGAGTATATTTTGCACTTGTTTACTTGAAACTCCGCGAAGTTAAATATAACTTATGTAATATATTTTGTACCATATATAGACTCATTCATCGCTGAACAACCTGCTCCACGCTTAAATCTTTTATCTCATGAGTTAGCTAATTTTACTCAACCGGACACTTGAAGATTTCGGGTCAGGCCTGTTGTAGCATTGGGTTCCCTGTGAGTCTGGGCCCAAACTAACTAATAACTCTTTCAATGAGACCAAGTTCCATGACTTGGGTCAGGGCCCATTCTTGTGGTTTACACGAATGGAAGAAAAAAAAAGAACAAAGGCTCAACCAACATGTATTATTACGTTTGTGTTAACCAATAGTTTGAAGTACTTTACATTCCAGGGTTGTTGTCACAAAAAGAATTCCCACTTTAGTTATAGGAGTTTAACATAAGCTACATGACTCGAGGTGTACTTAGTTTGTTCACGCTCCAACTTATGATGTCAATCTCGACTAGTGAATGCTTCATCACCATGGTAATGCTAAGATGTAGTTGTCGACTCGTTTACATAGTCTCAAGCATATCTTTGATGACTACTAAGTACTTCATAAAGATGTTAACAAGGAAGATGACTAAGTACCTAGACTCCTAATTTAACGCGAGGTTTGGTTAACATCATTAACTAGACATGAGAGCAAAAGGTGAAGGTACCTCTTGTTAGTGAGTACCACTCGACTTGGTTCTAATCGTCAACCACTTTACTCTTACGGACTAGACAAGTATAGACTTCTCGAAATACATTTTAACACATGAGCACTCTTGACTTGGGTTTCTCCTCCTAATGCACATAGAGGCTAGACATGGTTCACCTCTAATATTTGAGTCACAAGACAATGAGTTACCAGCATGTTTCTCATGTTTAAGCAAAGAAAAAATCAAGGTTCCACATACTTTTAAATGACATGTGTCATTTGAAAATGTGAGTATCGCATATGGGTTACTAGTAGACTTGAAAAGCTTGACTCATCTATCTTGTTCTTGTTCTGCCCTCATTTAAAACCAAATCCAGGCCCTTTCGCGAAATGACCACTTAAGCCTAAGTAATATAGTTTATCAACACAAAGATATATTATTATGTAAAAAAACTTAACTTCTCTCATTCTCTCTTGGTTATACATCTCGTGAACTCGAACACAACAACTAAATTGACATCTAAATTTTCAACAACAATCATTTTAACAAGAAAGGATTAAAACAAAACTCAACATAACCACCAAGCATATTATTAACTTGACAAGTATAGAACAAATCCTTGATACAAGATACCAAACTTGACCTCAAAATAACAACATATAACATTACATCAAGAAAGATTATTAACCTCAAATCAAAATGCGGATGATGAATCCAAAGGTTGTTTCTTGATTCGACAAATAAGACTTGGATTAGCACCAAAATACCTCCAATTTCAAAACCCCCAAATCAATTTTAGAAAACCCTAACTTTCACAAACCCTAGTTTTTAGGTAAAAATTGAGATTGAAACTGAGTTTGTGGTTTTTGCATCTCCACAAGAGATATAGAAGTAATTTGGAAGGAGCTTTGACTCTCTCTCTTGTTGTTTGGATTGGGCTTTGGATTTGGTTAGTTCAAGAGCTGGATCTAATCTTGTATATTGGCTCAAGATAGATTGGTATGAAGATGTTTTCTTGAATGATTTTATTTTGATCTCTTGGATTCGTATCACGGTAACTCAGAAAGGTGCATCAAGGATGGATTCGAGGAGTAAAGCTTTCATGATTTGGTATGAGATGGAATATGATGGAAGAACATGTTGGGGTATCCTCTGGGAGATTCGGGATTTTTACTTGGAGTACAAGTCTAAGGTTGAAGATGGGGACTT
>OU343221.1:47394140-47494267 GCA_910596185.1 Chrysanthemum makinoi
ATTTCAAAAGGTAGAGAATACATTTACTTGACTTTGATAGGCTTCTACAAAAGCGATTTTTGCAATTTAATCTCAATTACATGTTAACATATAACTTTTTTCTAAACTGATTACACACGCTTTATGAAACCATTATAATTTTCTGAGACGTTATAGAACCCTTTCTTATTAGGTAAGATGCAAGGAAAGCTCCAACTGCATTTGCATCAACAATATGAGATGGCAACTTGAAACTGACAAAGCTTTTAGTAAAGGGATGTTTTACGAATATGGATAGTGTTTTATTTTTGTTTTTGTTTTTTGTTTTCCTTTTTTCTTATACTTTTTTACATTTTTTTTATTTAAATTGAATTTTTTCTAATAAATGGGATTTTTATTAATAGAGAGGTGATATGCACACTATAATAAGTGATGTGCACACCACAAAATCACATTAGTAATGCACATGATACAACACCACATATGCATATTTGTGGTGTGCACATAGTTTATTGTAATGTGCATATCACCTTCCTTATTTGCGGTGTGCATATCCAAACTAGACACTAAACACTCACTTATAATTACGAAAACTCATACAATAGAGCGATTTTCTTCGGCTGAATCTTCTCCCACTTGTGTTGTTTTTGGCAATCATATACATAAAGATGCATCGCCCCACACGTAATTACACACGCAAAATCCCTAGAGTGACTCGAAGTGGACTTTATGTGTGCATTTTTGAGTATGAGGGTTCATAAATTGTGACTTCAAGGCGAATATTCGTATTTGATTATACTGTTAATTTGTGGTGCGGCCATTGTGAGTTACTTTATGTGTTGGTCATCATAGCTAATGATAGGTTTCCCAGTTTCAAGATCTAAGCTTGTGATTAAACTACCAACAGCCATGGGTGAACATACACCGGATCAGATAGTTTTTCACGTTCATTGTTTTCTTAAACCTAAACCAAAACATCTAATTTAGCTAAAAAAAAATTTGAAAGGTTGAATTGAATTAGAATGCTCCAAGCATGATTCAACCAAAAACAAAGTATTTAGGAAAGAAATAGGCGAGCCAACCACATCCAAAAATTACATATTGTTACAAAAAATTTTAAAAGGCTTTGATGTCCAATAAGCCCAATTCTCCTTCTTCTTAGCTGAGATACGAGCAGAGATCCAAAGGAGAAAGAGATGTTGAATACTTGGAAAGACGTCCTCCTCATTAAGCTTATCGATTACGTCAAGCTGAGCGTTTACAACTTAATTTCTCTAATTCTAGAGGACCCAAACAACAATTTGAAAAACACCGTGGCAAGAGGAGTGTCTCCAATAACCAGCAAATTCCCACAAGCCACATCCCCGATGTCAAAGGACGAAAAAGAGGCAGGAGTCTAAATTCCTGACTCCAACAACTTCCTCCTTGGCGGAACATGAGAACAAGATATGAGAATGTGATGCACATCTTCGTCATCCACATCACAAGAGTGTCTCCAATTTAGCTAAAAATTAGATAGTTGTTTTTGTTTTTTTTGTTAGACTAACAAATTTACCAATCCATGTCATTATCTTTTTTGGCCAATTTTTTCATTTACATGTATCTAAGTTGTCACATTTTCTATTTATATGTATCTAACTTATCATATTTTCTATTTATAAATGTATCTAACTAATCATATCTCCATTTATATGTAGCGAATAAGTTGTAATTATCCTACGTATGCTATGTAAGAAATATAAGAAATAAAAGAAATTGGAAAAAACGAGATAACCAGATACCGGTTTGGGAGGTAAAATCCTACACTAAAATGACGAAATTTGAAAGTTGGTTACTTGAACTTGCAAAAACTTTTATTCGCTACACAAAATTGGAAAAGGTGACAAGTTAGATACATTTATAAATGATTATCCTTTATTTTTTTTGTCTTTTGTGCAATAAGTGTTTGAATTTTAAAATTATAACTGATTTATTTGACAACATGACAATTCAAAAATAAAACTAACAAAGTATTAAAGGTGCGTTTGGTTTGTAAATATTTTAGGAAAGGATAAGGAACTAGGATCAAATGAGAAATAAAATAAAAATGAGATGGGTGAGAAAGAACCACAACCGCACATTTCAGATACACCTATAAAAATAAATGTAATTCTCCTTATATTTCTCTCATTCATTTGAAATATATGGCTAATAATCTTTCTCATTCATCTTATTTTATTTTATTTTCTCACTAAATCCTTTCTCATAGGATAAGTTAGAAAAAAAATATTAGAAAAGAAGTGTGTAGCTATTTGAAATATCTAAAAGTTTCATAATGTTTAACTCTTGTTTAAACTATATTTAAAAGTTTCATAAAGCTAAACTCTGAGCTAGCCATTCATATTAGGTTTTTGTTGACTGCTTTTAAACACATATATAAGTTAAAAAACTTCTATACCTATCAATTGTTTGAAATTTAGTGTAATTGAAAGTTCTGGTCATACTTGAAAATGAATTTGGGACTACGAAGTATATGCCATTAAATCACTAAACCTCCCTGACTTAAATAGTGGTGTTGTAGAAATCAGGTAGCTGATTAGTTCAGTGAGTTATACTCTTCGGTGAGTAGACTTTGAACGACCTCATCAGGCTGATAAGTTCAATGAGTTGTACTCTTTAATGAATAGACTCTGAACACCTCATCAGGGAGTAGTCTCATCAGATGATTCAACCCTTTAGTGAGAAAGCTCACCAGTGAAGAACTCATCGGTGAGTATAATCAAGGAGAAAGGTCGTTCAATGAGCAAGCTCATTAGTGATTTTTGGAACAGATTTTCTATTAACTTGTAACAGTCTTTGGCCTATTCAAGGGCAAATTTAACTGTGGATTTTTTATTATAATCAACTAGCCTTCTGATTTTAACTGTGGAGGAACATTATGAGGAGATTAATTGGCCAATTAATTCTCATAATTTTATTGAATGAGTTTCTTCTCTATATAAGAGAAACAGTTCTGCATGGGAAAACATAAGAAAACCTAAACACTCATAAGCAAAAGGGTTCTTGTATTTGTTCCTGAATCAAGAATGTCACGCCTTGAATTATGTCAAAGATATATTCGTGTAACCCAAACAATTAGGGTCAAATAGTTTCTTTTGGAAAGTGATTACACGATTCATTGAGATATGCAATATGATTACCTTTACCTAACTTGTGATAAAACCCCTACAATCAAAAGAAACTATTTTGTGATATTCAATGGCGGCTACAATGAAGCATATGGTGGCTAATTTCTCCAAACTGGACAAGTTTGAAGGAATAAATTTTAGGAGATGGTAAAAAAAGATGCACTTCTTCCTTTCCAGAATGAGTGTGGTGTATGTTCTTAGCACACCAATTCCAGAAGATGGTGACTGATGGTGAAAGGAAGGGCAACCCATTCTCTAAGGTAGCTTTTACCTTTTTTTCGTACAATCTAAACTTTCACTTTCATTTCTTTACCAAATCACAAAAATGAGTCACCAAAATGATGTTTCTATCAATAACTTTCTCGGAATATCGCAACATACAAACTCATCATCTTTATTAAATCCCACTACACTTTCATCCAAAAATCTAATATCTTCATCACAACTCCAAATTGCTCTGTTTGGTAGCCATACTATGCCACAATCCATAAACAGAACAATATGAAAGTACCAACGCAATTTTCTTTAAACAACAACAATGTCAACAACTTCAACAGCAACTACCACCACCACCACCACAACCACCACGAGGAACCCAGAGAGGTGGCGCCAAAAAGGCAAAAGACTCACCAAAGTCAATAAAAAACAACCACAAGCACCATTACCACGCAATGGCGACATCTTCAAAGGACACTCCTCGGTCCCAAGAAGAGGAAACATTATCATACGAATGTTTTGTTGCTATTTGTGAGGATGAAACTATCGAAAATGACCAAGATGAGCTATCATATTGACACTAGTATCTATTAGAGTTCAAAAAAAGTGCTCTATCACAACGTAACAAGGATATGTTAACGGTGAAGTGAGTAATGTTGAATGATACTTGCCAAAGGAAACTATATCAGCGTAAAAATGTTTGAGTAGAAGTGGGTGAAAGCAGGTAGATCTTTTGAACCGTTTTAGGTGACGATATCCTTGATGAGATGGGTGAAAACCATTCACTGAAGGACCATGGAATATCTTGAGACAACACACCAAATGGGATGTGGAACGTTAATTCAAATGATGACCACGGATTAGTCAAACTATTCGGAGATGATCCAAGACAATGTCCCCCGTCAAACCACGAAAAGCGAAAAAAACTAAATATTAGACAACGTTTGTGATTGCGGGAGTAACTCGCAAGGTTTTGGGGAGGGTGTACAAAATGAACTAAGGCTCAAACAGAAGACTTCAGAAATGAGTGAGATGACTAAAGCGAAGGACGCGACAATCATGAAGTTGAAAAATGAAGTTTTTCGCCACTAGCACCACGAAGTTAATGGAAGAGGGTGCCCTAATTATCAACATTCAAAAAGAAGAAATTCGACAAAAATATAGACGATAATTGTAGCATTTTCGTTTTTTTTTAATTTCATAAATTTTTATCATTTCGTAATATAATTTGTAATATTAATTTTAAATGAATAAAAAAATTAGTTGGTATAAAAAAAATAGAAAATAATATAAAATGATGGATATTAAAAGGGGATGTTATGGCATGATATAAGTGAGTGTGATTTTGGTAATGTGAATTATATTAGTGTTAAAACTGATTTAACATGACGTAGCATCAAAAAGGTGAGTGTGGTATCTTACCACAACTGGTACCCTAAAGTATGATGTTAAAAATTAAAATTTGAAAATTAATCCATATTTAACTTGTTGAATTATTTTACAACATATCTTATTGTGTGTATAATTCATCTTAACATTTGATTTTTTTAAATAATTATGTATTAAAATGTATATTACATGTGTGAATTTTGTAAAAAAAAATAAAAATAAAAAAACAGTAATTAATAAAATTTTAGTTGTTACATTTTAGTTATAGATTTCACGTCCACTTACGCCTCATATTATTTTTCTTTATAAGTTTAACTTGCGCGTACACGAGTTTAAAATTTAAATATAGCTAAAATATTATTAGATGGGAATATGAATATCAAAATGAGAGCGATCCCATGGGTGAGATGAAAATAAATACGCGAGGATAGTACGTATAACAGCCGCGTATGATTAGTCTTTAAGTTTAAACAAGGATATAAGGATATATAGAAACAATTTACGTAAAATGTATTATTAAACATGTTTAATATCTAAAACATGATATCAATAGTTAAATTTAAACAACGTCAACCTTAATACCATGCCAATTAAACAAAGTCAAATCCTTCGTCAAACAAAAATCTATACAAAATATTAATCGATACTAATAAATAAGTAAAATGTTTTGTAAAAACTCTCGCGTCCACTAGTATTATAACAGAAGTTAGATGAAGATCTTATAGGTAAAGATGATATAGTAGATCTTGGAAACTTGTATTTTTTGGCTTTTTTCTGTAAAAATATAATGTTTTAGATAATAATGTTAGACACTGCACCCACAAAGGTAAAAACTAAAAGGTTCACTCACCTGCTCGCTTTTTGTCGCCTCTTACCTTAGTCCCTAGCTAGGGAAGGCACATCGTCTTGGGGTCACTTTTGCCTTTAACTTGGTCACGACTCTCCAAATAAGATGCAATTCCATAATGATATAGCCAAAATGAAATGATATCGTGTATTCGTGTCAATAATTATGTATAAGCTAAGCAATATGAGTTAAGAACGAATATGATGTGGTTGTATAGTTATTAATGATTATTTCAGGCATAATAATTTTTTGGGATTCTATTTCTAAACAATAATGTCAATGGAGGAGGATACTAAAATTAGATTAGAGTAAATTTAGAAATGATGGTTATAAAGTATTTGAAACAAAATGTCGTAGGTTTGGGGTTTCGTATCTAAGCTTATGTTTGAAACTACCCTTTTGTCTAACAAATATATGTACATGCAACTTAAACAATGGAGTATATAATTAGAATATTCTATTACAAATCCAAAAACAGTTCCAACATTACACACACACACACAAAAATACAAACTAATCAAACCCAATACATAAATCAAATACACAATGATAAAATACAATACAATACATAGACCTCAATCAAAAGTATGAAATAATAAAAGATAAATGAAACATATATCATGCCATTTCTTTGATAATGTCTTTGATTGTCATTATCGCCATCCGACTCGGGTCAACCATGAAAGTTTTCAGCCTACAAAATATTACAACCAAAGAGTTATAGTACCATTTCATTGGGGTTGCCATAGTAGTTTTCTACTGATGAAAAACGGTCAATAATTCTAATAATCATTTTTAACATTGACTTAAAAAATAATAATAATAATAAAAAATAATAATTAGTCAACATTTGCCCTTTTGAACCCGTCAAAATCTTTGCGGACTAAAAAAATCTAGTTTTTGATTTTTTTGAGACATGTGACCCCTCTTTCCTCTTTCCTCTTTCTCTTATTAAATACTTAAATCCCAAAGGTGACTAGTTAAATTACCAAAAAGTTAAACAATATATTTACAAATGAAAACTTACCGACAACAATCTTTTGATCTGGTCCAGATCTGCATCATGACTTTGTTTAGCAACAAGGGTGACAAGTTCAATCACCCCCACAAGTATCATCTGACCTCCCAGATCACGAAATACAGGTACAACTAACTGACCCATAAATTGATCAGGGGTGGTTGGTCCTTTGATGTGGAACCCATGTTTGTGCAGCTTGACCCGCAAAACAGTGATGTTGAACCCATGTGTCTGGTCCAACCTCACCATAACGGAGGCATTTCTTTCTGTAGTTCTTGAGTCCTTTATGATCTTGATTTGATCTTGAAGGTTGACCTGCCAATTTAAGAAACCAACTGTTTCCCACTCCCGTGTTTTCCCAAAATATAAGTGAACCCGATTTTCCTTCAAAATCAAATCGTGTCATCATGTTTTCAATACTGGACTGCATTTTATTGCTAGTTCAAGAGTTTTTGCTTTTTTTGGCTTTGAGTTTAATATTATGAGTGAGAAAAGAGAGATTTGATCTGGGGTTTTTATAGACAGGTCACAGCTTATTTGAGGTTCGAATAACGCATATTAAAGGGTGCAAATAGAGATGTTAAGGTCAAAGTTTGAGGTTCAAGTAGCACAGCCTTTGTCCGTTTGTGACACCAGCTCCACGATGGCATTTTTTTAATATTTTATAATTCAAAATAAAAATTTAATTTAAAATTAAACTTAAATGTCAAAACCAATGTAAAAAGTTCCCAGGGTTAAAAAAATGTAAAAATCCTATGTAGCACTTCAACCTTTTCTTTTATAATTAAGTTATATTACCCAAAGTGACATCAAAATCAAGTTGAAACAAATTTGGTTTAAACTATCTATATCGACAATTTATTACAAGCAAATCTATTGATTATTTTCTCTTTTTTCCACCTATACAACCAATCTATATTTTTTCATCATTTATCAACAACCTAACAAATCTATACTAAATATTAAAAATTAAAAATTAAAAAAAAAAAAAAAAAAAAGTGTGGATTAGCATGTCTTGGGTTGCCAAGTGATCTATATTGCAATGAAGATTGTATACAAGATTATTAAAATATTATATTTTTATGTATTTTTAATAAGTTGGATTGTCAACCCTCCCAATAAACATAGTCTTATTTGGTCACATTAAGCAAGGAGTGCATGAAAGGTCTTTTTGTTTTTTGTTTTTTTTTGTCGTCATGCAACTTGATATTTGTTAACTTATAAAATAATTTTGCTCCAGTTTGGGCCTGCTTGGCTTTATTGGGGGAATTGCATATATACCCATTAAAACTTAAAAACTTGCATATTTCCCCACAATACAAGTTTTTATTGCATGATGTACAATGCATTGTAAGCATGTTTTGGGTATATATGCAAATATGCAAGTTTTAGTGGGTATATATGCAATTGACCCGGCTTTATTAAAGGTAATTTAAATCACTTTGTTTGAAACTGTTCACAAAAATCATCCTTCGTCAATTAAAAAGTATATTGCAAAAAATTGTCTTTGCGGTTTGATAAAACTGCAGGCGCGGTCCCTATCTTTTCGAAAGTGCATACACCGCCCCTTAGAAAACTTCAAGATGCAAATTTCATCTCTTTTTTGTGTGCAAAGGGTGAATATATATTATTATCAAACAACTTACAACCAATTATGGAATATACTCACTGAAATGGACATGCCCATTCAGCACACAAAAAACATACTAAACTTGACACATATCTAATACAACTACATGAGACTTTCTCTGATAAGAAGCCTAAGCCTGATACATCACAGAAACAGAAGAATGAGACATCATCAAACAATCTGCTCAACATCATACATCTTATCAGCAACCAACAACTCTGAATTCATTCTAAATACATAAAGACCATAGCTTCATATCTACATTTCCTAACCAACTCCCAACCAAGATCATTCAACCATCATCCACAATGATCTAGGAAGGAGAAAGAAAGGCATTAATATGCAAGCTATAGCCACTCAACCTCACAATATAGGAGTTATACCAGACACCTACATTTTCTTAAAAGGCATCAGTATGCAGGATCACACACCCTACATGAGAACAATCCTAACCTCTTATGGCAATGTATTGCTTGAACCAAGTAGGGTTATCTTTTACTCCTCACTATTTCAAGCAACATACACTGGCCACCAAACCCACTTACCCTACTCAGATGGAAACCTACTTTATGGAACACTTACAACCCATTACTGATATATAACCAAATAGAATCACAATACCTAACAAAGGCCAACAGAGAAATTAATATAAGTACACACAGTGAATAAGCTATAAGAGTCCAATTACAAGGCCATCATCTGAAGTGAGTTTATATTCCTCGTATTTCCAAAAGCTAGAAGAAATGAAGATATAGGAACATTTCTATAAATGTTGCAGATAACCTTGAACCTCAATTTTGCATATACTAACCTATACAAAACTGTAAGAGATACCATAGACTAGAAACAACCTTCACATTCCATTCACTGAACCAGGAAACTATCCTTGCGATAATAGCAAACTTCTTATTTAGGAACCTCAAAGTAAGCACCATACCACACTAAAGCATTACTCAAATCAGTAAGTCCCAAAATAAAAGCCTTTCACTATCAAGGTACATAGCCATCTGTTCAAACCATTCACAACCAAAATAACTACTTATCCAGCTGTTGTATGCTCTTAAAATCATCTTCCAAACACCCCATTAGAACACCTGATGTAATAGTCAGCTTAATGTTCCAAATTTTGGTATATCTCGAATATTAGCAGAGTCCCTCACTTTAAGATAAGTAAATTTGAGTCTTAAATTTTGGATTATATCAGCCAAAACTTCGTCTCACTTTCTGCTACAATTCTGAAGTATCCTCAAATTCCTTTCTCTCCAAATATTGTAAACTACAGCAGCCAAACACACAACATTTTCAGAACACTACCAATACAGTTTACAGTAGGATGACTTTCCATATACTTAACAATATATGTCCATCCATTTGTTTGCATATTAAACTTACAATATTTTTTAACCTCTTTCTAAATTTTATTAGCAAACCCACATCTAAAGAATAGATGGTCATGTGAATCAGTCACCTTATCACATAAAGAAAACCGCAACTATCTATTTGGGTGCCATTTTAACATTCTATCATGTGTATTTAATCTCTCCTGAATAGCTAACCAAGTCACAACAAATTTCATCCTTGGCTAAAAATGACTAAAATACCCTTTCCTTTATGATTTGGCCAAAAGATATTTTAGTCATTTAACTACGACCAAGGACTGAATATGCAACCCAAAATTCCTCATAGGAACAATGCTTGCAATTTAGAATAGGTAGAGAATGCATTTGCAGTTTGACCAAACCACAAATATGTTGAGTTTATGATATATAAAACATACAATAAACATATAGACATCAAGAGTACACAGCGGAAGACTTAAGATCATAAAAAATAAATTAATTAACGAGAAAGTATGCGTAGCATTACCTCTTGCGAATGTCGAATCCCTCGAGCAAAGCAAAACAACCCTCGAGAAAAGCAAAACAAAGAAGTACTTATTGGTGTAAGAATAATGTCTTACAACCACGTTCTTGTACACCGCAATTAACCAAACGAATCCAGCGATTGCTAGATCTAACACAAGTCCTCGTTTAAGCAAAACGAAACCGAACTCCCTCAAAAATGGGGTGCTCGGCCGATTATAGGACAAAAGAGAGGAGAGGAGATCTAGGGTTAATTCAATGCACAAGTGTATGAAACCCTAGAACCTAACCCTCCTTATATACTAGTAGGTAAACTTAGGGAACAAGTTATAGAATTAGGCCTTGGAGGCCTATGGCGGCCATGTACACAAGCCCAAAGCCAAACCCATAACTTTCCAAGCTTTCCATTTCTAGTCCTTCTCTTTCCATTTAACTTGATTAGTTAGTCATTTTCCGTTAAATACTTAACGATCGTTAACCGGACTTAATGTGTAATAATTAATCGTAAACATAAACACTAATTATTAACTTTAATTCTCATTAAGCTAATGTGCAATCCAGGTGGTCACGAGTTGAATCGGACATTCACATCTTTGTAAATATATTCATTTCCAACGGACTCAACTTGGATATGTTTACAAAACGTGAAATGACATTGGTTAGCGTCTAGCAAACACGCCAATGCCCGGTACAACTTCGTGTATGGTTTTCGGAGAAAACCAAGTTTGATGATTCATCATCATATTCATCCTTTTGTTTCTAATACCATGTTAATAAGAATATGGATCTCACTTATTTCTTAATTAACTATTATGTTTCTCGCTTTATATGATTGATTAAGATTACCAATTCTTACGAACAAGACCTTGGGTATGGCCATACAAACATCTTAACAATCCTCTGAGGGGCTTGATGGTATTATACTTCAAATAAATTTGAAGGAAACAAATCCCATTTTAACTACAAGCAGGATTCATAAATTTGCACACTTCGAAAACAACCCTTATAACTACCAATTACGTGTAGCGTTAGATTGCTTCACAAAAATGCACTACATCCATGACATATCTCTTGTATCTCAAGTCAGAGGATAAATATCCATGATATACTTAATGACGAAGATCCATAAAGTATTATCATGCGGGTGGGATAAGTCCTATACTCAATTCATTGAATATCATCCGAAATTAGTCATGCTACGCATCAATATACTTTCAAGTATATTCTAACTAATACTCCGATTTGTCTTAATTCAATATCATTCCCATGTTATTGATTGACAACGGACTATTTAGAATAACTTAAGTTATTCAAGGATTTAAACATGCAAATATAGGACAACATCATAATAAATGAATAATAAACATAACAAAATACTTTATTTCATTTCAATAATAATGTTTACAATATCCTTTTATCTAAAATACTTAGTCACAGATGGGCATGAAACTACTAGCTAAGCGAAGTCCAAACTTATCAGACAAATGATTAAGTTTTTCACCAAGTAAGGCCCGTTAGCGGATGCGCTAAGTTATCATCAGTGTGAACTTTGAGTAACTCAATTTCACCTATCTCGACTTGCTCTCGAACATAGTGATATTGTCTAGGATAGTGTTTGGTGCCCTTCATGACTCGGGTTCATGGGCAAAAGTAATTGCAAATTGAATTGTCACAATATACTTTAATAGGATTTTCAATCGACGGCATAACACCAAGCCCCGAAAAAAATTTCCTTATCCAAACAGCTTCCATGGCAGCCTCGGGCCGCTATGTACTCACTTTACTGCGGACATTGCAAGTGTTGTACTTTCTTACTCTTCCAATCCACAGCACCTCCATTGATGACAAAATGTAACCCGTTTGAGACTTCGTATCATCTTTGTCACACTTCCAGGATGCATCGCAGTAACACGTAACGAGCGGTTACGCTCGGATTTCCTCCATACACTATGAACATATCTCTTGTAGCCCTAAGGTACTTGAAAATATGTTTAACAGCGATCAGTGAATTTCACCCGGATTCTATTGATACCAACTGGTCAAGTTTTGAGCAAACGCCACATCAGGGCCTTGTGCATGCGTGCAGCGTACATGATAGATCCTACAAGCGAAGCATAAGGAACTTTCTTAAATGCGCGCCACCTCTGCGAGGTGTTGAAGCACAGTCTTGGCTGCTCAAACCATGATTTACTTGCATTGGCAAAAATCCCTTCTTGGAATTTTGCATATTGAATCTCTTCAATATTTTGTCAATGTAAGCACTTTGGCTTAAACCAATTAACCGCCTTGATCTATCGATAGATCTTGATTCCAAGGATGTATCTTTGCTTCCCTAAGTCCTTCATCGAAAAACATTTACCAAGATAGGTTTTCACCTCATTTAGACTTGGTATATGATTTCCTATGATTAATATGTCATCGACATACAGAACAAGGAAAGTAACATGACTCCCACTAGCTTTGTGATATACACATGGCTCATCAAGATTATGAGTAAATCCAAAACTTTTGATTTCCCCATCGAATCTTTTATTCCATTGCCTTGATGCTTGCTTAGGTCCATAAATGGACCTCTTAAGCTTACATACACGGTTAGGAAATAATGGATTCACAAACCCTTCCTTACTGCCATATAGATGTCTTCATCTAGCGGCCATTAAGCGGTTTTGACATCCATTTGCCAAATCTCATAGTCATAGTGTGCGGCTATAGCTATGAGAATCCTAATAGCTCTTATGTCGCTACTGAGGAGAGAAAGTCTCCTCGTAGTCAATGCCATAGGTTTGAGTAAAACCTTTAGCCACTAGGCGAGCCTTGTAGGTGTGTACATTGCCATCCATGTCAGTTTTCTTCTTGAAGATCCACTTACTTCCAACGATTTTAGCATTGGGAGGAAGGTCAACTTCAATCCAAACTTCATTATCTTTCATGGATTGCATTTCCCCATTTATAGCAATCTGCCATTTATCCTTTCAGGGATCGATACCATGGCGACCTTATAGTTAGCGAGGTTCATTAAGATCCCCGATGAGTGTGTAAATACTCATCATTTTGGGTCAATCAACTGAGCGCAAAAGCGTTTAAAATGCTCGAATGCATCAAAATACCTTGAAAATATTCCAAAATTGCATTTTATATGTTTGGATGCAAAATGTTTAAAAACAGGATGAAAAATGAGCTAAGTTTGCATAATTGGCGGCTTTGATCCCCCAAGTTTCAAAAGTTGTCGAAATAGTCCACGAGCCCTTAATTTTAAAGAAAAATCACCAAAGGTCCTTTTAAAATCATAAGTTGTCAAAATTAGTCCTTTGGTGAAAAATATCAAAAGTTTTGAGAAATTACAAATTTGGTCCTTGAGTTTGAATATTGGCAAAATGGTCCTTGGAAAATTGGAAAATGTCAAGTTTGGTCCTTGTACTATGGAAACTTGTCACTTATGGTCCCTTGGAACAACTTTGCAATTTGGCGACTTTGGTCCCTCGGAATTGAGAAAATACAAATTGGTCCACATGTTATTAAATCCTTTAAACCCATTTGGACCTTATCAAAACCCTTTGGACCCAGCTTAGCACTTAACCCATTTTGACCCCCGCTGACCCTCCCTTTAATATATTAACCATTAGTTAAACAAGCCCACTACGCGCCTTTTCCTGTCTTCCCGACATCTAGCCGAAACCGGGCCTCCCATCCCCTCCTCACCTTTACATTTTCCATGTTCCCCCACCTCAACAACAATCCAAATAGCATTTATTGTTTCACCCCTCACCTCAAACTCTCCAAATTGTTAAAAGCACTTTTGGCCAATTTTGATCCAATGGCCAAGATCAACTAAAGTCATCCAATGGTCATGGAAAATGGTGGGAAACAATCAGAGAAGTGAGAGAAGATATTTTGGGTATAAAAGAAGCAAGAAGATAGAGAAGAGAGGGGTAGCTAGTTTTATTTTTTTTCTTTAATGTCGTTTTTTAATTAAATGTTTTAGTTTAAGTCATAATGTTGTAATTTTTGTTTCTATGTATCAAACTAAGTTGTTTTATAGTTGCAATCCAGTTTTAAGTGGTAATTCAAGGTTTTAATATCATTTTATGTTTTCAAGTTCCTTTGTTGAAAATTCACTTCAAACTCTTGCATTAAAGCTTCTAAAGCTTCTATTTCAGTTCAAATAGGTTCATACAAGCTCTTGAATGCTTTTGATAAGCTCACAATTCATTTTCAAGTAAAATTGTCACATGGTCAACAAAAGTCAAAGCGGAGCCTAAATGGGAAATGAAGCTTATTTGGGTTGATGCAGTGGTGATATTGGGTTTAAATAGATTAGGTTAGAGTAGTTTTGGGTTTGGTTTAGCATGACACTAAATTTGGACACCTGTGAGTATTAATCTCAATTTTAGTTTTCATCCATTTTCTAGATTGTGTTTATATTTGTGTTTGTAGCTATAACCTGTTCAAACTCGTTTATTTAGTTGTACTTAGGTCAGTTGGACTTAGTTTGATCAATATTACATGGTGGTTCAGTAGTTAGAGTAGATTAAAGATCAAATCAATGTCTTAAGGTGTGTTTGGATTTAATGCTTTGTCTGTGATTTAAGTTTATGCAGTGGTAGGTTCTTGTTGTTTCAAGCTTTAGTAGCTCTTGTGAACTCATTTGAGTCAGCAAATTGTGCCTGCTAACCACCAAAGTCAACATCACATAATATCTGTCTTAATAGCTTAACTGTGGGAATTTTTGTAAAATCAAAAGCTAGTCTTGTGTTTAAAAATCATAAGTATAGCTGTCATTAGTGTCATTTCATCATAATACTTCTATATCAGTCCTTAAATTGAGCCCAAAGTTCATAAAAGTCAACTTTCCATTTCTTTATCAAAAGTCATAATATTGAAAATTCAGTTTTAAGCCCAACTAAGATGATTTTTCATGGGTTCATTTATGGGGCAAATTAAGTATAACTTGTTGCTTTAAAAAGTTCAACTGGTCTAGTTTATTGTTGTGATTTTTGTATATTTTTGCAAATTTTCTAAAAGCTTCATAATAGCTTGTTAAAATGGGCTTAGTTCCCTATTGACACACTTTCGGTGTATCTTGAGTGTGCTCGAGTAAGTTTGCAGAGCTTGCAACAAGCTCATCGAGCTTGTCGGGGCTAATTTTGGCTTATAAGCACTTGACCAGGTCTTCTTTAGGTGCTTTCTTTTGGTTTTGATTTCTAGCTTATTTGAGTGCTTATTTTCAGGCTGCAAAGTAGGCCTCAAAACTTTTTAGCACACATTAACTCAAAACACCAAATCTGTCTAATTTTGCAATTCTGAGGTTAAGAGCAGTTGAGACTAGTTGCATTTAGGTATTTTTAACTTATTGTAGTCTACTGTTTTAGGTTGGTGCCCATTTGGATCCTTTTAGCTTATTTGGAGTGCTTATTACTTAAGCACTTCCACTGCAGTTGCATTATCCATCACATAACCCCTGTTTTCCATTTTTCTTAGATTCCTAGTATTATTTTAGACTTATCTTGAATTTTTCAGATTTTTCCAAGCTTGTTTGCTATTTTTCTTGATTTAAATTAGTTTTTAAGCATTTTTAAATAGCTTTTAATCCAATTAATTAAGAAAAGGTTCAAAAAAATAATTTTTCATTTTTCTTAGGTTAAGATAAATATAAAAACACAAAAAAATATTTTTTCCAGATTTTTCTTAGTTAAATTTGTATTTTTAAGCAATTTAATTAGTTTTTAATAGTTTTTAATTCCTAGAAAATACAAAAATAATCAGAAAAATATAAAAATAGTTTTGAAAATTCTCTTTTGTTATTTTAGATTTTTCCAAGTCATAATTTTATTTTTCTAGCTTTATTTCCTATTTTCTTGTATTTTAGGCTATTATTAAATAGTTAAAAATAGTTTTTAATTAATAATAATTAGTTAAATAGTTATAAAAATAATTTTCTTTTTCTATAAATTTTCTTTTATCATTAGGATTGTAAAAATGTCATTTTCATATTTTTAGGTATTTTATTTTTTAGATCTCACTTTTTATTTTGTGCGATATCGTAGTTTTTAAAGCGTGCGTTTTCGTTTCTTTTTATCGATTGTTGTGTTTTCCAATTCTGTTTCCAATTCCATTCCATTCAATCAGTAGTGTAATTTCCAATCAAAACCTTCTTGATCACTATCCTTAGTGATCATTCTATCATCGATCAGTGTTTACACACCATTGAGTCTCCAGTGGGACTTAACGACCGGGAATTCACTATATTCTCTGATCTTCATTGTATTTGTGTTTTAAGCAGTTTTAAGCTTCTTACGGTTAGCCATTCACAAGTGGCTAGCTTGTGTGAGGTAGCTTGACTGTTTTCAGCATTCATATCTTTCATGGATTGCATTTCCCTATTCATAGCAATCTGCCATTTATCCTTTTCGGAGGATCGACCATGGCGACCTTATAGTTGGCGAGGTTCATTAAGATCCCCAACCATATTTTCCTCCACCTCTACGTTAAGACATAGGCGGTCAGTGTGCATCGTATAGTCCTTTTAGACTCTGAATGGGAACAACTTCAGGAGGAGCACCTAAGCTTTCGGGTTCTTCTTGAAGTTGGCTAGTATTTTCAGAAGGTGTTGTATCTTCTTAATCATATTCCGATCATATACTCTCACCGAGTTCTTGAGATATGAGATTCCTTTCAAGGAAATCTCCATACCTAGTCACAAAGACTTTATTCTCACCGGGTAGTAAAGTAGTAACCCATAGTTTCCTTAGGGTATCCTACAAAGATACACTTAAACGGTCTGCTTGGAGCTTATGGTGTGTCACGTTTAACAAACGCTTCACATCCCCGGACCTTTAAGTAAGAAAAGTTGGGAGCTTTTCCAGTCCATATTTCATATGGAGTTTTAACAACCTTCTTCGTTGGAACCATATTCAAAATGCGAATAGCGGTTTCAAGGGCATAATCCCAAAAAGTAAAAGGAAGAGTCGTAAGTTCAAACATTGATCGCACCATGTCAAGTAAGTTACGATTTCTCCTTTCAGATACACCATTTTGTTGTGGAGTATAAGGAGATGTGAGCTGTTGGATAATTCCACACTCAGCTAAGTAATCTTTGAACTCTTGACTTACATACTCACCACTTCTATCGGATCGAAGAGCTTTAATCTTCTTACCGAGTTGTAATTCTACTTCACTTTTGAAAACCTTAAATGTTTCAAAGACTTCATGTTTATGTTTAAGTAAATAAACATAACCATAACGACTGAAATCATTAGTAAAGGTTAAGAAATAAAGGCCTAACGTTTTGACACATGTCTAAGTGGACCACACACATCGGTGTGTATTAATCCAAGTAGATCAGAAGCCCTTTCCACTTGTGGTGAAAAAGGTTTCCTTGTCATCTTCCCAGCAATGCAAGATTCGCATTTATCAAATGATTCATCATTGACCGTTTGTAAAAGCCCATCGTGTTGCAGCTTTTCCATGCGTTTCTTGCCAATATGGGCAAGGCGACAATGCCAAAGATAAGAAGAGTCCCAGTTCAACTTGCTCTTCTTATTGCTAATGCTATACAACAAATAATTTTCATTGGATATACAACCATCCATATCAATTTCAAACACACCAAGAATAGGAATTGCATTAAAGTAAAAAACATTATTTAAAGAAACTGAAATTCCATAACTTGTAAAAGTGTGCACAAAACCAATATCTTTTAACAAAGAAACCGAAATAACACCCCTAACAATGGAGGGTGCATAATGACAATTATTTAGTTCTAAAATTAAGCCTGAAGGCAACACTAAATCAAAAGTCCCTATGGCCGGCATAATTTTACGCTTTCCATTTCCAACGTACAAGTATCTTTCTCGCAGTGGACTTCTTTGCCCTCTAAGTCCCTGCGTGTATTACGGATGTGAGTACCACATCACGTATCATATATCCGGAGTTTTGCTTATGAGGAAAGAAAATAATTCAAACATAAAAATACGATGAGCTAGGCACCATCTTATTTTTATTCGAAGGCACTCATTGGATAAACCGGGCAGTTCGGCTTCCGGTGACTGGTGAGTTGCGTGGTGGCAAGACAAATCCTTCTTAGGATTCTCCTTTTCTTTCTAGGGTACTTCTTAGGAGGGTGGGATGACAACTTGCTTCCCCTTTCCTTTTCCTTTCCCTTTCTTATGCGCTGCGGCTTAGGCTTATTCACCCTACCACCGTATTGCGATGGCAGGTGTAGGAGCCTTCTTTGGCAATCTCTTCTCGAAGTCTACAAGAATTGTATGTAACTCATTCACTTTGTCTTCCCGTGCAATGCATGTTAAAATTTCGGACAAAATCACCAAAGCTGGTCGATTAAGGGAGTGATTGATGGGGCCGACACATACATCATTCGAGTAACCACGGTAGAAGCTTCTCCAACGGTCCAAGTGATGTTTCATCTCTAGGACGTGGTCGGAGATAGATTTGCCAACCTCTTGCTTGCAACTATGAACCTTTTCAATAAGTTCATACAGTTCAGTTGCCGGTGGCTTCTCAAACATACGTTTGAGTTCATCTAACATGCTCATAGGCGAATAGTGCTCAAATTGTTTTTGCAATTTGGCAGACATCCAAAGCATTAGACACGCCACATAATTGTGCTTCTCATATTCAACACGATATACCTCTAATTCAAGAGCGGTTGCGTGTTGGGAGGAGCATCGGCGAGAGGTGTAGTCAAAATTTCAACCCTTTTGGCAACACGAAGGATGATCCTAAGTGAACGATGCCAGTCATTGAAATTAGGGCGGTCGGCTTGTCCCTTCCAATCATATCTTTGAAAGCGGCACTCGGTAAGCTCATAGTGTTTTCGTGATTGAGCCATCTACGAAAAAGTTCAAAAACCATAATTAGTATTTTGATAATTTTCCTTTTCAATAAACAATTAAATACCCAAGGTTCATATTCATATAACCAATTAATATTTATTGAAAACTAGGATCCAAATTGTCATAATTTCATTACGTCGGTTGATCGCTAGTAATGAACCTTATACAAAATGGTAGAGCATTTGCTCAATTGCCAATTTCAATTGCAATTCCTAGATTTATGGGATTTACATATAGCCAATATCAATCGCCATGTAAACATGTTTTATCCCATCTTATGCCATGAGTTGCCAGTTCTCCTTTGCCTAACTCAATTAAGTTGTCCAACTTAAGAAACTGCAAAATCGTCCATGCCCGTTCTCACGACACTTGGACATTTTACCCTTCGATTAAGATCTAAGTCACGTTCTCACGCAAATAGAAAGTAATCTTAGGTGTTTCCGTTTCGTTGGATGGCATATAACTTAAATTTAAAGGGTAATAGTTTTGATGTTAAATCAAATATGTACAAAGATGTCATGCATTCATCTTTGTAGCATAGTTTTTAAAAAAACATTTATATCTTGTTTTAATGTATAAGCTTTTCATCATCAAACTTTAATTGAGGTATTGGGTTCACCAATCAAGAAATTTAGTGTTAATTATCATCCATTATACCGTACTTTTGCATAAGTGTAAACACTTAGTGATTCGGATAATTACCACGAAGTGGCATGGAATTAAAACTAATTTGCCCTTAAGATGAGCTTGCACATTTAATGGCTTACTAAGTAGCTCCACTCGAACTTACACGAGGACCGGTGCAGCTAAAGCACAACCTAATACATCCTTTCGGTTATTGTGCGCACTTCTTTAAACCCCTTTTAGTAGTTCATTCTCATGGGTGAGCCGTTCAGACCATTTGTACCAAAGTCATCAATCAATTAAACGATTATGATTACTAGTCTTAAAAATACATGTTTCACCATTGTTTAGGTCAGTTTATTTTTCCTTGTAAAAATACCCTTGTTACACATAACAAACAAGCAAGTATTTATAAAAAAATAAACAATGTATGCATAACAAATAAAAGTCATGCATATCAAATAGCCACATGCAAACGGTTTTGATAAATCCTATTAATAACCAATTCTAGATTTGACAATATGCATATATTTAATTAAGACTTTCACCCGTTTTCATCTATGTACAAGGTGAACCACATGAATCGATTCATCGATTCATGAGTCAAAATTAAATACATACCACATAACACATAATTGATTAAATAATAATTATTGAGGTCTTCCCCAATTTTAGATCTATCATAAATTAGTGTATATCACTTAAACAAGAAAGACATACAATAAAAGCAGATCCATGATAAAACATGCAGATAATTATCATGGATATAAAATTACACTTAACAATTAATGCAATTAAATCAAAGTTACGCATATACACATAAAGTTGCATGCATCTTAGGGTTTCTAATCCAATTAAAACAATAGTTTACAAAACCCTAATTAGGGCACTATAAAAAGCGCCCCTCAAAATTAGGGTTTAGGTTTTGCAAACCCTAGATCTAAGCATACAAATAATAACACATTCATGTTTATTTTAATTATGTATTTCAGTAATTAATTACTTGTTATACAAGGCTCGTGATGCCACTGTTGAGTTTATGATATATAAAACATACAATAAACACATATAGACATCAAGATACACGGAAGACTTAAGATCATAACAAATAAATTAATTAATTGAAAGTATGCGTAACGTACCTCTTGCGAATGTCAAATCCCTCGAGCAAAGCAAAACAACCCTCGAGCAAAGCAAAACAAAGTACTTATTGGTGTAAGAATAATGTCTTACAACCACGTTCTTGTACACACGAATTAACCAAACGAATCACGCGATTGCTAGATCTAACACAAGTCCTCGTTTAAGCAAAAGCGAGCGAACTCCCTTACAAATGGGGTGCTCGGCCGATTATAGGACAAGAGAGAGGATAGGAGAGATCTAGGGTTAATTCAATGCACAAGTGTATGAAACCCTGAACCTAACCCTCCTTATATACTAGTAGGTAAACTTAGGGAACAAGTTAGGGAATTAGGCCTAGGAGAGGCCCTATGGCCGACCATGTACACAAGCCCAAAGCCAAACCCATAACTTTCCAAGTTTTCCATTTCTAGTCCTTTTCTTTTCCATTTAACGATTAGTTAGTCATTTTTCCGTTAAATACTTAACGATCGTTAACCGGACTTAATGTGTAATAATTAATCGTAAACATAAACACTAATTATTAACTTTAATTCTCATTCGCTAATGTGTGCAATCCTGTGGTCACGAGTTCGAATCCGGACATTCACATCTTTGTAAATATATTCATTTCCAACAAAATACGATTTCTGCAATTCTCTCTCTGGTTAAACATTAACATTTAAGTTTTTTCTAACTAATTGTCTACGCTTCTTTACGAAACCATTGGCAAAAGCTTGAAGACAAAATGAGAACAAATTAGTGAGATGTTTCGTGATTTTTTTTTCTTTTTTTTTTTTTTTTTCTTTTTTTTTTTACATTTTGTATTTATTTTGAAATATTTTTTAATAAATTGAATCTTTTATAGAGAGGTGATAGGCATACTACAATAAGTGATGTGCACACCACACAATCACATTAGTAATGCTATGATACAACACCGCATATTCATATTTGTGGTGTGCACATCATTTATTGTGGTATGTAGGGGTATTCACACGATTGTTCAGTTAGGTTAGTTGGAAGATTTGTACTATCCATCTCAGGGTGGATAATTCTTTTTACTACCCGAAACCAAACCGTATTAGACGGATAACCGGACATGCGGGTACCTGAAATAAGCTATTACTCGCGGTTCGGATCACGGTAAACCATTTTAGACGTTTAATCGAGTTTAACGTATGAACAAAATACATGTTCTAGAACCTAAAATGTCATTTTAGCAAAGTTAAAAAACATTTAATAAAGTAAAGTCAAAGTTATTCGGTCACAGTAGTTGCAGTAAAATAACCATACAAAACATATTAACAAAAAATATTTGTTTGGCATTTATAAGTTATGACCAAATAAACAATTTTCACACGTAGATATTTAACAAATGTTTATATTAGGAATAAAAAAATCGCCATACAATAAAAGTAGTGCAATAATATAATCAAGTCATCTACAATTACTTGAATATTAAGCCAAAAAGCTTCATGTATAATATACACGGTTCGGTTCGGTTAACTGCTGATATCTAAAAGTAGAGACCGAAACTGAACCTAATAAACGGTCCTTTAGGTTTTTTTTTGGGTTTCGGTTTCTTCGATTTTGGGTTTTTCGGTTTTAGATTGAATGATTCGGCTCGGTTTTTCAGGTTTTTTAAATGCCCACCATATCCAAATTAGACACTAAACTCACCTATAATTGCAAAAACTCATACAATAGAGCCATTTTCTTCGGCCGGATCTTCTCCCACTTATGTTGTTTTTTGCGATCATATACATAAAGATACATGCGCCCACAAGTAATTACACACGCAAAATCCCTAGAGTGACTCGAAGTAGACTTTATGTGTGTAGTTTTGAGTATGAGGGTTCAAAAATTGTGACTTCAAGGCGGATATATTTTTATTTGATTATACTATTAATTTGTGGTGCGGTTATTATGAGTTTTTATTTTATTTTTAGTATTTTTTTTTAATGGGTTTTTGCTTAGAGTTTTTTAATTACCCTCTTAAAAAGAGAGATGGAGTTATTTGTGAGTCTTTTAATTAAGAGGGAATAAATGTTTTGGGCTCACATTTCAAATAGTATAAATGTAAACACCTTATGTGTGTGGTCCATCATGGACAACGATAGGTTTCCAAGTTTCAAGATTTAAGAGCACAAGGTATCGTGGATACCAATAATATGTTATTGGTATCTTCGCGGCTAACGTCACATCATCTGACACTTCGATAACTCATCATAACTAAAACACTCTCATACACATGCACTAACATGTTATTGGGTCCCACAAAATACACTACTAAAAATATCCACTCACTCACAATACAAAAAAAAAACAAAAACAAAAAGAAAAAAAAAACAAAAAAAAAACAAACGTAACAAATGGCTTGAGCCATTGGATTGACTCAAATACCTTTGGCTCACCAATGGCATCAAGTTGTGGTATGATTTGGCTCATCAATGACATGAAAAATGAACCTTTGACATATTAAAACCTCCTCATACCTTGTGCTTTAAGCTTGTGATTAAACTACCAACAACCATGGGTGAACATAAACCGGATCAAAGAGTTTTTCAAGTTCACTATTTTTAAAACATAAACCTAAACATATGATTTAGCTAAAAAAATGTAAGTTAAAAAAGCTAAAAATTCGATAGTTGTTTTGTTTTTTTGTTAGACTAGCAATATTTATATGTATCTAAGTTATCACATTTTTCATTTATATATATCTAACTTGTCATATTTTTCATTTATAAATAAATCTAACTCGTCACATTTTCTTTTTATATGTATCTAACTAGTAATATTTTCTTTTTATAAATGTATCTGACTTGTCACATATTCCATTTATATGTAGCGAATGAGTTGTACTTATCCTAGGTGGATACCATGTAGGAAATAAAAACATTGCAAAAACAAACGAGATAACTTGATACCCGTTGTGGAGGTAAAAAAAACTACACCAAAATAACGAAACTTGAAAGTTGATAACCTAAACTTGCATAATTTTTTACTCGCTACACAAAAACTGTAAAAGATGACAAATTATGTATTCATTCATGAATGATTATTTCTTTTTTTGTTTTGTCCTTTGTGCAAAAAAAAGTGTTTGAATTTTAAAATTACAGGTGATTTATTTGACAACATGACAATTCAAAAATAAAACTAACAAATCATTACAGGTGCGTTTGTTTTGTAAATATTTAGGAATAGGATACAGAAAAAAAGAGTAGAAAAGAAGTGTATAGCTATTTGAAACATTTAATAGTTTCATAATGTTAAACTCTAGTTTAAACTATATTTAAAAGTTTCATAATGCTAAACTCTAAGCTTGCCATTCATATTGGGTTTTTGCTGGCCGCTTTTAAACCCATATATAAGTTAAAAACCCTCTCTACCTATTAATTGGTGGAAATGTAGTGTAATTGAAATCTACTCATACTTGAAAATGAGTTTGGAGATATGGAGTATACACCTATTAAGTCACTAAACCACCTTTAGCTCAAATAGCTGATGAGTTCAGTGAGTTATACTCTTGAGTGAGTAGACTTTGAATGACCTCATAACTTTGAACGACCTCATCAAGCTAATGAGTTCAATGAGTTATACTCTTTAGTGAATAGAATATGAACACCTCATCAGGTCAGATGGTTCACACTTCATTGAGAAAGCTCACCAGTGAGAGAAATCATCCATGAGTATACTCAAGGAGCAAGGTCGTTCAGTGAGCAAGCTCATCATCGATTGTTAGAACTAATTTCCTACTAACTTATAACGGTCTTTGACCTATTCAATGGCCCTTTAACTGCGGCTTTCAGATTATAATCAATTGATCTTTTAACCACTATTGTTTTAATGGAGAAACATTATGAGAAGATTATCTGGTCGATTAATTCTCATAATTCATTGAATGAGTTTCTTCTCTATATAAGAGAAACAAATCTACATGGGAAAACATACAAAAACCTAAACACTCATAAGCACAAGGGTTCTTGTATATGTGCCTAAATCAAGAACGTAACTCTTTGAATTATCCCAAAGAGATATTCGTGTAACCTAAGAAATTAGGGTCGAATAATTTCTTTTTAAAAGTGATTACCCAATTCATTGAGATATACAGTTTGATTACCTTTACCCTAGTGGTGATAAAACCCAAACAATGAAAAGAAACTATTTTGTGATGGTCAATGACATCTACCATGAAGCATATGGCAGCTAATTTCTCCAAACTGGATAAGTTTGAAAGAATGGATTTTAGGAGATGGCAAAAGAAGATGCACTTCTTCCTTTCCAGAATGAGTGTTGTGTATGTTCTTAGCACACCAATCCAGAAGATGGTGATGATGCTACTGTCGATTAGATCAGAAAAATGAGAAATGAGAAATCGATGACTATGTGTATCGTGGCTTGATACTCAATTGTACGTCTGATTCTATTTTCGATTTTTATCAAAACCATGAATCTGCTAAAGAACCATGAGACTTTTTGCAAACTAAGTAAATGTCAGAAGATGCTTCTACCCATGTATGCAAGGATATATGATGGTTTAAGACTTATAAGTCATTGAATGATGAATCAATTCTTCATATGAGAAATGAGTCAACAACTCTTGTGCATGGACGTAGAAGTGTGGATTTAAGGTTTAGTTATAAAAAATTTGTTTCTTTTTATTTGATGTTTTGCATGTATGGCAAATTAGAAAGAACTTGGTATCTAGTGGTGTTTTGAATAATTGTGGTTATAAACAAGTTACTGAATCTGATAAGCTTGTTTTTTCAAAACATGGAATATATGTTGGTTTTGGGTATCTGTGCAACCAAATGTTCAGATTTAATATTAATCATGATAATGTTAATTCTGCCTTTATGTCTACTTCTAACAAGAATAATTTAACTCAATGGCATGCTAAACTAAGCCATGTACACTTTAAAAGAACAAATGATATGTCAAAAGATGAATTAATACCAACCTTTTACATGAATAATGAAAAGTGTAAAACATGTATGTTGACTAAACTCACTAAAAACCTTTCCAAAATGTAAAATGTGACACTAGAATTTTGAAATTAATACATAGTGATCTATGTGAGCTACATGCAACTCCTACTTTGAGGAACAAAAAATACTTTCTGACTTTTATTGATGATGCTTTTAGGTTTTGTTATGTTTATTTGTTACATACTCAGGCTGAAGCATTAGATAAATTTAAAGTACATAAAATTGAAGTAGAAATGAAACAAGAAGCCTTAATAAAAAAGACTTAGAACAGACACGATAGGTAAATATATGAATGCATTATACTTCCAATCTGTGGGAATTAAACATGAGACTACTGCTCCCTCTGCACCACAACAAATTGGTATATTTGAGAGGAAGAATGAGGTCTTGAAAGAAATTTTCAATTTCATGTTATCCTATTGAGGGTTAAGTGAAAGATTTTTGGGTAAATCTATGTTACCGGCTTGCTATTGCTTAATAGAATACCTAAATAAAAGGAACAAGATTACTCTTTATAAAATTTGGACTAAAAGAAAGCCAAACTTGAATTATCTTTCTTCTTGGGATTGTAGGGTTGTTGTAAGACTTTGTGATCCAAAAATGAAAACATTGGGTGATAAATGTAAGATTGCATGTTTATTGGATATGTTGAGCATTCCAAGACATATAGGTTTTATGTTACCGAACCTAATGAATTTGTTTTAATCAACTCTATAGTTAAATCAAGTGGATGGGAATCGCTTATCATCTATACCTAGACCAAATCATATGGTTCCAAGTACAAGTAGAGCTGATAAGGATAGTAATGGAGAAGTCTCTGAAAAGGTTGTTGATCAGCAACTTGAACTTAAAAAAGAAAAAGAAATAAAAAGCTAAAATCATTTAGGATTGAATTTTATTATACTTAATTGAAGGATCAAGGGATGGGGTCTCTGACCGACGCTCCTATAGTTTTATGTTAAGGATGATTTCCAAGCACAAGTGGAATGGATAAGGATAGTAATGAAGAAGTCTCTGAAAAGGATGTTGATCAGCAACTTGATCTTCGAAAAAAAGAAATGGGAAATCAAAATCATTTAAACCTAAATTTCAATTATACTTAATTAAGAATAATCAAAGGATGAGGTCTCAGGCAGACATTCCTATTGTTTTAGTGTTAAGGGTGATCCAAAAATATTTGATGAGGCAATGAAGTCTCAAGATGTTATTTTTTGGAATGAAGCAATCGATGATGAAATAGCTATTCCATCATGGGCTTGGGTGTTGGTTGATCTCCCTCCTAGTTGTAAACCTTTGGGTAGCAAATGAATCTTTAGAATAAAGATGAAGATATATGAAACTACTAAAAAGTTCAAGGCTAGATTGGTCATTCAAGAATTTAGAAAAAAAGTGAAGGATATACTACTTTAATACATATGCTCCAGTGGCTCGTATCTCAATCATTAGACTTATGATTGCATTAGTAGCCATTCACAATATGATTTTCATGAAATGGATGTGAAAACAACATTCTTGAATGGTGAACTGGGTGAGGAGGTTTACATGAACCAACCCCAGGGCTTCATCATGCCAGGAAATGAAAGTAAGGTGTGCAAACTTGTGAAATCATTATATGGATGGAAACAAGTACCTAAGAAATGGAAACAAAAATTTCATGAAGTGGTTTTGTCTAGTGGTTATCATCTAAACCAATCTTACAAAAGTGTATACATCAAAATTACTAAATTTGGTAAAGGAGTCATCATTGTCTATTTGTTTATGACATGTTGATCTTTGGGACTAACCAAAATCAGGTTGACTTAACAAAGGAATTTTTGTCATCAAATTTCTCCATGAAAGACACGGGGGAGACTGATGTTATCCTTCGTTTAAGGATTAAATGTGAAAGTAAAAGAATTTCTATCGTTCAATCGCATTATCTTGAGAAGGAACTGAAGAAATTTAATTACTTTTATTGTACTCCATTGATGGCTCATATAGATACAAGTGAGAAGCTGATGCCTAGTAATGGTAAAGTTGTATCTCAGCTTGAGTATTCAAAGGTAATTGGCTGCTTGATGTATGCCATGACTTGTACAAGGCGTGATATAGCTTTTGCAGTGGAGAAACTGAGTTGATACACTTGTAATACTAGTACTCATACTGACAAGTAATTTAGCGGGTACTGAAGTATTTAAATAATATTTTGGATTATAGTTTATCTTATACTAGATTTCCCTCAGTTTTAGAGGGTTACACTGATGCTAGTTAGATCAGCAATGCTAAAGTTAATTTTCAACAAGTGGCTGGGTATTCTTGCGTAGGGAAGGTGGCATCTCATGAGCTTCCAAGAAGCAAACTTGCATCACAAGCTCAACAATGGAATATGAATTTGTGGCTTTAGCATCTGCGAGTAAAGAATTCGAACGGTTAAGAAGCCCGATTCTTGAGATTTCATTGTAGCCTAAACCTATCACACCCATTTCTCTTTATTGTGATAGTGCTACTGCATTGGCAAAGTTATAGCCAAATGTACAATAGGAAGTCAAGACACTTACGTGTGAGGAATATCATTATTCATGAACTTATCATGAATGGGATGATTTCTATAGAGTTTGTAAGATTACAACAAAATTTGGTTGATCACTTGACGAAGGGTTTGGCTATAGATCTGGTTATAAAGTTTGCTAAAGGGATAGGTTTAAAGTCCACCTGAGTCTCTGATTGTTAAGGAACACAATTCCTTCCTACTGAAATTGGGAGTTTAATTCAATGTGGAAAGCTTACATTCATAAACTGGAGCACGTGAATTTACATATCATCCCAAGGTATGTACTGAGACTTGTAGATGGTTAGGTTGAAGTATCAACTTCTTAATAGCTTTTCTAAAAAAGTGTAAAAGCATGTGCATGAATGAAAGGAACTACCTATGTGAATTTGAAGTTTAGGCGCTTTAAGAAAGCTTTAGACTTTTTGCTTTGGATACATTAATGAATAGATATGGATACATGGCTTGTCTAGTGTCAGGATAGGTTTAAAGTGTCTAAAACCTTGCGTGTATGTTATCTTCAGTTATTAAAATAGGTTGAATGGTTCAATTCTTAGAACATACGATTCTTGAATATTTGGAATGTATAATGTACTAAGGTGGAAATTCAATCTTCAATATATTATCACTGAACCTCCCTGACTCAAATAGCAGTGTTGTAGAAATCAGGTAGCTAATGAGTTCAGTGAGTTTTACTCTTTAGTGAATAGACTTTGAACGATTGGTGCAATTGAGGGTTCATGTCATACTTGAAAATGGGTTTGGAGGTACTGAGTGTACACTCATTAAGTCATTGAACCTCCATGACTCAAATAGCAGTGTTATAGAAATCAGGTAGCTAATGAGTTCAGTGAGTTATAATCTTCGGTGAGTAGACTCTAGACGACCTCATCGGGGAGTAGTCTCATCAGAGGGTTGAACCCTTCAGTGAGAAAGCTCATTAGTGATAGAACTCATTAGTGAGTATACTCAGGGAGTAAGGTCTTTCAATGAGCAAGCTCATCAGCGTTTTTGGAACTGATTTCCTACTGACTTATAATGGTCTTTGGCCTATTCAAGGGCAACTTTAACTACGCCTTAATGATCATAATCAATTGCTCTTGTAACCACTATTGCTATAATGGAGGAACATTATGAGGAGATTAATTGGTCGATTAATTTTCACAATTCCATTAAATGGGTTTCTTCCCTATATAAGAGAAACAAAACTGTATGGGAAAACATTCGAAAACCTAAACAATCATAAGTAAAAGGGTTCTTGTACTTCTGCCAAAATCAAGAACATAACTCCAAAAATTATTCCAAAAAGATATTCGTGTAACTCAAAATATTATTGTCGAATAGTTTCTTTCGAAAAGCGATTACACGTTTCGTTGATATATTTGGTTTGATTATTTTTACCCAACTGGTGATAAAACCCAACATTAATCGCAATCCTTCTCCCCAGAATTATAAACATAATGTTCCTTAATTGTTTGAAGTACCATAGCATTTGTGAATAAAGACTACAACAAAATAGTTAATTTTTCACATTTATTAAGGCACGTGTTCACACACTGTGTGGAGTTGAAAAGCTCACACTTAGTTTGTGTGAACCAATTAGGTGTAGCAAATAATTTCACACTTGTAAGTGTGAAGATTTATAAAAAAGTTTTCACTTTTAAAGGTGATGATTTAGAAACAATATGATTTTAAAATATGTGTTGATACTCACACCATTTTATTTGATACTTACACCATTTTGTACAAGTTGTATAGCACAGCGTATAACACTGTGATTCACAGTGTGTGGTGAAAGTATCAAAAATTGTGGTGTGAGTATCAACACTCTTTTAAAATAATTTCTCACACTTTTATGTCATAAAAGTAATAATTTTTGCACACTCATAAGTGTGAATATATTAAAAGAAAAGTTCACGACTTAAAAAGTGCGAAAAAAAATGTGAGCAAATGACCAATTTGTTGTAGTGAAATGTCCAAACGATGTATTGCGAAGTCAATAAAGCAAACATTATTCTTCTTTTAACTTCTAATCGTGCGCAATTCATTTCACCGTGAAATATTAGTCTTTTTGTTGTTTAGGTTCCAGTATTATCTATAATTAATACCGCATTTTCCTTTTGCTATACGTTGTAAGTGTCATATACTTTGATGTTAGTCTAACACTTTCTAAGAGCAATTTTCAATTAATGTAAAACGTAAACTGAAAATCATTTGACAATAAACCCAAAAATAGGTCTCATCAACATTTTTTTATTATAAATACGTTTCCCTTCGAATAAATCAAACTTAACTTTTCATAGGCAAAAATGCATATATATCCCTCCCAAATTAAATAATTGCATATATATCTTTTGTACAAGTTTTTTCTGCACATAATACAATGATTTTTATGCCTACTTTGAATATATATGCAATTTTGCATTTTCGTGAAGATATATATGCAAAAGCCCCCCTTCTTATAAATAACCACTACAGTATAAAATATGAACATCAACATCAACATCATTCAGTCCATCTTGATTTCTCCATGTTCCGGTGGGACCTCTTCATTATATGCATGTCAATAATCAATAAGGTTGTATGACAAGATGCCGATACAAGAAATGCAATTTAAGAAGAGCTTCACCAACCAATGACTTGTTGAGTTGTTTCTAGCATCTCGCTAATTTTTTAATTCATCTTGCCGTTCAAAAAAAAAATAAAGTAAGAATATATAGTTGTATCCTTGAGTGCTCTCGAGACTTTCCGGACCTCAAAAGCATAATCAACGTAGAATTTCATATATTTCCTACCAAACTTCACAAAGTACGTACATTTTACACTTACATTGTAGATTGATGATTTTAAAACAAGTTTACTCATGTTGATGTCAAGTAGAAGATGGATTTGTGGCTTAAAATTAATTTGGAGATTGTAGCAACATTAAAGTTTTAAAATGAATGTTTAGGAGAAGGGTATAATGGTCATTTTATAAATTGCTTATGATGAAATAAATAAATATTTGGAAATATGTGATTTTAATGTACTAAAATGGGTAAATGAATTTTGAAAGTTTGTTTGGAGATATATGTAACTAGTGAAGTTTGGTTGAGGATGCATCATGCATGTATATATAAGTAGCCAAATCTTGTACAAACTGTCTAGCTGGTTTGTAATATACAAATATATGAACACCCAAACTCCATTTTGGTGACTTTTGGCGACAAACACGACCAGTTGGACCTATTTCTTCTCTGTGCTCCCCATCCACATGACCGATACAATTAAAGGGCTTCACCAATTAACCACCCCACGACCAAAGTGCATGGTTGGTCCGAAGTCGTTAGTAAGCAGCAGTTCTGGTCAATAACAAATGACCAAAACTGAACAATAACAGGTAGATCTGGGAAACTTAAAGTCCAAAATGCAATCGTCATTTTTTCCTTTATTATCTGTGGGTTTATGATATTTTGATCGGCCAACAGCTTAGGGAAACCTATGAATACATGAATCACTGTTAAGAAACAGATATATTTCGAGTAAATCTGAAAAGTTAACTGAAATAGACCGAAATTATTGTAAGGTCACTGTACAACACTGTAATGCACAGATGTTGCGTATGTATAAAAAAATTTGTGTGAGTATCAACACCCATTTAGAAATGAAATAAATTGTTTGAATAAGCATTCCCGAACTTCCCCCAACAAGACCAAGCAATACGACTCGAGATGATCCAGTAGTGTATGGCTATTTATTCTTACATTGTATTCCAGTTGACTTCACAAAGCAGTTCACAAAACAAGTTTTCATAATTAGTAGAGTAAATTGCAAAAATCGTCCTCGTGGTTTAGCCAAATTGCAGATTTCGTCCGTATTGTTCATTAAGTGCAAAAAGCGGTCGTTGGATTGCCTTTGTTTAGATCCTCTTTTGGTCCTTTGACTTAGCTGCCGTTAAACGGACTCCGTTAAATGAACGATGCGGACGAAATCGCAATTTGGCTAAACCACAAGGACGATTTTTGCAATTTACTCTTGAATGATATAATAAAAAGATGGCGGTATTCCATGCGCTCTTCTATTTAAACTCACCTTTGGCGGCTTGTATAATTCATGATTTTCTTGCAATAAGCATCATCAACGACTTGATTGCAAGTATTTAAAGTTCTACTCCATGCCAAATATGTCTAAAGTTGTCCCGAGGTAACCTTTAACTTTGTATGTACTACCATTATAAATTATAAACTTCTTCGGACCTAGTTACAAACTAACGTAATCTACGGTGAATACAAAGTTTTTACTATGCGAAAGGAGATATTGTAAAAGATTAGACTTCTCACTTTTTATAGGCAAAATGTTATGTTTTACAACAAGTAGGTGCGACTGATTTTTGCATTGGACATTTTCATTCTTCAAGTTACATTTTTATTAAATAATCTTTTACTCGCTAAAAAGAATGAAACAAATATTATTATACGACTCATTAATTATGAATGATGAATTAAAAATGGTAATTTAAATTCCTAAAGTTCTATAACCTAGCTTGCTTGTTGTTAGGTTGACAATGAAAGTTGCAATAATCACTGGCGGGGCTCAAGGGATTGGAGAGACAACAGCGAGGCTATTCGTCAAACATGGAGCCAAAGTCGTCATTGTTGATATCCAAGACGAGTTAGGTCAACATGTGTGTTAAGACATCGGTCTTGATAACGCTTCATTTGTCTATTGTGACGTGACTATCGAATCAGATGTTGAAAATGCAATTAACACAACGCTTGCTAAACATGGTAAGTTGGACATAATGATCAACAATGCAGCTATTGTAGATGATGTAAATAGAAGAGCGCATGAAATACCGCCATCTTTTTATTATATCATTCAAGAGTAAATTGCAAAAATCGTCCTTGTGGTTTAGCCAAATTGCGATTTCGTCGTCTTGTTCATTTAGCAGTCTGTTTAACGGCGGTTAAGTCAAAGGACCAAAAGCGGACGAAACAGTCGCGATCAACGGACTCTTTTGCACTTAATGAACAGTACGGACGAAATCTGCAATTTGGCTAAACCACGAGGACGATTTTTGCAATTTACTCTAATTAGTATAAAGGTTTTTACAATAACATATCCAGTAGATCCATTTTAAATGTGTGCATTGCCTAATGTTCCATGTTATATTAGCATCTAAAGTATCCCAAACGACCCTTGTCGTTGTTTGATGAGAAATACACAAAAAGTATATATATCTTTTAATAGCAAATATGAGTATTTCCAAATATGGGTGGCTAATTTACTCATTCAAGTTTTAAATTTCAGTTTCATTATAGTTTATAAGCTGCAAACAAGGGTCTTTTAAAAAAATTGATAGCAAGTTGTATCAACCAATCGCAAAAACGGCGACTTACTGGCATAATGTGGTTCATCATGATCAACCTCTCGATTACCATAAACCCCAAGTGAATGATGGTAGAAATCTTCTTTGTTTTCCATAGATGTTATTATATAGTCTTCCACCGAGCAGAAGATCAAGCATTTGTAGGACATTGGTTTAACGCATTTCAAGAGAACCCGAACTTGAATATGACTAATCCAAGAACCATTGATTATCATCCAAAAACCATCATATAGATCCATTTTTGAGTTTCCATCTACAACTGCTAAACAAAGCAAAGTGTTATTTATAAGTCTTACTATCCGTTAGATTTACCAGAATTTGCACACAGTAAAAGATACAATTTGCTCAACACTTACTAAAGAAAAATAAAAGGTTTTCTCATTAAAAGATCCTTTAGTGTCCACTAATGGTTACTTTTCTATAATTTACAAGTGAAGTAAGCATGGTCGTTAATATCGCGATCCTGATCCTAGGATCTTACAACTTTACGATACTATAAAGGAAAAACGATCCGGATCTTATGTAGGATCTTTGCGAGATAGGATTTTAATAGGATCTCGATCTTAACCATAGGATTTTAAATTGTCGATCGATCAGATCTTACTTTTTTCGAACAACAAGCTAAAAAACTACAAATTTATGTAAGTTTTGTAGATTATGAAAAACAATAGCCTAATTGTATTAAACACTTCATAACTTTAACTTTGACATTCATTTTCATGATATATTATCTATAATAATACGCAGATTCGCATAAATTTACAACGTCTATTAAGAAAATGAGACTATAGTAGGATTTTAAGATTGTGATCCGATCTTACGATCACGATCCTTGCAAGGACCAAAACGATTTTAATAGGTAGAATCCAGATCTTAAAAGATAGGATCTAGATCTTAAAAACCTTTGTAGTAAGCTTAATAATAACCATAGCTTGAACAAACCCCAAAATAAAATGGTTGATCTATATAAATCAATTTAAAAATCAAAACACACATATTACAAAATTTACCATGAGGTGGATCAGCAGAAGATTGATCTGGTGCTGCTTTGGATCTAGGACTACTTGCTGCTACCCAATAGCGTCTGTTTTTCATATTCCTCGGCAGATATATTCGTGTCGATTTGTTGGTAGACATTCAGACAAGGTCCTTATATGAATCCCAAGTTGGAACTAACTTATGATACTAACATAACCCAATCTTTATATAAAGCTGGGCAAAGTCCAGCCTGACCCCGGCTTTGACCTGGTCTTTTTAGCGAAGTCAAGTTTTTATCAACCTTTTCTGCTTCGTCGCAAGAATCTTTTTCCCTTTCTTTCGGCTAGACTTAAGATCTAACGTGATAAATTCCTGTAATGCTGACCGATAAAACATATATTTCAATAAAAAAAAATAATAAAAAAAAAAACGTTCACTTTTATTTGTAGTAATTTGTATAAATTATGTGTTTCATAAGTTTTACATAGCTTTCTTTGTCTTTTTTAGTAGATCAAGTATCACTGGTGTGTGTATCTTCATTTTATTGATTGTTCTCATGACAAATACGATGCTCTTATGTGCTTTGGGATTAATATTTTCTGATTGATAAAAATTACGTATCACACTAATGTATATACATGTCCTGAAAGAGATACGGTATCAACAACATTATAAAACTTAAAGTTATTGAATCCACTAAAAGTAGTTTAGCAAATATAAAATATAGATATCTTATTTGGTTTCATATATACCAGGAAATACAATTACGGGAGGCATCGCAATAAAAGAGTTTTTAGTGTAACTTGAAATAAATCAGGTCGGGTTTGATATAAGGGCAGCAAAAGTGCTACTCTTCCGGATGATAATGTGAAAGTTGTTTTGTAATTTCAACTAGTTTTTCCTAAAGTTTTATAGGTTAATGATGATTTAAAAATTCTAATCTCTTAAATAATGTTAAACCTTATACATTAATATGTTAGCTTAAATTTTGTAAAACATTTATCTATACCACTTATAATGGAGGAAGACACTTCCCTCTTATTTATTATTCTAAGACCACCATAAATAGAATTTTAAACAAATACTACTCCCTCCGTCCCATAATAATTGTTCAATTTGACTTTTTTAGTCTTTCTTGTTCAACTTTGACCACTAATATTTTTATTTACGTTATATAATACTTGATGGAAATTATACCAAATGAAAATACATTTAAAACCCAATCTATTAATATATTTTTCATCAAGTATTATATTATACAAATAAAAATATTTATGGTCAAAGTTTAACAAAAAAGACTTAGAAGTATCTAAAGCACGCATAAAACTAAAAACACACTACTCATACAATACAATTAATACACTTTTAAAAACACCCTTCTTCCAAAGATACAACTTTATAACCACAAAGTATAATATAATTAAGCTTCCACACATGAATAAACTAAAAATTGATTTTTAAGCAAATACCAGTAAATAAGCATAATTTACAAGTATTTAAAGCACAAATAAAACTAAAAAAACAGTATTCAACACATACAATCATTACACTATTAAAAACACCCTTCACCACATTTATCCACAATATACAATCTAATTAAGCTTCCAAAATATAAATCAGAAATCCAGCAGTCAAAAACAAAATAACATTTGTTCCTCGGAAAATTTAATCACATGGTACCCGCCGCCGCATCGCGCAAGTACCCTGCTAGTAATATACAATGAGCCAATGAAAGACGAAGAGTATTTACACTATCAGTTATACACCTTTTATCGTTTGATACATAAATAATAAAATATAATTAATATGAATGGATGGCCTAATGTCACGCCCCATGAATCACTAAACTTGCACCCCATAAGGTACTTTTGTACCATTTTTGTCATATTATGTTTTCTGATTTTATTTTTTTTAAGTATATGTAAAGTATATATTTATGTAGTTTTTTTATATGTGTGTATATTTATTTGTGTAAAATATATTTATGTAGTTTTTTACGTTATATTTTTTTTATTGTGTATTTGTTGTATTTTTGTGTTATTTTTTATTCGTCAAATTTGTTTTCATTTAATTAAACAACAACATTAAACACGTTAAACATTAAACAAGTACAACAACAAATGCTACTACTACTACAACGAAATCTACTCTACATGAAGATTATTAATGTCATATATACGGTCATAGAGTATTCCACTCGACTGACATGCATGATCAACGGGATTTTTTGCAAATTCCAGTGATGCCTCCAGCATCTTTATTCTTGCCTTCAACATATTGTTTTGAGACAATAACATCTTGTTTCTTGTTTCAAGCATGTTGATCGTGTTATCTTTAATTTCGCAGTTTGAGCACTGCGTTGAAGAAGAGCCTTGACTAAAGTACTCTTGTTGAAATTCATCCTTCCACATAAAGTATCGACACCCATAATCTTGTGTTCCTGGCTGTTACATGGTGAAACAATTATAAAAAATGTAAGTTATTGATATATTTACGTAAATAAGCAAACGTATAATTATTTACCTTTGATAAAGGACATGCATAATACTTTCGACCATAACTTTTTTGCTTTTGGGATGTTATTTCAATTATAAGTCCTCATTCACAACGACACAAGAAAGGATTTTTTATGTTCCATCTGGCCAAAGAATATGTATAATAATTTACAATATAGAATAATAGTTGATACATGGTTATTTACAATATAAATCAGTAACTTCGATGTCGGAATACAAATACTTATTTACAACATAAATCGATAATAAACTTACTACATAAATCGGCAATCGTTTACGTATATGTCGTACATGTTTTGTCGTTCAGCATATAGAGTTGCCCCCCAAGGCCACGTCATGTCGAGCGCCTCTATTGTGGGTGAGTAGGGGGAGTGGTGAGTTTTCATCTAGAATCGCATGAGCGTAGTGAGCGATCAGGCTTCCCACACGAAGAATCACAATGGGGACAATACTTGCGTTGTATCACGGACCGGACCTAAGCGGAAGACACGTAACACATGCTGAATAGGATATACATACAACTGGCCGGTTAAGCAATGTAACAATAGCCGTCCCCGTGTCTGGCATAACCATCAAGTATTCTTGGGTTGCAAATCCATCACCAAACGAACCCAGCGAGTGCGAAATCTGTTCAAACTAACTCTCCCATATTTTCCTGTAAATTTCCAGGTTATTGTTTACCTCTCTCACGACATGAGCTCGAAGGTTGCGCCATACATCTTCGGAATAACCAAGACCTACGCCAATGGCCCGATATCCACAATTTCCATCACCTTCCACGTTAAGAATCCTTATGATGTACGGTCGGAAAAGCTCTGGAATTCGAGCCATAAAATATTACGCGCTCGTTATCTGCAATGTACAACTCGTGTCTTAAATCGCTCTCGTTAGCGAGGCTCTCCCAGCGTATGAACTATGTCTCGCAGGTTCTTCGTTCAAGTCTGGGACTTTTTTAGGTTTTGAATAACTTCTGCGGTGATCAGTGGTTGGTTCTTTTTTCAAATCTGGGATTTTTGTAGCCTTGGACTTTTTGTCCTTTGCGCTCGGACGTCCACGAGTACTTGCGTGAATAGCAAGTTCACGGGTTGATACAGATTCGGGAGCGTATATACCTCTCATCATGTTTAGCATATTTTTCTTGACAAACGACGAAGCTTTGCCAAAAACATTTTGGAATTTTTCTACGTCAGCTTGACAAGAAAGATCATCTTCAGGCTCTTCAGGCGTATGAGTAGGTTGAGCTCTAGGCCAGGGAACACTTAGGGTTCTCCAAAAATTATCAATATGATCAAGTGAAATAGGCCATCCTGCATTCGAAAAAATTGACCAGTATAAATTATCGGTATTGACGGGGAGAATAACTTGATAGGCATAAATTTAATATACTTACCATGAATTTGATAGTAAACCAGTTCGTGATAGCATGGTAACCCAAAAGACCTTCGATGACCACATTCAAGTGGGTCCATATCCAGTTTACTTTCTGCGACAATGAGTTGTAAAGCATGTTTTGAAACTTTATACCGCAAACTTTTGTATGCAAATTTTACAAACTTTTACAAATTATATACTTTGTATACTTTTACTTTTGCAAAAAAAATAAAAAATAAAAAATAAATAAAAACGCGTTAAAAACTCGTTTCTCTCTCTCTCATTACTATCCTGACTCGTCTCTCATATCACTCGTTTCTTTCTCTCTCTCTCTCATATCACTCGTCTCTCATTTCTCTCTCTAACTAAAATTTTCTCTCTCTCTTTTTTAGATCTAACAAGTAAAAAACCACTTGTTAGATCTTTGTTAGAAACCACTTGTGATCTGTGGTGATGGTTTCTTGGTGATGCTGAATCTGTGGTTGATGGTGATGGTGAATCTGTGGTATGGTTTAGATCTTTTTTGATCTGTGGTTCTTTTTAGATCTGATCATTTTTCTGGTGTTGGATCATTTTTCGTTGTGAAAACTTTTAAAAACTTGGTTGATCTTTTTAGATCTAACTAAAAAAACGACTTTTTTATATGACTTGTTAGATTTTTTAGATCTAACAAGTAAAAAACCACTTGTTAGATCTTTGTTAGAAACCACTTGTGATCTGTGGTGATGGTTTCTTGGTGATGCTGAATCTGTGGTTGATGGTGATGGTGAATCTGTGGTATGGTTTAGATCTTTTTTGATCTGTGGTTCTTTTTAGATCTGATCATTTTTCTGGTGTTGGATCATTTGTCGTTGTGAAAACTTTTGAAAACTGGGTTGATCTTTTTAGATCTAACTAAAAAGGCCTGTTAGATCTTTTTAGATCTAACTTGTTAGATCTTTTTATGATATGTGGTGCTTGATCTGTGGTGCTTGATCTGATTTCTTTGTTAGATCTTTGAAGGTGGTGGTGATCTTTCTGATGGTGTTGGTTTTTGTTTTGTGAATGCTTGTTTTTGAAACTGTGAATGACAGTCGCTTTCAAGCTGCTGTATAACATAAAAAATGGTTTAGATCTGTTTGGTTGGTTTAGCTCTGTTTGGTTGGTTGCTGATGATAAAAAACTTGGTTTTTTTAAATGGTTTCTTGAAACTGCTTATTATGAAATAAGCAGTTGATTTCTTTTTTTAAAAACCGAGATGGTGATGATGATTTTTTTTTTTAAAAAAAACTTGTCGATTGGCATGGCATAACCGAATGGACAGGCAAACATTTTGCAACCTTCAAATTTACAGCCATATGATTAAAAATAACAATCTGAGCCGTCTCGATGTGTCATTTTTTTTTATATGTTAGATTTGTGATGGTGATCTGTGATTTGTTAGATCTGTGATGGTGATTTGTTAGATCTGTGATGGTGGTGTTAGATCTGTGATTTGTAGATATGTTGTTTGTTTAGATCTTGGCTGTTTGGTTGGTTTAGATCTGTGGTTTGATCTTGAAAGCAGTTTCAAAAACTGCTTTATTGAAAGCAGTTTCAAAAACTGAAACTGCTTATTATGAGAAGCAGTTTTCAGCAGCTTTAAAACTGCTTTTGGTTGGTTGTTGTTGATAAAAAAAAACTTGGTGTTTTGAAATGGTTTCTTGAAACTGCTTATTATGAAATAAGCGGTTGATTTCTGTTTTAAAAAACCGAGATAGCGATGATGATTTAAAAAAAATTGTCGATTGGCATGGCATAACCGAATGGACGGCAAACATTTTGCAACCTTCAAATTTGCAGCCATATGAATAAAAATAACAATCTGAGCCGTCTCGATGTGTAATTGTTTTTATAAACGTAAACTTTTATATGTGGTAGCGTAAAATTATACCTCGTTCGTGTAAAACGGTGATGAATTCATCGTTAACTTTTATAAACCCGTAATAGCTTATTTTTGTTTTATGAATGCTTGTTTTTGTTTTGTGAATGCTTGATCTGTGGTGCTTGATCTAATTTCTTTGTTAGATCTTTGATGGTGGTGGTGATCTTTCTGATTGTGTTGGTTTTTGTTTTGTGAATACTTGTTTTTGAAACTGTGAATGGCATTCGTTTTCAAGATGCTATATAACATCAAAAAAGGGAAGTGAAAACACTAAAAACGTGTTTCACAAAACCATTCCCGTGAATAATTCTCAGATAAAGGACAAAAAAAAGACGATTCTTATTCCCTCTACAAAGTTATATAATAAAAAAAAAAATCAGATACTATACTTTGAAAAATCAGATACTATACATGTATGATTATTGAATAAAATCATTTACTATACATGTGTGATTATTGAAAAAAAAAAAAAAGAGTATAAAAAAAGGACAAAAAAGTACAAACACCTCTTTAGAGGGTGTTTTGATAGCATAACCCTAATATGAAACATTAATACCCCACTAGACTCTTTTTGTGATAGGCTCACTCGGCATTTACCCATCTTCATCATGTATCTTTTCAAATTCCCAAGTTCTTTTTCTCCATTTATTCCGTTGAAGAAAATCACCACGAAACAAATCAAAGAGGACTTTTATTGTTGATCTCACAAAGTGTAGAGGGCATTCGAATTATGTACCTGAGGGAACCAGACTTTTTTCCGACAAAATTTACTTTTTTTCTTATAAATTTTGTGTGTCCGCCGGAGCTCCGTTGGGGGCAACGCCCCCACTACTTAGCAAGTAGCTCCGCCCCTGTTACTTGTGTTAATAGAATGATAGTTGCATATAATTTGTATTGATGTTGCTATATATATACACCCAATTCGAAGTGCATGAGTGTATAATCTCTTGCAATAATAAGAGAATATTTAAATTGGACAAAGAATATTTAAATTGGACAAAGGCTGTTAGTGCAAATATTACGATATTTAATCTATACAGTCTCGTTTGTTTTGATTGATGACAAACATGTAACTTGTAATACATAACGTAAAATGTACAAGTTACTTGTAATCACACTTTGTCTCAACATACATTCAACACCTCTCGATGTCTCAAGTCCTCGTATGTTACAACACAGGTTCGTACATGTTTGTTATGTGGCATTATGATCAAACCCATTAACTAATCATTTAGAATGTTTAAAATACGTTTAGAGTCACTAAGTATTTTAATAGGTTAACCATTCTATTTCGAACCTCATTTTACATTTTGCATTCACAAGTATTTCATACAAATACTAAAGTTTACTTACACTTGACAAAATATATTTTATTTTGACAAGCACTCTTTTACAAAAGGTAACTAGACATTTTATTAACTAGTTACATAATACATTTTACAAGTTTACCTTGATAAACCTTTTAATCTAAAATGGAAATACATGTTACATCATGTCATGCATCATCTTTGAAATCCTTGGAAGATCACTTGAATATTTTGGTTAGATTGACACACAATATATCAAATGTGATCTTAGTAAGATTTGGTAATATCTTGGAAAGATTTGAAGAAAGATTTTTTTTTAGATTTTATGGCAGGCACCCACGGTACCAATTTGTATAAAGGGCGGAACCCTTTAAAGGGATCCTTGGTCCGTGGGCGCTCTGAGCACTTTTGCCTATAAATAGAAGCCCATTGTTTTCCCATTTCTTCACCACTTCAAATCACATCTTCTCCACCTTCTTGCATACATTTAGATCAATCATTAACAATGTAATAACATACATTAAACACCCTAATGATCATGATCATAATGCTTCTAACATTCATCTTTGTTGTAAGCATACTCTTTGATCAACAAAGGAAAGTTTGGAGATTTAGCCATCCCCACTTACCACAAGTTGAAGATCTATCACAAGAAGTTTAGGGAACTTGTGATCTTCATCATGAAGGCTTCCTATCAATGGAAGTTCATTTAGAAGTAGTTATTCATATCCATTAGACATTTGTGTCATGGATCATTAGTGTAAACATCATTGCATCATAACAACACTTTCACCAAACTAGATTAGATGGTTTATGTGTTTGTGCCATAAAACACAAGGTTTATTATGTTGGGCCATAAAACATATTGGGAGTGGTTGTACCCTTGTAAAAGAACTCGACATCTAGCTTAGTGTCGGAAATATTGTATAGGCGGCGTTAGGTTGGTTCTACCTCGAACTAGAACCCGGTATTTAGCTTTGTACCGGAAAAAGTGTAAGCGACGATTGTAAGGTTTTCTCCGCCTAGAAGGGAGCTTGTTGATTTAGTGAAGTAACTATCGAGTTGGGTACTCGAGGTGGAGTAGAGGGGGAAAGGAGATCCGTGAACGAACCACTATAAATCCTCGTGTTCGGTTTGCACTTTCCTTTCTTTATCTCTTTACTTTTATACTTGCAATATACTATTGTTTGTGATGTGGTTTGATATTCATGATTGTGTGACAACTTGGTTTACCATACTTTATATTAGTCACAAACAATAATTGGTACTTTCATATTATAAAAAGCTTCATAAGCGATTTGATACTAAAGATCTAAAGTTTTTAAGCGTAGCGTATTCACCCCCCCTCACGTTTCCACAAAGGCATTTTTCATTATTTTTTTAATTTTTTATATTTAGAATGAGAATAACTATCTCATAATGCATTTTTTAATTAATTAATTAGAGAGCTCAATTTCGAAATTGAGTCTTTTGTAAATTAAAAGTCAAATTTAACTTCAATTTGGTCAAATCTATCTAGTTTCATCGAGCAAAATAAATACGTAGTATATAAAAAAACAAGTGTCGATTAAAAAAAACTTTAGTTGTTCAATTTCAAATAAATTATAAAGACTTAAGTAAACTTATTAGTTTATGTGCTTATTAATAACTTTATAAATTTAACAAAATACTCCCCGAGTCTTATACTTCTTTAAAAAATACATATATGTTGTTATTAATAAACGTTATTATCATTATATATTAAATAATATATATGTAGGGAATAATAAATACGAAAATGAAAGCCTGAATTATTATGATATGTAAATGAATACACTAGATTGTACATATATAAACGACTCATGTTATTTTTTATGAGATAAAGTAAGGAGATCCGAAAGAGTATTTTTTTTTTACTAGTGTGGTTCAATAACAACTTATGTTATTCTTCTTCGTAGGCTTTAACATGTGTGTGCACGAATTTAAAAATTAAATACGGTTGAAATTATTATTAACATGAATATAAATATTAAACTCCAGCTACAGCCTAAGCGGGGATTGTGAAATGAAAATAAATACACGAAATTGTACATATAGCAGCGAAAAATGTAATTACCCTTTAAATTTTAAGTAAGGACATCCGAAAAAACTTTTCTTTCAATAATTATTATATGCTATTAAATACGCATAATGGCTAGGACATAATATTAATAGTTAAATTTAAGCAACATCCTCAATTAAATTATGTCAAATACTTCGTGCAAAAATTTATTAAATGAACTTTTTATAGTAGTAGTTTACAAATTTGAACATCGCCTGTGAAATTTTCCAAAATGAACTTTTTAATATTATCCGTTAGATGTATTAGTAGATTAGTTTCTACCATACACGTGTATAAAAAAGAGTCTGGGCGAGGAAAGCTGGGGTTTGGGCGAGAAGCTGGGCGAGGTTGGGCGAGGAACTGAGCGAGGAAAGCTGGGGTCTGGGCGATGAACTGGGTGAGGAAGATGAGGAACTGGGCGAGGTGATGAAGGTCTAGGCGAGAGGCGAGGAAGGTCTAGGCGAGGGAGGAAGATGATGGGCGAGGTAGGAGTTTTGTATATTCTTGATGGTTTTGGATTAAAGATCTTAATAAGGTCTCAGGTAGGAGTTTTAGTTCAAGAAAAAAATGGGTTTAGTTAGATCTTCGTATATCTTGGCTAAATTTTGTATTTCTTGAGCTATTATTTATTAGAAGGATCAATGACGAGTTTCTAAGAATCTTTAATGGTGGTGGTGACTGTTATATGGCGGTGTGCGAGATGTCAGTGGTGGCTGGAGTGACGGTGGTGGTTTTGTTAGGTGAGTTAAAGAGGGTGTGCAAGATTGTTTTGTATGGTATTCGATTGGTTTGTATGATGGTCCAGCTGTTTCTTAAATGGGTTTGGGACTGATGTAGCTTCAAATGGCAAAGATGATGAAATATTTGGTATAAGGTGAATGGGTTTGGGGACATTTTCTGAAGCAGTTGTCATTGAAATATGAAATTTTATGAGGTCATTTTTATGGGGTTTGAAGGGGCTATGATTGTGACATATTATTTGTTTATAAAAGTGTTAAAACCTTGGTATGTGAGGGAATGGAAAAGGAAAATCATGATTGTGACATGTTTTGGTCATTTTGGTAAAGTATATGAAAAAAGTTCACTTTGGTAATATGACTCTCTATATGGATTATTTTGGTAATTTGCTTATAAAAAGATATACAAAAATATAAATCGATATTAATAAATAATGAAAATTTTGTGTAATAATCTGTGTGTACTGGTATTGTAACTATATAAGTATAAATATTTATATAATATTATGGATACCTATTTAGCAACCCCGTGTACACACAGGGTAAAGAACTAGTAGCGTCAACATGAAAACATATACGCATAAGTCAGTATGATAAAAGTATGACAAACTTTTTTTGTTAAGCACAAAACCAAGAAACCCGAATCAAAACCGAACCAAATGAAATGCCGACAAAGATGGTTTTGTTTTCTAGAAAACCAAATGTCTGGGGTTGTTTCCTGTTGCATATGAGAAGTCGAACCGAATAAACCGCCCTGACCCACCTTGAATGTTTTAAAAAGATTTAAAATAATCTGCTTAAAAAAAACAAATGCTAAGATTTGTATTTTATATTTTTGTTGATTTTTATATGGTCGTTTCGTACTTTATTTGATAGATTGGACTATTAGATATCATGCTACTATTAATCTTGTAAGAATAATATTGTTGGGTAACATAATTTCTATGTTTGATGAGTAACTTGATAGCTATTTTTTATTGATTGAATTCGGAAAATAATGATGAAATAGGTAAAGAGTTACGATTGTTAATAACTAACTAGTTTATTTATCGGCAAATCCAAAATTAAACAAAAATATTGTAGCTGAATCGATGTAATGAGAAAAACCGAAACTAAAAATAACTTAAATCAAACGGTTCGCAATTAACAAAATCAAAGATTTCCATTCGAGGTTTGATTTTAACTATAAACTGCCTCATACACACCCATGATAAAAATATATAGTTGTTAGATAGTTTTCAGGATCCCGATCCTGATCTTACGATCTTACGATTTTACAATACTTTAAAGCAAAAACGATTTGGATCCTACATAGGATCTTTGCAAGCTTAAGATCTTATAGGATCTCGATCTTGATCATACTATCTTAAGAAACAATCCGATCCGATCTTACTTTTCTCGGATTACAAATTAAAGAACTACTAATTTATGGGTTGTTTTTTTTTTTTTTTTTTTTTTTGTAGAATTCAAAAATAACATGTTAATCTTTTTAAACGTTTCATAATCTTAATTTAGGAAAACATTTCTAAGAAACATTCATATTATTTTGTGTTTATAATGTATAATAATTTGTGGATTTGTATAAAAGAGGAATTTTCAAATGGTTACTCTTATTTTGGTGCTTACCAAGGGACAAATCCTCACCATCCATCTAGTTTGATCTAATGGTGGGGATAAACCTAAGATTTAATATAGAAACCTAAGTCCATGTTTTTTTTATCCTTTTTCTTTGTCTTTTTGTTACTCTTATTTATTAATTTATTTTTTTTGAATTCACGTTACTATTTTAAATTCATGGTTTTTTTTTTTTTTTTTTTTTTTTTTTTACTTTTTTTTTTGGGGGAATTCACGTTACTATTTTAAATTCATGTATATATATATATATTTTTTTTGGTGGAATTGGCTTTTTTTCTTAGTTCACGCTTTTTTCATTATTTTTTAAAAAAATTTTAAATTCACGTTTTTTTTGTTTAAATTTTTATTTTTTTCCGCTTTATCGTTTTATCGTATTCATACTTTTTTAGATTCGTTTTTATATATTTTCGTTCGTATTCATATGTTTTAGTCAATTTTTTTACGTTTTCGTCTGATTTCATTCGTTTTCTTACGTTTACATCCGTTTTCTGACGTTTCCGTCCGTTTTCATACGTTTATATACATTTTCGTAAGTTTTTAGAGGTTTTTTTCCATTTTCATACATTTCGTCCGTTTTCAGACGTTTTCGTCCGATTATATACGTTTTCGTCTGTTTTTATACGTTTTCGTATGTTTTCTTATGTTTTCGCCCGTTTACGTCCGTTTTCATACGTTTTCATTTGTTTTCTTACGTTTTCGTCCATTTTCTTACGTTTTCGTTCGTTTTCCTACGTTTTCGTCCGTTTTCTTTCGTTTTCGTCCATTTTTCATACGTTTTTAGACGTGCTTTTACGTTTTCATATGTTTTCGACCATTTTCATACGTTTTTGTCTGTTCTTTTTAGGTTTTCATGAATTTTCTTCCGTTTTTAGACGTTTTTGTCTGTATTTTCACGTTTTAATGTATTTTCGTCCGTTTTTATACGTTTTCGTCCATTTTCAGACGTTTTCATACGTTGTCATCCGTTTTTTACGTTTTCATCCATTTTAGACGTTTTTCGTTTTGAGACGTTTTCGTCGTTTTTTTTATGCGTTCGTCCGTTTTCATACATTTTCTTAGTTTTATTCGTTTTTGTCGTTTTATACGTTTTGTTCGTTTTCATACGTTTTTGTCCGTTTTTCATTCGATTTTATACGTTTTTGTCCGTTTTCAGACGGTTTCATTTTGATATTTGTAAGTGACACTTATTTATCTTTTGTGCTATAACATTGTAAGGAAGATAAAAAGTATTACATTCTTCATCATGTATGTGTTATCACTTGTGATACTCAACTAAGAATGTGATGGTTGTGTTTTTGAAAATATTTAGGAAGATTTTTGTGTTTTATGATATTATGAAATATTATAAAAGTTGTTCAACTGAAAACAAGAGATGTTATGATACTTTTGTTAGACTTGTGGTGGATTTTTCTATTTAATAGATACATTGTGCATGTTTCAATATGTTTTATAGCGGGATTTAAAAATATCTATGGTTGAAGATAGCACACATTTTTATAAACAAATTGAGGAAGCTCAAACACTTGTGATATCACAGGTGATATCACCTCACTTGTGATATCACACGTGATATCATGTGTGATAACACCGTTGATATCACCGGTGATATCATGTGTGATATTACCGGTGATAGCATGTGTGATATCATAGTTTATATCACTTGTGATATCTCCAATGATATCACCTGTGATATCTTGTGTGATATCACAGGTGTTTGAGCTTACTCAATTTGTTTATAAAGATGTGTACTTTATTCAACCATAACTTCTTTAGTTTGCTGATTCAACCATAGATTTTTAAATTCCGCTATAAAACCTATCGAAACATGCACAATGTATCCATTAAATAGAAAAATTCACCACAAGTCTAACAAAAGTTTCATAACATCTTTTATTTTCAGTTAAACACATTTTCTAATATTTCATATTATCATAAAATACAAAAATCTTCCTAAATATTTTCAAAAACACAAATAAAAAAAATGAACAGAATCATCACAACAATATAATAAGTGATGTTTATTATCATTTCTTTCATATATACTTGGTAAAATACTAAATTCTTATCACGTTTGGTATGAATTTAATATTTCACATTATTAGTTGAGTATCACAACTGATAACACATATATGATGAATAGTGTAATACTCTTCATCTTTCTTACAGTATTATATCACAAGAGATAAATAAGTGTCACTTAAAAATATCAAAATGAATAAAAAGGAAGCAAACTATGAAAATAGAGACTTGACATATTCTCAAAATCAAACAAGTGTTGCATTAAATTAGCATTTTTGAACAAAATAAGAATTCACCTAAAGAGACTTTAACCCTTTTATTTCTACTAAAAGTATAATACATTGATTGCATTAACAAAATATGCGCTTGTCAATTGCAATAAAAGGCACAAAAACTATCTTGTAACTGAAAATTATAAAAATATTAGAAAACACATTGGTGATAATATATAAAATATCTGAGCAATGAAATATCTCAGGTGGTATTAAAGGTTAAAAAACATACTTGTTTGTTTATGAAATAACACAAGTGATATTAGACATTAACTTTTTTATAATAAAATATCACAATTGATATTAGACATGTAACATAATAAAGTTTAATAATAAGCTTGAAAACATATGAAAATAGACGAAAACGTATAAAAACTGTAAAAAAACAAACGAAAACGTATGAAAACGAACAAAAACGTATAAAAATGAATGAAAAACATATAAAAACGTATGAAAACAGAAAGAAATCGTCGACAGCGGACGAAAACGTATAAAAAAGCGGAGGAAAATGGGCCAGCAGGGCGAAAATATCTAAAACGGACGAAAGCGTCTAAAATGGACGAAACGTAAAAAAACGGACGAAAGCGTATAAACCTATGAAACGATGAAAATGTAAGAAAACGAACAAAACGTAAGAAAAGCGGCGAATACGTATTAAAAGCGGACGAAAAGCGTAAGAAAAAAAGACGAAAGGTATGAAAGCGGAAAAATGGACGAAAACGTAAGAAAAGCGAACGAAAACATAGGAAAACGGGCGAAAATGTAAGAAAAATAAGCGTAAGAAAACGTATGAAAACGGACAAAAAGTAAGAAAAGCGGACGAAAACATATGAAACGGGACGGAAACGTATGAAAAGCGTAAGAACGGACGAAAACATAAGAAAAAGGACAAAACGTAAGAAAACGAAGAAAAGGTAAGAAAACATTAAGCGTAAGAAAAGCAGGGAAAAGCGTATGAAACGGACGAAAATGTAAGAAAAGCGACGCGTAAGAAAAAGGATGAAAACGGTTAAGCGTATGAAACGGACGTGTATGTAAGCGGACAGCGTATGAAAACGGACAAAAACTTAAGAAAACAAACGAAAACGTAAGAAAACAGACGAAAACGATTGAAAACGTAAGAAAACAGACGAAAACGTAAGAAAACGGATGAAAACAGACGAAAACGTATGAAAACAGACGAAAACGTATGAAAACAGACGAAAACGTATAAAAAGCGGAAAAACCGGACAAAAACGTATGAAAACTGACGAAAACGAAAACGAAAAAAAAGACAAAAAAAAACAGAAAAACAAAAAAAACGTGAAATTAAAAAAAGTGATTAAAAAAATTACAAATAATGATAAAATAAATAAGAAAGATTAAAAGACAAGAAAAAAACATGGACTTAGGTTTAAACATATTAAATCTTAGGTTAATCCTCACCATTTGATCAAACTAAATGGAAAATGGGGATTTATCACTTAGTATGCAAGGATTTTTGAGTATGCAAAATAAAGTGCCTCTTGTATAAAATTACAAAAACTATTAAGAAATAACATTATAGTAAGATCTTAAGATTCTGATCCGATCTTACGATCACGATTTTGCAAAGACGAAAACGATCCTGAGTAATATCCGATCTTGAAAACCTTGGTTATAAGAAGTAGGGGTGTGCACGGTCGGAAAACCGGACCGGACCGGCCAAGACCGGACCGGACCGAAAACCGAGTTCGGCGAAAAGCCAAGACCGAGACCGGACCGAATGTGGTCGGTCCGGTCTCGGTCCGTGTCGGTCCGGTCGGTCCTTCGGTCGGTCCGGTCCAACAAGGCCACATTCGTCGGTTTTGGTCCGGACGGACCGGACCGAGACCACTTGCCAAAGCCGAGACCGCGGACCGGACCGAATGTGGTCGGTCCGTATCGGTCCGGTCGGTCCTTCGGTCGGTCCAGTCCGGCCGGTCCGTTTGCTCACCCTTAATAAGAAGTGCTCTATATGCTTGTGTGGTTCCGCGACTTGCCATGTATGTGAACATAAAAGATTCTTTGTTCAAAAAGTTTGGAAGCTAGTGACTTTCAGTCTCGGTTGTTAAAAAAGTTCGGAGGCTAGTGGCTTTCAGTATCTGTTTGCCCAACCCCTCCTTCAAAGAAACTTGGTTATTTTTGTTGTTTTGTTCGATCTATTGACTATTGGTGTATGCCATTTACACGTTTTTTAAGCTTGCTAATTGTTCATAAGCTTTTATTTTTATTTTCAGAGTTGCGATTGCAACTTTGTTACAGTACTAGTTATTAAATTTTACTCATTTACCTGTCTAATCTACAATGATACGTTACCTTATCTCGCCTATTTTGTTTATCGTTTAAGAGAATAGTTCAAAGGAGATCCAAGACTCGCTAAAGATTCAATGAATCAATTTTGGTCATTTATTATTTATCTTAAAAAAAAAAAAAAAAAAAAGTAAAAAAATGGCTATCATCATATTTTTACAAATTAATTAGAGGATAATTATTTTACATACCAAACTTTTCTCACATACCAATCGACTCATCTCCAGTTCTCCACCATCCATCTAAAAAGAAATCAATAGTTAAGATTAAAAGCATTTTATTATTTTACCTATTTTTTATAATTTAAATATCTCTTAAACCGTTAATCGTTAAGCGAAAATATTTACACCGTCGCGACGAGCATTTAATTATCTTTCTATAGACGGACACTTTGATATACTTTCAAAAAAAGAAAAAAATCGTTTTTTTTCCATTTTTTCCTCTTTTTTCGTTATTTTTACGTTACTGAAATTTGCATAAAAAAAATCATATATGATTAAACACTAAATTGAATATCACATGTGATATTAGTGTTAAATCATATATGATATGTAATATCACATGTGATATGATACGTATATCATATGTGATTTTACACTAATATCACATGTGATATTACATATCATATATGATTTAACACTAATATCACATGTGATATTCAAATTAGCGTTTTATCATATATGATTTTTTAATGCAAATTTCAGTAACGTAAAAAAAACGAAAAAAAGTGAAAAATACAAAAATTGTTTTTTTGTTGAAAGTACATCAAAGTGCTTATCTATAGAAAGATAATTAAATGCTCGTCGCAATGATATATTTTTTTCGCTTAATGATTAACGGTTTGAAAAATATTAATATTTGAAAAAAATGATGAAAGTGGGTTTTAAAATTTTGGGATTAATCTCATCCATTAGATCAAATAAAAATGGATGGTGGTGATTGATCCCTTGGTATGTAAAGAATCTTTTGTCCCCAAATGTTTTTTGATCAATTATCTCACAAACCGTTAGTCGTTTAGTGAAAAGAATCATAAAATCACGACAAGAATTAAATCATCTTAATATAGATGGCAAATTATATATACTTTCAAAGAATTTTTTTTTGTGAGCGTTGAAATTTCTGTCTAGAAAAATCACATGTGATTTGTTATTCTAAAATCACATGCAATTTGTAAATCCCATGTAATTTGTGAAATCACACGTGATTCCTAACATACAAATCACATGTGATTACTAACAAAGAGGTGCTTTTCACGAGCGCTAAGATAGGATTCAGACACCATAATTTGGAGATGCGTTGCCTTCTCCAAATCACGCTTTTGAACACGCTTCAACATACAAACACCTTCCATAGCCACAAATTCTCTACTTAACCTTTCAAGCTCCCCGATTACCTTTTCCCTATTTTTAAGAGTATAATTAAGCCACTTTCAAGAAAAGCGCACATAACTGGACCTACAAGCTCTTACTTTCAAAGTTTTTATAGGCTTGATATTTATGACCACATGTATGGGAGGGGGGGGGGGGGGAAGATGGGGAACTACCGTTAAGTCCTCAACAGGTTGTTCTTGGACACAAACCAGACCAAATCTAAAACGGGGATTCAAGAACAATGGTGGATCTCATCAATCTACATGGTCTAAATATCAATGATCCACAAGGCAGACCCAAGTCAGTCATGACTTGGGTCTCCAATGAAACTAATGTTTTTGTATTTCTTTTCTTGTAGGATAATCCTCATAAAAATAAAGATGTAGGCATAGTTGATAGTGGCTGCTCTAGAAGCATGACAGGGAACAAAGACAGGTTGGATAATTTTGTGAAGATTAAAGGAGGTACTGTGACTTTTGGAGGAGGAGATGGTAAGATAACTGGTAAAGGAACCATGAGGACTTCTAAGCTGGATTTTGAGAATGTCTATTATGTGGAAGAGCTGCAAAAGTTTAATCTGTTCTCAGTGTCACAAATTTGTGATTAAAAGAACAGTGTCCTATTCACTTCCACTTAATGCCTTGTGCTATTCAAAGACTTCCAGTTTCCTGATGATAGTCAGGTTGTGCTTAGAGTTCCAAGAAATCATAATCTCTACAGTTTATATTTGAATGATCTCCAACCTGAAGGTAATTTAGCCTGCTTGGTGGCAAAGGCATCCTTGGATGAATCTACAAAATGGCATAGGAGGATGGCTTATGTTAATTTTAAAAACATCAACAAGCTGGCAAAGAATGGATTGGTTAAAGGGCTCCATTCCAAACTCTTCACAAATGAGTGGTTCGCTCCAAACCGTCAAGTTTAATTACGCAAGCCTGCCACTTGTGAATGGCAGACCGTAACAAACTTAAAACAGCTCAGGAGCAAATGCAATGAAGATCAGGAGAGTATTAGTGTTTCCCCAGGTCGTTATATCCCAACGAGCCGTGCGAGAATAGTCAGACGTTTATTGATCGAGAAGATTTGAATAGATACAGAGATTTGATTTGATTATAACTACAGAGAAAGAGTTTACAAATTAAAGGAAATTCAAAAGATAAACTATGTTAAATAAACACTATCACTGATTTTAAACTAATGTTTTTATTTTTATGTTTTTATAAAACTCAATTTAAAACTACGTTACGTACAAATGAAAACGTGAAACTTACACAATATTAACCCTAAAAATATGAAAATTATATTTTTACAAACCTAATGATATAAGAAAATTTATAGAAAAAGAAAATTAATTTTACAACTATTTAATTAATTATTATTAATTAAAAACTATTTCTAACTATTAAATAATAACCTAAAATACAAGAAATTAGGAAATAAAGCTAGAAAAATAAAACTATGACTTGGAAAAGTCTAAAATAACAAAAAAGAATTTTCAAAACTATTTTTGTATTTTTCTGAATATTTTTCTATTTTTTATGGATTTTAAACTATTTAAAACTAATTAAATTATTAAAAATTACAAAATAAACTATGAAAAATCTAGAAAATTACTTTTTTACTTTTTATATTTATCTAAACTTAAAAAAATGAAAAAGTATTTTTTGAACCTTTTCTTAATTTTTTGTATTTAAAGCTAATTAAAAATGCTTAAAAACTAATTTAAATTAAGAAAAATAGCAAACCAACTTAGAAAAATCTGAAAATTTCAGGAAAACTCTAAAATTATATAAGGAAGCTAGGAAAATTGGAAAAACAGATGCTTATTTGCAAGAAATAGAAACTGATGTGGAAAGTGCTTAAAAATAAGCACTTCAAAAAGCTAAATGAAAACAACAAGCCACCAATTGATCACAGAAGATGTAATATGATAAAACTACTCTAATGCAACTTAAAACAACAGGCTATAACTTCAGAATCACAATTTGCAAAGATTTGGCTAATTTGATTTAAGTGCTAAGAACAGGTTCTGAGGGGCTAATTGCACCCACAGAATAAGCCCTCAATTAAGCTAGAAACTAGAAACAAATTATGGGGACCTAAAGTAGACCTGGCTAACTAAGTTTAAACCAAAAATCAGACCTTTCCAAGCTCTTATAAGCCCTGTGCCACCCCTGCAATATCTGAGAAAAAACTCAGTATCACTGATTGCTGGAGCAGGGGAACTAAGAGCTTATTGAGAAGCAGTTTTGAAACCTTTAAAAAATTTGTAAAATTATACTAAAATGGTGATAAGAAAGAACACCAACTGAAGTTTATAAAGTAACAAATTTCACTTGATTTGACTTAAAAATGAGTCAAGGAAAAATCCTTGTAGTTGGGGTCAAAACAAGTTTTCTAATTTTTGACTTTTGACAACATTGATGAACTTTGACCAAAATGGATTTTGAATCCAATTTATTGACTGATGTTGAAGTAATATGACATGATAACACTAATGCAAGCTATGTAATTGACTTCTAAACACAAAACAATGATCTGCAAATCCCAAATTCCAACAGTGAGCAAGTGAGACAGATTCAAAAGCAATTTTGACTTTTGGAGTTGCAAGTGCAGTTTTTATGACTGAAATGAGCTCAAATAAGCTTAATGAACATGAACCAATAGAAATAAACTACTGCTTATACCTCTGAGATCAGTTATGACAGTAAACCAAACACACCCTTAGTACACTGATTAACAAATTAAAACTAAGCTAACACTAGACAAGCACATATTATGATCAAACTAAGCTAAGACAACCTAAATACTACTATTCCAACAGATTTTAACAGATTGTGACTACAAATACATTACATGCAAGAATTTGAGAAAATCACTTACAAAGGTCCAAAGCCACAATGGCTTGCAAACTGTGAACCCAAGACCACTAACCTATCAAATCCAACCCAAATAACTGTAATTCACCCCAAATCCATGCCTGCATTAATTTTACCCTTTCGCATCGGTTTTACCCATTTTGACTTTTCTTGACCAAACTCCAAAAGTGCATGGAACTTGAACTTAAGCTTGTAAAAAGCTATATTAAGCTTATATAAGCCGATGGGCTGAAAAATAAGCTATTTGAACCTTTGATATGAGACTTTAAAATGGAAAGTTTCAACAGTGAGCTTAAAACATGAATTCTTAACATAAGCTTGAATTGATACTTAAGAAAACTTGCAATACACTAAAATACTTGTACTTAATACAATTAAACTTGAAAATACAACTGAAAACCTTTTTAAGACTAAGAAATTAAAAATACGACATACATGTGAAAAATAAAAGTTAACTACTACTTCTCTTGCCTTCTTCTTCCCTTTTTTATACACCCAATGTGTTCCACGTGGCCTTCTGATTGATTCCCACCACTCTTCTTGGCCAATGGGAGTGTTTTGAGCTTTATCACAATTTGGCGGGAAAGTGCAATTTGACCTGTAGGTTCTGAAAACTAGCACTAGGGGGGTGGCATTTAATGTAGAGGGTTGTGATGATTGAGGGTGAGGGAAAGGTGATGGGAGAGTGGGAATATTGCCTGAGTTGCAGGCACAAGTGGTGGGAAGAAGATAGGGGTACAGTGGGGGGGGGGGGCAAAACTGGGTGTTTGACTATTTTGACCAAGGGTTCAAAAAGAGGTATTGGCAGGGGTCAAATGGGAAAAGGCAGGGGTCAATGGCAGTTATGATAGGGTTCAAAGGTGATAAAAGGTTTAATACTTCAAGGACTAATGTTTCAATTTCTGAAATACCAAGGACCTTTGCTGCCAATTCATCAAACTTGTTCCAAGGGCTAAAAATGACAAGTTCCAAAAGTACAAGGACCAAAGCTGACATTTTGCAATTTTTCAGGGGCCATTTCTGCCAATTTTCAAAGTTGAAGGACCAAACTTGTAATTTTCTCAAACTTTTTATATTTTTCACCAAAGGACTAAATTTGACAACTTTTGATTTTAAAAGGAGCTTTGGTGATTTTACTTTTGAAATTATGTGCTCAGGGACTGTTTTTGACAACTTTTGAAACTTGGGGGACTGAAACTGCCAATTTTGCAAACTTTGCTCAATTTTCATCTGATTTTAAACATTTTGCATCTGAAACATATAAAATGTAATTTTGGAATATTTTCAGTATTTTGATGCATTTCTGAGCATTTTTAACCGTTTTGCAGTTCAGATTTGACTAAAAATGATGAGTATTTACACACTCATCAATCCCCCACACTAAACTATTGCTAGTCCCTAGAAATCTTTTGAGAAAAACTTAATGGATTTGAATCTCTTTACCAAAAGCCATTACTTCTGGAGTAGCCAAATGTTTCAGTTCAAGTAAGAACCATGGTACACTGATAACCATGTGATTTTGAGCAAACCACCAGCTTTCAACGGATTTGATTTGTCTTTACCAGAAGGCGTTTGCTCTGGACTAGCCAACTCTTAGATAAATTATCAATATTATCTTTGGTGAGCTGATTACCAATTATGGTTTTTCCACTGCCTTTACCACAAGCCATAAACTTGCGGGCTAGCCAACATTCACTTTTTAGGATATGGTGAGTTGAGAACCATACAATTTTGGGCAAATTGCAAGCCATATAAACGGATTTGAGAAATCTTTACCAAGAGCCGTTTGCTCCTGGATTAGCCAATCCTTTTGTTTATTAGACAAGGCGGACTGATAACCAAATGAGTAAGTGCAAAACACTTACTAAAAAAAAAAAAATTTTTTTTTGGCCAAAAACGGGGGAATTAGGTGGTATAATTACATGATAAAATTCGTGAGAATTCCCCCCCACACTAGAATTGAATATTGCCCTCAATATTCAAAGTACCGGCGGTTATGCCGAAACTGAGAACGTAAAAGGGAAATACTACGGCCATTATTTAAAAAGAGGATTTTTTTTTTTTTTTTTTTTTATATATACACAACATGTGGGGCAACCCCCCCACACTAGGGTGGTAGAAAGTAGAAAGAAGTAGCTGTCAAGTTTAATCACGCAAGCTGACCACTTGTGAATGGCCAACTGTAACAAACTTCAGACATTTCGAAAATATGGGTGAAAACCCATATGGCATGCTACTGTTTTTGATTACCGAGTCGCTAGCTTGACTCGACCCCGAATTCATTTGTTCTTGGGGAAAGTTACGTGGAAAACCAATCTCAATCGGACTTTCGTTCACAGTGTTAACAAACATATGAACATCAGAAAGTTCCACACCGACGAGACACGACCGCGGTATTGTTAATAGTAAAAACTATAAAGAATGATACCGGGGTCAAAGATGGTGTCCTCATTCCCGAAAGAGAAAAGGGAAAGAGCAACCACACCATCTGTGAAGAATGAAACAAAGATATGCATGAGAATGCAAGTCCATTCCTCATCGAAGAAGCAAATCACCATTTTTGACACTGTTAAGCTTAAACTTGAAGCTTATATGGTGATTGTCAATAAGATGTCCAGGAGGGAGGGAGGGAAACGGTTCTTCAATCAACAGGTTTTCCAGAAAAAGGATGTCTCCCTCCGGATCAAAGTAAGTGTTATCAATTCCTGTTGGAATTGACTCGTCACTAAGAAATGCATCGACTTCATTCCAAAAGTTGTCATCTTCCTCATCAGGAGTGAGAGAAGGGATGGAAGAGTCGGGAATAAGAATAGAGGATGATGGATCATTTCTGAGCAATTCATCAATGGGAAGTATGTCTCCCATTGGATCACAAACATCATCATCCAATTCAGATGAAACTGAAGATAGTTTGGTTTCATCCACAGAGTTAACAAACTCGATGCGACAAACTGATTCCGGAGGTGGGACAAGTGGTGTGCTCTTAGAGCTAGCAGTTTCCACCACTTCCGATGAAGTCTCCGATTCTAGATCATCATCATCATCATCAAGAACACTCTTGACTTCCCTGGTACAGCTTTCAAACCATTTGTTTGAACCAGGGGTAATTTTCAAAGCTTTGAACTCAGCACGTTTTTCATGACTCCTCTTAACCGTGAAATTTGAGAGTGTTGCATTGAATCTTTCAGATTTTTGATCAATTGTGGCAACACTCTGCTTGTACAGAGGTTTGGAGTTCTGGTTGATATTTAACGTGAGCTCTTCGTTGTCAACCCGTATGGTCAACTCTTCAACAAACACATCAATCAGAGCACGACTCGTTCTCAAGAAAGCTCTCCCTAAGATGAGGGGAACTCTAGGATCTGCATCGAAATCTACTACAACAAAGTCAGTAGGAAAGTGAAACTTTCCCACTTTCATCACAACATCCTCGGCTATCCCAAGTGGACGAGTTATGGTACGGTCCGCTAGCTCGAGTGTCATACAAGTGGATGAAAGTTTAGGAAGAGACATTTTCTTCCATACGAGAGTGGCATGAGGTTAATGCTAGCGCCAAGATCGGCCAAGGCGGAGCATGAACCATCCCCAAGAAATCACACGGGATTAAAACCGGCCAGGTCTTCAAGCTTTTCGGGAAGCTTGTTAAGAATGGCCGCTGAGCATTGCTCATTTAGAGGGGTTTTCGTCATCTCAGACAACTTATCTTTGTTGCTCAGTAAGCCTTTAAGCGTGGATGCAAATTTAGGCATAAGAACGAGAGCATCAACGAAGCTTATGTCAAAGTGTAGCTCATTGAAGATTTGGAAAAATTTTTCCATTTGCTCTTTGTTTTTGTCTTTGAGCTTCTCATCATTCATTCTTGATGGGTAAGGAAGCTGACTAGACTTTTGAGCCGGGATGGGAGTATTTTCTGGCTCAGGATTTTTCTTCGGAACTTCGGGTTCCGGACTTAAGGCTTGGACTACCGAAGGTGGGACGTGTGCGGTACTTCGTGGGCTTGAATAATGCACTTTGTCCGTTGTCTCCTTGGTAACTTGACTCCATGCTACAGGAGGAGGGGCATAGGAGTCGAAGGTCCATTGTGCGTCTTACCACTACGAGTGGTGACGGCTTTCATCTCGGCATTTGGATTGGGAATAGTATTGCTTGGGAGTCCTCCAGAAGATGATGAAGCTTTGTTCATATTCATGTTCATGAAACTGCTCATCATATTCTTTAACTCATTTGTCTGCCGAGATAATGTGGTATCAATTTCCCTTTTTAGCTCACCTCTCATGTTGTTGATCTGAGTTTGCATTGAACGCATGTTTGACTCAGTAATTTTCATGAAGTCATTTGGTGGGGGAGCATGAGAAGGTTGTTGATAATTTTGCTGATTTGGAGCTTGATATTGTGGGTTGAAATTGTTCCGGTTTTGATTGAAATTTTGAGAGTTATTGAAGTTCGTCCTTGATTCGAACAAAGCGATTTTGATTGCCATGGTTTTGCACAAGAGGAAAACCAGGTGGTGTCATACCGCTAGGTGCACGGTAGTGAGGATCAGCCTGTGGTCGGTATTGATTGTGGTTTACCGAAGCTACGGGAGCTTGGTAAAAGGAAGCATCGGTTGCTTGACAATCATAATACGCGTGTGGACCACTACAAGTTTCACACACCTTGTTTACGGCTTTGACTGGTTCCGGCTTATGAATCTCGCTTTTGATTTCCTTAACATCCTTAATCATACAACGGATGGCATCCGTTAGAGCTGCTATCGGAGCTGCTAACTCAGAAGAGTTATTAGATGAAGAAGCAGGAGTATTCGGAGTATTGACTTTGTTGCGAGAAATAGGAACTTTTGATTTCTGCTCGCAAATCTCAATCACATCTTTAGGCTTACGATTCAAGATATTGCCGCCTGCGGCTGCATTCAAGGAATCTTGAACGTTACCGTTCAACCCATTGTAAAAGATATTGACTTGTTGAAGCTCCGTGAATTCATGATGGGGGAATTTCCTGAGGAGATCTTTGAATCTCTCCCATGCCTCTCCAAAGTTTTCATCGAAATTTTGACGAAATCCAGAAATTTCATTTTTAAGATTAGTCGTCTTTGATGGAGGAAAGAAATGATTAACAAACTTTTGGACAAGTTCCTCCCAAGTTTCGATGGATCGAGGGGTTCTTTTTCCGGCCAAATCCGGCCGGGCTGTCCCCTCAAGTGAGAATGGAAATAGCATCAACTTGATGACTTTTTGTGGTACATCCTTGAAATTGATAGTTGAAGTCAACTTGTTAAACCAACGGATGTGTGCATACGGGTCTTCACGATCAAACCCGTGGAATTGATTTGTAGACACAAGTTGGATTAAATGTGTCTTCAATTCAAAGTGATCAGAATTGATTACTGGTAGAATGATGGCATCTCCATAACCCTCGGTGGGTGCCTGGAGCATTCGCCATAGTACGCTTCGTCTGCCATATTGTTTGAAATAGTACGAATCTCGGGTTCGACTATTTCAAGCACGTCTACGAGAACGTCCTCTAGGAATTTCGCTAGATCACGAAAAGGACTCAATGATCTAGAAGAACGAGTGCGCATGCACTAGAGTTAACTCTAAGAGATCTCAGAGTTAAGGAAAGGAATTATGAAATTGGTGAAAATGGGGTAAGGAGAATCTTTTTAGGTTTTCTGGTTCTGACAAGTAGATATCACAACAAATCCAAGTAAAACAAGCTCGAGGCAAAACAATAGTGAACTTAAACCAATAATCACAAGATGAGTGGCTTCTTTGAAAAAGGTACACCACTATCAAGGACACAAAGGCAAGTTTTAAATCTTTGGTTCGGGAACTTATTATGGTCGTATTACCCAGTTAGGTAGTACACCTGCCTTGGTTTCGGTGGTAATCTTTTATGTTGTTATTATTAAACTCAGAAAACGACAAATCTTTTTGTATTTTTATATTTGATACATATATAGAAACAAAAGGAAAATATTTTTGTGTTTTATACGTTTTTGGCTGTTTTTGGGTTTTTGGATTTTTTATAGAAATATATATAGATATAGATAGATGGATGATATGAACAAAGAGTGAGTATTCAAACTACTAATCTGCTAAACGTGAGATAATTAGCACAGCTCCCCGGCAGCGGCGCCAAAATTTGGTTCGCTCCAAACCGTCAAGTTTAATTACGCAAGCCTGCCACTTGTGAATGGCAGACCGTAACAAACTTAAAACAGCTCAGGAGCAAATGCAATGAAGATCAGGAGAGTATTAGTGTTTCCCCAGGTCGTTATATCCCAACGAGCCGTGCGAGAATAGTCAGACGTTTATTGATCGAGAAGATTTGAATAGATACAGAGATTTGATTTGATTATAACTACAGAGAAAGAGTTTACAAATTAAAGGAAATTCAAAAGATAAACTATGTTAAATAAACACTATCACTGATTTTAAACTAATGTTTTTATTTTTATGTTTTTATAAAACTCAATTTAAAACTACGTTAATACAAAATGAAAACGTGAAACTTACACAATATTAACCCTAAAAATATGAAAATTATATTTTTACAAACCTAATGATATAAGAAAATTTATAGAAAAATAAAATTAATTTTACAACTATTTAATTAATTATTATTAATTAAAAACTATTTCTAACTATTAAATAATAACCTAAAATACAAGAAATTAGGAAATAAAGCTAGAAAAATAAAACTATGACTTGGAAAAGTCTAAAATAACAGAAAAGAATTTTCAAAACTATTTTTGTATTTTTCTGAATATTTTTCTATTTTTTATGGATTTTAAACTATTTAAAACTAATTAAATTATTAAAAATTACAAAATAAACTATGAAAAATCTATAAAATTACTTTTTTTACTTTTTATATTTATCTAAACTTAAAAAAAATGAAAAAGTATTTTTTTGAACCTTTTCTTAATTTTTTGTATTTAAAGCTAATTAAAAATGCTTAAAAACTAATTTAAATTAAGAAAAATAGCAAACCAACTTAGAAAAATCTGAAAATTTCAGGAAAACTCTAAAATTATATAAGGAAGCTAGGAAAATTGGAAAAACAGATGCTTATTTGCAAGAAATAGAACGATGTGGAAAGTGCTTAAAAATAAGCACTTCAAAAAGCTAAATGAAAACAACAAGCCACCAATTGATCACAGAAGATGTAATATGATAAAACTACTCTAATGCAACTTAAAACAACATGCTATAACTTCAGAATCACAATTTGCAAAGATTTGGCTAATTTGATTTAAGTGCTAAGAACAGGTTCTGAGGGGCTAATTGCACCCACAGAATAAGCCCTCAATTAAGCTAGAAACTAGAAACAAATTATGGGGACCTAAAGTAGACCTGGCTAACTAAGTTTAAACCAAAAATCAGACCTTTCCAAGCTCTTATAAGCCCTGTGCCACCCCTGCAATATCTGAGAAAAAACTCAGTATCACTGATTGCTGGAGCAGGGGAACTAAGAGCTTATTGAGAAGCAGTTTTGAAACCTTTAAAAAATTTGTAAAATTATACTAAAATGGTGATAAGAAAGAACACCAACTGAAGTTTATAAAGTAACAAATTTCACTTGATTTGACTTAAAAATGAGTCAAGGAAAAATCCTTGTAGTTGGGGTCAAAACAAGTTTTCTAATTTTTGACTTTTGACAACATTGATGAACTTTGACCAAAATGGATTTTGAATCCAATTTATTGACTGATGTTGAAGTAATATGACATGATAACACTAATGCAAGCTATGTAATTGACTTCTAAACACAAAACAATGATCTGCAAATCCCAAATTCCAACAGTGAGCAAGTGAGACAGATTCAAAAGCAATTTTGACTTTTGGAGTTGCAAGTGCAGTTTTTATGACTGAAATGAGCTCAAATAAGCTTAATGAACATGAACCAATAGAAATAAACTACTGCTTATACCTCTGAGATCAGTTATGACAGTAAACCAAACACACCCTTAGTACACTGATTAACAAATTAAAACTAAGCTAACACTAGACAAGCACAGATTATGATCAAACTAAGCTAAGACAACCTAAATACTACTATTCCAACAGATTTTAACAGATTGTGACTACAAATACATTACATGCAAGAATTTGAGAAAATCACTTACAAAGGTCCAAAGCCACAATGGCTTGCAAACTGTGAACCCAAGACCACTAACCTATCAAATCCAACCCAAATAACTGTAATTCACCCCAAATCCATGCCTGCATCAATTTTTACCCTTTCTGCATCAGTTTTACCCATTTTTGACTTTTCTTGACCAAACTCCAAAAGTGCATGGAACTTGAACTTAAGCTTGTAAAAAGCTATATTAAGCTTATATAAGCCTGATGGAACTGAAAAATAAGCTATTTGAACCTTTGATATGAGACTTTAAAATGGAAAGTTTCAACAGTGAGCTTAAAACATGAATTCTTAACATAAGCTTGAATTGATACTTAAGAAAACTTGCAATACACTAAAATACTTGTACTTAATACAATTAAACTTGAAAATACAACTGAAAACCTTTTTAAGACTAAGAAATTAAAAATACGACATACATGTGAAAAATAAAAGTTAACTACTACTTCTCTTGCCTTCTTCTTCCTTTTTTTATACACCCAATGTGTTCCACGTGGCCTTCTGATTGATTCCCACCACTCTTCTTGGCCAATGGGAGTGTTTTGAGCTTTATCACAATTTGGCGGGAAAGTGCAATTTGACCTGTGGGTTCTGAAAACTAGCACTAGGGGGGGTGGCATTTAATGTAGAGGGTTGTGATGATTGAGGGTGAGGGAAAGGTGATGGGAGAGTGGGAATATTGCCTGAGTTGCAGGCACAAGTGGTGGGAAGAAGATAGGGGTACAGTGGGGGGGCAAAACTGGGTGTTTGACTATTTTGACCAAGGGTTCAAAAAGAGGTATTGGCAGGGGTCAAATGGGAAAAGGCATGGGTCAATGGCAGTTATGATAGGGTCCAAAGGTGATAAAAGGTTTAATACTTCAAGGACTAATGTTTCAATTTCTGAAATACCAAGGACCTTTGCTGCCAATTCATCAAACTTGTTCCAAGGGCTGAAAATGACAAGTTCCAAAAGTACAAGGACCAAAGCTGACATTTTGCAATTTTTCAGGGGCCATTTCTGCCAATTTTCAAAGTTGAAGGACTAAACTTGTAATTTTCTCAAACTTTTTATATTTTTCACCAAAGGACTAAATTTGACAACTTTTGATTTTAAAAGGACCTTTGGTGATTTTAATTTTGAAATTATGTGCTCAGGATTTGTTTTTGACAACTTTTGAAACTTGGGGGCTGAACTGCCAATTTTGCAAACTTTGCTCAATTTTCATCTCGATTTTAAACATTTTGCATGAAACATATAAAATGTAATTTGGAATATTTTCGTATTTTGATGCATTTCTGAGCATTTTTAACCGTTTTAGGTTCAGATTTGACTAAAAATGATGAGTATTTACACACTCATCAATGAGCATAACTGTGTTGCCTGCAACAAGGGAAAGCAACATAAGGCATCTTATAAGGCCATCACAACTGTGAGCACCTTAACTGCACCTCTTCAGTTACTTCATATGGATCTTTTTGGTCCTACTTCCATCAGAAGCATTGATCACAAGTACTACTGCCTGGTGATTACTGATGATTTTAGCAGGTTCTGTTGGGTTTTCTTTCTAAGCACTAAGGATGAAACCTACAATCTTATTAAGGATTTTATTGCCTTAATTGAAAACCAGCTAAATAAAAAGGTTAAGACCATAAGGTGTGACAATGGGACAGAGTTTAAAAATTCTCAATTAATTGAACTCTATGGCTCAAAGGGGATTAAAAGGGATTACAGTAATGCTAGAACTCCACAACAAAATGGGGTTGCTGAAAGAAAGAATAGACCCTTATAGAAGCAGCAAGATCTATGTTGGCTTATTCTAAACTTCCTACCATGTTTTGGACTGAAGCAGTTGCTAGTGCTTGTTATGTTTTGAACATGGTTTTGATCACTAGTCCCCACAACAAAACACCTTATGAACTGTTATCTGGGAATGTTCCCAACATCAGTCACCTTAAACCTTTTGGATGTCATGTAACCATTCTTAACACCAGTGATCACTTGGGTAAATTTGAGGGGAAAGCAGATGACGGGTTTATTGTTGTGTACTCTGTACATAGTAAGGCTTACAGAGTCTACAATTTATCTGATAAAAGGATAGAAGAAACACTCAATCTGAGATATCTTGAGGATAAACCTAACACTCAGGGTTCAGGTCCTGAATGGTATTTTGACCTTGACTATCTGACTGATTCTCTGGGTTATACTCGTTTCAAAGCTAATCAATCTGTAGGTTCACTGGATTCTTCCATTAACAATGCAGCTCCCTGTCAAGATGATTCAGATTCTGAGTGTGATGAACAATCCATTATTGTTCCCTCTTTTCCTTCTAACCCTTTTTCAGGTACTGACTTCAAAGATACTTCTGATGTGGGTGAAAGTTATGCAGAAGATCTTGCTAAGCTTCAAAGACAAGAACATGAGGCTAAGGAAGCTGCTGACCAGCTCAGCTTTGAGGTTTACTAAAGATACTGAGGAACTCCTGAGGCAAGCTACTATTGTGGCACGCAGGAATCTGGATTCTGCTGGTTCTTCATCACTTCCTGCTGGTAGTGCTACAGTTCCTACTGGTAGTTCATTTCCTACTGATCATGCATCACTTTCTCCTGATGCATCAGTTCATGCTGCTAAGTCCATTCCTTTTGGTGACTCATTGGGCTTCAATTGGATGATGTTGGTAGCCTTACTGACTTGGAAATCCCTGACATTTACTCTGGTATGGACAATATTCACTATGAAACTGAAGGTAAGCTGACTTTCTTCAAGAATATGTTCTCACCTCAATGGAAGTTCTTGGTTCACACAATCCTGCATTGTCTTAGTTCAAAGTCTGGGAGTTGGGATCAGTTTGGGAGTGCTATAGATGTGTCTCTTATCTGCCTATTTGATGGAAGGAAGTTCAATTGGTCAAATTACATTTTTAACATAATGGTGGGCAACATCAGCAGCAAGGTTAAGTTCTTGATGTATCCTAGGTTTCTTCAACTTATACTAAATGTAGAAACTAGGTCCATAAGACACTATCAAGTGTACAGGTTATCAAAGAAAGTATTTGCCATTATGAAGCTTACTAGTGAAGTTCCTGATATGCCCCTTTCTGCTGTCATGCTGGACCAAGCTCAAGAGGGTGAGGGTTTACTTACTGATGTTATGCCTGATGCAGTTCATGAACCAGAACATGAACAAGAACCAATGCTTACTGGGGATCATGAACCAGCACCTATATCTGAACCTGAACCTGAACCAATGCATACAGGGATTATGAACCAGCACCTATATCTCAACCTGAGCCAAAAACTGCACAATCTCATCCTGCTGTGTCTTCATCTTCACCACCTCTAAGTCCTCATCATCATGCATCTCACACTCCACCCAGGACTCCTCCTCCTCCACTAAGACCCCCTCCAACTCCATCTGTTGACCAACCTACAACAAGTGCAGAGGACCATGTGTCTCTAGAAGCTCTATCTGCTATGGTATCTCTACTTGTGCAAAGAGTGACTACTTTGGAAGCTGATCTTAAGAGTCACAAGGTTTTGTTTAGGGATGTAGTTGGCAGACTAGTCAACAAGGTCAAAGAGATGATTGTTTTGTTGAAGAAGAGAAAGTTGGAAACTGAGTCTGATCCAGAAGTTGGGGGTGACAAAAGTGTTGAGTTGGATGCTTTGATCAAGTTAGCTGAAGCTGATGTGGCTGCTGGCACAGATATTCCCTCTGGTGGTGTGTCAGATGTTCCTCATTGTGGTACTTCTGGTGGTATGTCTGATATTCCTCCTGCTGGTACTGCAAATGTTCCTCCTGGTCTTAATGAAGATATTGTTGCTGGTGCTAATGATGGTCCTGCTTCTACTGATGGGGATGTTATTCATGCTGATCACTCTGCTCCTTATGATATTGATCATTCTCATGCTCATGCTTCTTCTGGTGTGCATGTTGATGTTCCTGACAAGGGAAAATCTCCAATGGTTGAAGAGGATCCTCCTGTCCCTCAAAGGACTCCCAAGAAAATGATGGAAGATAGCTTGGGAGCACAAGCTGCTAGAAAAGCACATGAAGAGGAACTAGCTAAGTTGGCTAGATTCAGAGAGGAAGAGGTCAATAAGAGGCAAGAAGATGTTATTTATTCTGCTATGTTTTATTCTGAAGATGACTGGGTGGATATTATGGCTCAAGTGGAATCAAATGCTTCTCTCTCCAAAGATCTATTGGGTGCTGATGTCAATGAAGACAAATTTCCAGCCAGGATGTCTGCCTTGATTCGAAAGAGGAGGCAAGATCTTGCTGCCAGTTTAGCAGCAGAAAGGCAAAACAAGCCTATGACTAAGGCACAACAAAAGGAGTTCATGAGAAAGTTTGTTAAGAATCAGAGTTGTGATGTTTATACTAGTGGTTGGATGATGTCAAGAGTGAAAGGCTTGTCTGATGATCCTTTGAAGAAGGAATTTGAGAAGGTTAAAAAGGCTTGTGGACTCTATTAGGTGAATGCATTTAGCAGGACATCGAAAAGGAAGAGTTCTGTGGAAGCAACAACTTCCTCCAAGTAGCAGAAGTCTAGTGAGACTTCAACTCCTTCTGGTTCCTCTGTTCCTCCCACTTCACCAGTTGATTCTGCTACCATTCCTCCTACTACTAGCACTCCTACTGCCACAGAGTCATCTATTCCTGCTGATGATTCTACTCCTGCAGAGAAATCTATTCCTCTTGCTCCTAAGTTATATACTCGCACCAGGAAGAAGTCTTGTGCCAATAAGCCTATGTCTAAACCTCTGGATTTACAAGCTGCTGACAGTTCTTTCATCAAGGTTGATGAGGAAGAGGATTCTTCTGACGAGGATCCTGATCCTTATTCTCCTCTTGCTACTTGGGAGGTGATTTCTAGTCCTTTGGGGATGGGGTTCTTGAATGCTATTTACAGGATGGATAAATCCCTCAAACATTTTACATGTCTTAGGGAGATTTTGCATCTAGTAGATAGACAGGATTTGGTGAAGCTGTATGGAATGGTTCTCCTTTACTATGATACTCATGATCTTGATGCTGCTGGTATGGTCTTGTTGGGTGATCTGAGGGTATTGATGGATTCTCACCCAGGGGGTTTTGGTTACATAATTTGGGATGATCAGGATACATGGGAGATTACAAATTGGAGGTTGTATCCTCTTTCAATTGTGCATGTTTTGGAGACTGCTGTTGGCATGGTGTTGTATATTTTTACAGATGTCAAGTACCCTCTTTCTGTAGAGGTTATGGAGAAAATGCTCAAGCTAAAGTTGGAAGTTCATGCTGATATGGTGGGTACTGACATGACCAATGCAGAGCAACTGATTGGGTTTGTCAAGAAGCAGCTTATTGAGGCAAGGGGTCCTCCTGTTTAATTCTGGCACTCTGTCCTACTTCTCTTTGTATCTTTGTTTCATAAGTAGGTCTTTTCTGTATATATGTATAGTCTTCTTTGTTATTAAAAAAAATTGTGCCAGTGATTACTTCTGTTAAGTTTTGGTGTGCAAAATTCTTTTGGTTATGGTCCTAAAACTCTTTTGATTCTGGCACACATGGTACTAAAATTCTTTTGGAACACAATGGTATTCAACTCACCATGTCTTTGATAAGAAAGAGTTGACTCACCATGAGGGTACGGCTCTGGTGTGATAATCAAATTCATTGATAGTTGCTAGTTTACTCAAAATCAGATGGTTATCAATGTACCATGGTCTAATACATCAAAACATTGGCTACTCCGTGAGCAAACGGCTCTGGTAAAGAGACATCAAATCCATTGGAGGCTGACAATTTTCCAAAAATTGTATGGTGCTCAACTCACCATGTCTTTGTTGATAAAGAGTTCGCCCACAAGATCATGGCTTGTGGTAAAGGCAGTGGCAATCCATGACTAGTCCCGAGTTAACGGCTACAGGTAAAGACATATCAAATCCGTTTATGGCTGTGATGATTTGCCAAAAATCATTAGGGTCTTCCAATTCACCCATGATTCACGTTCAAAGAATTGGACTGGTTTCTAATTCACCGGGATGATGCCATGATTCCATCCAAGAATTAGCTAGCCCAATAGTGAGTAGCTACTTGGTAAAGGCTTATCAAATCTACTCATGTCGCTGTGGTGGTTCAACTATATGTTGTTGTTCCAATGGTACTACTGGTCTCTCATTGTTGCTGATTTGGAAGTTAAAGTTGCAGATACAAGCTGCTGATATGGGCTGGATTATCAAGTATTCCTCAATCCTCATTGTTCAAGCTGAAGATCTATCTAGAAACTGGAAATTAACATGTCAAATTCCAGTTTAGGGGAGGATTATTAGGAATATTTGTAATATTTGGTTCAAATTGTAATACTAGTAGGTATGTAGTTCCTACTTGTAGAGTAATTGTTCCTACTGGCAGGTATATAGTTCCTGCTGGTATTGTTAGTAGTATAGTTGCTACTGGTGGTTACTACTGGTAGTATAGTTAGTCCTTGTTTAGTTATTCCAAGATAAGATTTAGTTTGTTAAAATTGAGGATATGCATGAGATAAATTAGGAAGTGATATGCATATATCCTCTACACGTTTTCTAGTAAATGCCAATTAGGGTTTCTTATAGTATAAAAGAAACCATCGGCTATGAAGAATGTACACCTTGGAAAACACTTTTAATAGTTAGTAATATAGATCCATAGATGATCATTGTTATTTAGTTATTCTTCTTTAACTCTGTTGTTTGACTCTGTATACTCGTGTTCTAAAGCAACTGTTTACTACATATGACATTTGTTGTATGTTCAAATATGGTCTAAATTGTACTTAAAACTTTGCAGGTTCAACAACCTAAAATCGCTTGGAAAATTGAATGATTAGTAAAGAAACTAAGAAAATAGGTGTTGGCGGACGTATTACTTCTCGGCTAGCATAAAATAAACTGCATCGGCAAGAACAACTACCGGTCAAACGAAAATATATAGTTATCAAATATCTCAACCCGTTAGGTATGTACAAAGAGCTTCTAAGCATAGTGTGGCACAGAATAATGGCAGTAAAAATCTAATTGGCGTAAAGGTACTATCATCTATTTAATTCCTTCTAAGGTTATCTTTGTGTTTTATGGTTTGCCCATACTTTTAATTGGTTAATCGGCATGATTTGTATGCATATATCAGTTTCTCATACATGATGTTTGATATGCACTAAATAAAACAAAAATTGATATCAATAAGGAGATACTATTCAATTAATCTTAATAAAATATCATACTCAGATCATTGGCTTTTCTGTGCTATATAAAGACCTATGAATGCTCTTATGTGGAACTATCTTTTATGTGACCTTTTGTTAACTGCCAAAAAAATTGGATAAACCCCTAGTAAGTGTAGTATTTCGAAAGTCAAAGATCATAGTTGAAATAAATTTCTTTATTCTTTGAAAGAATTTTGATTAGCTCAACTGAATATCAGGTAAACTTTATAATACGAAAGATATCAAACTAGGACATTAGTTAAAAACAAGAATACATTAGATTGTACTTTTAATACACGAACGTTTTACTTGATGTCAAAGCACGCAAATTTTATATCATCCGTTGAAAGTTTTACACGTGTGGAGCGTACCATGAACCAGACCAACTTTGTGTTGGTAATGTGGACATAATTTTTGTGTAAAAAATTGTTTCTTATATCAGATCATATGATTTAAAGGCATCTATTTGATTAAGGGCATCTGTTTTTTTAAGGCATTTGTTTGTAGGGCAAATTGTCTGAAAATGCATCGAACTTGGCACATTTTCCTTTTGTGGGTATCAAACTTTTTTTTTTCCTAAAGTAGCCCTAAACTTGACTAATTTTCCTATTGTAGCCTCTAATAAAAAATTAATTACATAAATCATCCCTGTAGCTCTAAACAATTACACCGTTCATCTTTGTGTAACTTGTTGGTTTTATGGATATAAATTAGTAGACGTGAGTTAGGATCGAACTCGAGACTATGGGATTGCACACTTTACGTATGAGAATTTAAAGTTAATAATTAAATATAAATGTTATATTTATTTATTTATTAAACGAAATAACTAACGGACGTTAAGTAATTAATGTAATGGATTAACGGTCGTTAAATGTTTATGGAAAAGGACTAAATTGCAATAGTTGGGAAGGTTCCGGAATCCCTATGGATACCATGAACCGATCGGCCATAAGGAGAAACATGGAAACAAAAACCAACTTGTTCACCAAGTTTGCTTGTGTATATAAACAAGGCTAGGGGTTTTATTTTTCCATCTCTTGTGCTCATAAGCTAAACCCTAAAATTGTTTTGTGTGTGTTTTTGTCCTCAAAACCGGTCGTACACCCCTAAGGTGTCGACACACTCTTTTTCCACAAACAAAGTTATTTATTTGATAAAAACTAGCATTACTTTAATTCGGTTTAGTACGTGTGTACAAGAACATAGTAATAACATACTTTTGTTATTATCTTGGATTGAATTACAAAACGGTAAGGGGTAATTCTTATAATCCTATAAACCCTAATTAGGGTTCATCCTAATTGCTAGTTTGTGGATTTGATTCTTGTTCGGCTAGAATCAAGAAAGGTACGCATACTTTATTCTTTAGTTAATTAATTATTCATTATATGTTCCTATACGCTTCCGCACTTACTTTGATGTTTATTGTTTATATTTATGATTAGTCATGTTATATAATTCCAACAGTGGCATCACGAGTCATTGGTTTTAATGAGTAATTAATTACTAAACACGTAAAAAACGGATATTGTATTGTGTTTGATATGATTTATTCTAGGGTTTTGGTTATGATTATATAAACCCTAATTTTAGGGTTAAGGATTTTGCCCTAATTTGGTTTTAAAAATCTATTATGGATCGAAAATTTTTTATGGGTGGAAACCCTAAATTGTTTTTAATCGATTTTCTTAAATTTTTTTAGGGTTTATATTAATTGTTAAGTTATCTATATCGAAACCTAGATTTAATATATTTGTTACGTGATAAATTCATGAATAAAGTGTTATGTGACATGGAATTGTATGCGATCTTGTGACTTATTTGTATAATTGTTATGATGTATCCATGATTATATATGCATGTTAGTCATGGATAAGTTGCTTGAATATTTAATTGTTAAGATTGGTTATGCTTGTATTAATTGTTAAGTTTTATACACATGTATATTTATGATAAATCTTGAATTGGGGACAACTCCAATTATATACATTAATGAATCAATTATGTGCAATTTGGTATATCATTAATTATGGGTTTACGCAATCGATTCGTCGATGTATGTGGCTCACTTTCAATTGAGAGAGTGAAAGCCCTAATTAATATATACGTTAATTTAACCTAGACATTGATTATTAATAGGGTTTTATCGAATAAGTTGCATGTGGCTACTTGTTTACACGTATAAATTGTTGTTTTTTAGTAGTTTATTTTTTATTTATTACTTGTTTGTTTATTATGTCACGGTTTTAAGCAAAGGGTAATTTTTGAATAGAAAAATAATACGGACTAAACAATGGTGAAATTTGATTTGTTTTGGAAGAGTTAAGTTTTCAATAGTTTAATTGATTGGTGACTTTGGTACAATGACTGAACGGCTCACCCATTCGAATGAACTATAAATGGGTTATTTAAGAAGTGCGCACAGTCACACTGAAAGGATGTCTAAGGTTATGCTTTGCGCTTACCTGGTCCTCTGCCTTCTGTAAATTCGAATGGAGCTACTTAGTAAGCCATAAAATGTACAAACTCATCTTAGGGGAATTAGTTTTAATTCCATGCGCCACTTCGGTGGTAATTACCCGAAACACTAAGTGTTTACACTTATGCAAAAGTATGGTATAATGGATGATAATTAACACTAAATTCCTTGATTGGTGAACCCAATACCTCAATCAAAACTTTGATAATTTGATCTTTATGAATTGGTAATAAAAAGTTTTTATTAAAATTATGCTACAAGATGAATGCATGACATCTTTGTACATATTTGATTTGACCACATAAAATCAAAACTAGTACCCTTTTAAATTAAGGTATATGCCATCTAATTAAAAGGAACACTTGAAGTTGCAATTTAAGTCATGAGAGTACTTGGCTAGATTGTGATGGAGAGGTAAATCTCTATGTTAAGTGAGACCTTACATGGACATATTTGCAGTTCTTTAAGTTAGACACTTAAGTTGAGTAGGAAGTGAGATCTTGGACTCAATGGCATAAGATGGGATAAAACATGTTTATATTTGCAATAGCGTTGGAAAATATAAATCCCATAATGATTTAGGAATTGGAATTGTTTGCCAATTATTGTTCGACAGATTACCCTATTATGTGCTTTCGTTACTAGCAGATCAACTGATGTAATGGAACTACGATAATTTGGATCCTAGTTTTCGAGAAAATTCTATGGTTATATGAATATTACCTTGGGTATTTTATTTTCTTGAAAAGTTTAATTATCGAAAATACTAAAATTGAATTTTGCTAATTCTTTAAATGTATTAATGCAACATTAAACCGTAAACGAAGGTTATTCCTGTATTGGTAAATTGATCTACACCTGTAAGGGTTTTTGGTAGAGTCAACTTTGCTAAAAGGATAAACCTAGTCCTCTTTATATAAGAAAGAGTGAGATTCAATCCTATTCCTTTTCATGAATGAAGAAAGGTATGATAGGACAATTAGAATTGTCTAAATTCTAAATACATAACTCGTAAGCATATTTTAATAGTTAAGAAAATTGCATATGTTCTGAGTTATTAAATTAGAAGCTAGACTAATTACTGTATAATTGGTAAAAGACATACTAGCATATTTTATCTAGTTGTTTTGTTTTAACCTTTTAAAAGTACTACTTACAATTGTTGGAATAGTAGAACTATTAAGAAAGAAATTGCATGCCCAATTTTTCAAGTTAATAGCATTGATGAATAATTCATCATCTACATAGTAGAATACATTTTTTTTTAAGTACATAAGAAATTGTTATGTATGGACTTTCTCAAAGGTGTAGGGAAGTAAATAGAACACTATTTTCTTTCATTGGTTAATGAAACACTTTCAATGTTGTCAAATCCAGTGGGAGTGTTGTGTTCTTATTACTGAATAAGGAATTAATGTAATGATCTCTTATTCAGTGGGAGTTACAAGCTTTGTCATCTTGGTAGTAACCCATATTATCTCTAGAATGTCTTAAGATAATTACTTTCCACTTGTAGACACTTATGTTTTCAAGGATAGTCATGTACGTTTCCTTATTAGACAATGAAGTGGTTCTACATCTACTAGTTATGCTAATATCAATGACACAATCATATTAGTCACATAAACAAACATATGTCGTGTTGTTTATCCGCTACATGATGTTGTTCCATGCACAAGTGGGAGAAATCTATATTGTGTGCAAGGTACAACATATAAGTATATGATTTAACGGATTCTCTTGACTGCAAGGTAAGAGACTAACGTTCTAATATAACTTGAACATATCTAATTCAAGAAACACTTGGTGTTGCAATTTACGTCATGTGAGAACTTGGCGAGATTGCAATAACAAAGTAAATCTCTATGTAAAGTCAGACCTTGCATGGACATATTTACAGTTTCTAAATTAAACAAGTATTTAGAACATGTGTCAAAATGATATATAAGACTACTTCAAATTAAATATTTGTGTATTATTAGAATGACATAAAATTAAATGAAGTAATCTAATCCTACTTCAATTTGTTTATTTATGTATTTTGGAATGACATAAATGAAAAATAATGTAGTGCTACATTATTGTGAAGTAAAAATAAATTAACTTGAAATTACTATTGAAACCAAGAGTTGTGTTCATAATTACTTTAGTTAAACATGTTTATGATTCATTGTAAAGACATAAACATAAAGTCTTTTAAGACTTATAATAAAGTAAGACGTTAACTTGTTATGTTTTTAATTAAGACATATACAAGAAGTCATTGAGTTGATCAATGATTTATAACGTATAATGGGATTATAACATTTTATGTTTCTTGTTGAGACATGGATATGAAGTGACTTGGTTAAAAGGTACTTGTGTTATAAAGCATGCAATTGGCTTGGAAAGTCTATTATACCATTAAGTTGACTTAGTTGGTAAATAGGTAAGCCAAAAGGAATATGTTTATCTTATATATTGTTAGATTGTCTTACAATATTAATTCTAATGAATACCACAAGTTGATGGTATGTTCAGTTAGGAGAATCAAAGTATATTTGATTTGTTTGATTCAAGATAACCATAACTTCTTTCTTAAATAGTAACAAGGTTAGAAATTGAGTATGGATTGAATATACTCAATATGACTCCAACCTAGAAGATTAATAAAACACCATTTCATTATGGAATGTGATGAATCACATTAAGTTTTAAAATTGAAGATTCTGAATTTGTTAAACTACTTATGAATAGGTTGTTAACAAACTTAATGTCAAGAATTATCAATGTGTATTTGTAATGTCCCAAATAGAGAACAATGTAGTTTTGCTCTAATTGCTAAGTATATATAGATAGTCTATATATTACAAAAGGCAAGTGGGAGTTTTATCTTGAAAGATAAAATTACAAGATACATAATCTTCTAAAAACACACTAGTAAATATCATGATGAGGTTAGACATGAAAATGATAAACCTCAAGATGATGGAATTTTCATTCATAGATCTGCAAGGATATCTCAGATATTTGACATATATGCTGAGAAATATGAGTTATAGGATTATAGTAAACCGATAATCATTATGATGGATTACCAAATATTGAATTGGGTAAATTACTCATACTATGAATGTTAAAGATGCTGTCCATAAAGATAATCAATTTTGGAAATTTGGTTTATCTTAATAGTTAGACTAGAGAATGGAAATGAGTTTCTTCAAAGAGATGAAAAACCCTAGTGGTTTGAATTTCTATGTAGAAATCATATGGACAAAATTGTACACATATTTAATGCATGTTTTATGACAAGATTATTAATCATACTTAAGCAATTAATTATGATTGAATATTCTTTTCTAGACACATTAAATATATAAAGATGATAATTGTCATACTTGTTTTCATTAATATGAAATATGACAATGGAATATCAAAATTCTTTCTTGAGAAATTACTTGAGCGAGGACGGTAAGTAATTGAAAGGTTTTTTGAATTCATATAATCTTTGATAGTGTACAAAGTGCAATAATTCATGAATGGATAAATGCATGCATCTATGAAATTATTCTTATGTTTAAATATTAAATCATAGTTTTGATTTATAATTGAAATAAGATAAATTTTAAGTATTCCTGAAAGCTAGTGGGAGTATTATGTTAAGGTTTTAAATCTTATATGTTGTATAACATATAGGAAGTAACATTCCTTGTAAGCTAAATGTTAAGTCTTAGATTGGAATGAAACTTCACATGTAAGATTTAAGAATTAAAGCATACAACCTTGGAATATATGTTTATTATTAATAAACATGTGCAGTAAAATAAATGATTCTAATAAAACATGATATATCATTTGGGAAATTGATAAATATCTTTTGACAAGATAGAACATGAATGAAATCTAAGTTTGACATGAAGATTCATCATGTACATCATGTAGTGTATTTAAATTGTCGTATCATTCTTGAATGATAGATGATTTGACAACATTGATATCTAATTAAAAGTTATTAGATAACTTGTGTAATGAATATTCTAATAGAATTACATCCTCAAAACCTGGAATTGCTCCTAGATTCTATGGATGAACAATATGTCAATTGTTGTGCAGATTGTCATCAGCTTTAAACTTGAAAGTTAGGAAAGCATCAAACATTACACAATAAGATATTAAAGTTTACGGAGTTTTAATGAGCATATTGTTGTTTGTATACAATGATGCTGGTTTAATTGAGATGACACTCAATACTAGTCATGGTAAGATTACATCCTTGTTAATGGCCATGTGAACTAGTTGTGCTACTTAGAGCGCAGTTGCATTATACATTAAAAGAATAAGGATACTTTAAACTTTAAAATGTTTGAAAGTTATAATTGTCATAAATTTGTGATAGAGGATGTCACACACTTTATGAAATTATTATGTGGATTGATGAATGCACACATACAAGGACTTCATTAATTGAATTCTTGAAATAAGTATTCTCAAAATTACGATAGATCAAGTTGGTTGATTTATGCCTTGTCAACAAGTATGATTGTCATTACTTGAGGCATAATTCATCAACTGGAATGTTCATGCATTGATCTATTTGGTATTTGGATAAGGGATGTTAAACAATTGTTATAATAAATCAAATACTTGGTATGTTTGATTTTATAATATATTGTATCCTATATTTGCATGTTTAATCCGTGAATAAATTTATTTATTCTAAATCGTCCGTTGTCGATTAATGATATGGGAGTATCATTAAACTAAGACAAATCTGAGAGATATGGTAGAATATACTTGAAAGTATATTGATGAGAATGCATACCAATTTCAGATGATATTCAATGAATTGAATATAGGACTTATCCCAACTACATGATTTTACTTTATGGATATTGTTATTAAGTAAATCATGAATAGTTATCCTCAGACTTGAGATACCAGATAAGTGTCATGAATGTAGTGCACTTCTGTGGAACAACTTAACGCTATACGTAACTGGTAGTCATAAGGGTTGTTTCCTGAAGTGTTGCAAAGTTCGTGGGTTATTCTCGTAGTCAAGATAGAATTTGTTCCTTCAAATTTATTTGAAGTTTAATACTGCTGGGCCCCTCGTAGGGTTGACAAGATGTTTGCATGGCCATGCCCAAAGTTCTCCCCTGAATATGTTCAGAAGATTTGGTAATCTTGCTCAATCACTTACAACGAGAAACAGAATGGTTGAATAAAGAATGACTTAATTCCATATCTTTATTTAACATGGTATTAGAAACAAAAGGATAATAATAATGAGAAATCATTAAAAGGTTTTCCAGGAGCCTTGCTCGAGTTGTACTAGAGGCATCGAAGTGTTGCTAGACGCTAACCGAATGTGATCACTCTATTAAGATATATCCAAGTGGGAGCTGTTGGTTTTATGGATATAAATTAGTAGACGTGAGTTAGGATCGAACTCGAGACTATGGGATTGCACACTTTACGTATGAGAATTTAAAGTTAATAATTAAATATAAATGTTATATTTATTTATTTATTAAACGAAATAACTAACGGACGTTAAGTAATTAATGTAATGGATTAACGGTCGTTAAATGTTTATGGAAAAGGACTAAATTGCAATAGTTGGGAAGGTTCCGGAATCCCTATGGATACCATGAACCGATCGGCCATAAGGAGAAACATGGAAACAAAAAAACCAACTTGTTCACCAAGTTTGCTTGGGTATATAAACAAGGCTAAGGGTTTTATTTTTCCATCTCTTGTGCTCATAAGCTAAACCCTAAAATTGTTTTGTGTGTGTTTTTGTCCTCAAACCGGTCGCATACCCCTAAGGTGTCGACACACTCTTTTTCCACAAACAAAGTTATTTATTTGATAAAAACTAGCATTACTTTAATTCGGTTTAGTACGTGTGTACAAGAACATAGTAATAACATACTTTTGTTATTATCTTGGATTGAATTACAAAACGGTAAGGGTAATTCTTATAATCCTATAAACCCTAATTAGGGTTCATCCTAATTGCTAGTTTGTGGATTTGATTCTTGTTCGGCTAGAATCAAGAAAGGTACGCATATTTTATTCTTTAGTTAATTAATTATTCATTATATGTTCCTATACGCTTCCGCACTTACTTTGATGTTTATTGTTTATATTTATGATTAGTCATGTTATATAATTCCAACATAACTTTATATCATAAACTTTATCTTCTACTCTTTCTCACATCCCTTTTACCGCCTCTCCCTCTCCCTCTCTCTCTAGCACCACCACACCGACACCACAGCCACCTCCACCGCCTTGCCACGCCACCATCATCAAAAAGATGCAAGTTAGATCAAAGTCAATGGATCGAATCAAGTTTAGATCGTGGATGGAGCGCCCAAATGGTTTGATTCTATTGAAGGGAAGAGTGAGGGTCAGATACGTGATGCACAGCTGTGGTTTGATCTTGTTATATGATATATGTTTCTGATTTTCACATTCCATTTAACTGTTAGATGAGTTGTAGGATGAGTTTGGTTATGATTATTAGCTTGCTAAGCATTGTATATTGATTTGTTGACATCCTTGAGTGGGATAAATAGTTTACGAAATCATAGAGGATATTCTTGTTGCTTATCTGAATGTTACATAACAGGCGTTTGCTGATGCATGGAAGCAAGCATGCTCTACAGAAGAAGCTGTGCTTTTGGTTCCTCCAAACCGTACTTATCTAGTTAATGCAACAAGACTTAAAGGACCTTGCGCTGACAATTTTGTAAACATTATGAACAAACCTCTAACATTGATGGGCCAATGCAGGCACTAACAATTGATCAAAGCTCAAGTATAGTGGTGAATGGCCTTACTGTAAACAACGGCCAGCAGATGCACTTTACTATATCACTCTCAGAATCTGTTCGCATCATCAATGTTGTAGTCTCAGCTCCTGGAGACAGTCCAAACACTGATGGAATCCATCTTACTTCATCAAAAAATGTAGTTATTGAGAACACGAAAATTGGAACAGGTTCTTAAATTTGTTTCCTTTTTCTGTATATAATTTCTTGTTCAGTTTAAAATTCAAGATAATTACCCCATTGTAAAAGGGTACACTGTACACTTTAACTTAGAGGTCAAATAGACAGCCTTTTTGATTTTATAAAGAATATGAATTATTAACATACTACCATTGGAAATAGTTGTTGGAAATGTATATATTTACAAACATGTGAATGTCCGGATTCGAACTCGTGACCACGGGATTGCACACATTAGCGAATGAGAATTAAAGTTAATAATTAATGTTTATGTTTACGATTAATTATTGCACATTAAGTCCGGTTAACGATCGTTAAGTATTTAACGGAAAAATGACTAATGACCGTTAAATGAAAAAAGAAGGACTAGTAATGAAAAATCTTGAAAGAAAAAGTTATGGGTTTTCTTGTGGGCTTGTCCTATGGCCGGCCACAATGGGTTGTCCCAACCCAATCCCTAACTTGTTCCCAAAGTTTCCCTACTAGTATATAAAGAGGGTTAGGTTCTATGGTTTCATACACTTGTGCATTGAATTAACCCTAGATCTCTCTTCTCCTCTCTCTAGTCTATATTTCGGCCGAGCACCCCATTTGTAAAGGAGTTTGGTTTCGTTTTTCTTAAACGAGGAATTGTGTTAGATATAGCAATCGCTTGATTCGTTTGGTTAATTCGTGTGTACAAGAACGTGGTTGTAAGACATTATTCTTACACCAATAAGTACTTCTTTGTTTTGCTTTGCTCGAGGGTTGTTTTGCTTAGCTCGAGGGATTTGAAATTCAAGAAGAGGTACGTTACGCATACTTTCAGTTAATTAATTTATTTGTTATGATCTTAAGTCTTCCGCTGTGTACTCTTGATGTCTATATGTTTATTGTATGTTTTATATATTATAAACTCAACAGTGGCATCACGAGCCTTGTATAACAAGTTATTAATTACTGAAACACATAATTAAAATAAACATGAATGTGTTATTATTTGTATGCTTAGATCTAGGGTTTGCAAAACCTAAACCCTAATTTTGGGGGGGGGCGTTTTTTTTATGGTGCCCTAATTAGGGTTTTGTAAACTATTGTTTTAATTGGATTAGAAACCTTAAGATGCATGCAACTTTATGTGTATATGCGTAACTTTGATTTAATTGCATTAATTGTTAAGTGTAATTTTATGTCCATGATAATTATCTGCATGTTTTATCATGGATCTGCTTTTATTGTATGTCTTTCATGTTTAAGTGATATACACTAATTTTTGATAGATCTAAAATTGGGGAAGACCTCAATAATTATTAATTTATCAATTATGTGTTATGTGGTATGTATTTAATTTTGACTTGCGCAATCGATGAATCGATGGATGTGGTTCACCTTGTACATAGATGAAAACGGGTGAAAGTCTTAATTAAATATATGCATATTGACAGATCTAGAATTGGTTATTAATAGGATTTATCAAAACGTTTGCATGTGGCTATTTGATATGCATGACTTTTATTTGTTATGCATTCATTGTTTATTTGTTTATTTTTATAAATACTTGCTTGTTTGTTATGTGTAACAAGGGTATTTTTACTAGAAAAATAAACTGACCTAAACAATGGTGAAACATGTATTTTTAAGAATAGTAATCATAATCGTTTAATTGATTGATGACTTTGGTACAAATGGTCCGAAAGGCTCACCCATGAGAATGAACTAATAAAAGGGGTTTAAAGAAGTGCGCACAGTCACACTGAAAGGATGTCTAAGGTTTTGCTTTAGCGCGTACCGGTGTCTCGCCCTCTGTAAGTTCGAATGGAGCTACTTAGTAAGCCATTAAATGTGCAAGCTCATCTTAAGGGCGAATTAGTTTTAATTCCATGCGCCACTTCGGTGGTAATTATCCGAAACACTAAGTGTTTACACTTATGCAAAAGTACGGTATAATGGATGATAATTAACACTAAATTCCTTGATTGGTGAATCCAATACCTCAATTAAAGTTTGATGACGAAAAGCTTATACATTAAAACAAGATATAAATGTTTTAATAAAAACCTATGTTACGAAGATGAATGCATGACATCTTTGTACATATTTGATTTGACATCAAAATTATTACCCTTTAATTTGAGTTATATGCCATCCAACGAAACGGAAACACCTAATATTACTTTTTATTTGCGTGAGATCGTGACTTAGATCGTAATCAAAGGGTAAAATGTCCACGTGTCGTGAGAACGGGCATGGACGATTTTGCAGTTTCTTAAGTTGGACAACTTAATTGAGTTTTGTAGTGAGAACTGGCAACTCAAGGCATAAGATGGGATAAAACATGTTTACATGGCAATTGAAATTGGCTATATGTAAATCCCATAAATCTAGGAATTGCAATTGAAATTGGCAATTGAGCAAAAGCTCTACCACTTTGTATAAGGTTCATTACTAGCAGATCAACTGACGTGATGAGATTATGACAATTTGGATCCTAGTTTTCAAGTAAAAATTAAATGGTTATATGTTTATGAACCATGGGTATTTAATTTTCTTGAAAAGGTTAATTATCGAAAATACTAAAATTGGATTTTGTAATTCTTTTGAATGTATAAATGCAACATTTAACCGTAAACGTTGTTTAGTCTTTGATTAGTAAATTGATCCATTCTGCTTTCAAACAAATGTTTGATGGAGAATAATTTACCGAAAAGACAAACGAAGTCTTTTTTCCATGGGAGAAGCATGAGACTCAATCATATTCCTTTTCATGAATGAGAAAGGTACAATAGGAACATTTGAATTGTCTAAATTCTAATGTAACTCATAGCAATGAATTGCACTATCATATTTTCCATAAAGATTTCATTACATTCATTTGTGAATAAATCCTTTTGTAACAAACATGACGTTTGGTTAACTGGAAAACATGTATGTGAGTTACTAAATTAGAAGTTAGACTAATTACCGCGAAAATTGGTAAAAGGCAAACTAGCATTTTTATCTAGTTGTTTTGCTTTAACCTTTAAAGGTGCTACATACCAGTATAGGGATGGTAGGCCTGTTGAGGAAGAAATTGCATACCCAATTTTCCGAGTTAATAACATTGATGGATAACCTATCATTCATATAGTAGAATACACCTTTTAGTACCTTAGTAATGATTACGTATGGTTCTTCAAAGGTGTAGGAAAGTAAAAAGCAAGCAAGTTGTTTTCATTGGTTATGCAACACTTACAATGTTGTCAGATTCAGTGGGAGCATTTGTGTTGCATTACTGAATAAGAAGTTGTTTTATTTATTTCTAATTCAGTGGGAGCTACAAGCCTTATTTGCTGTGAAGTAATCCAAATTATCTCTTGAATATCATGTAGATAATTACTTTCCAATTGTAGGCACTTATGTTTTTTAAGGATTGTCATGTGTGTTTCCTTACAAATATATATAGTCCTATATCTACTAGTTATATTTATGACACAAATCATATTAATCAAATAAACGAACGTGTATCGTGTTGTTTATATGATACATGATGTTGTTCCATGCACAAGTGGGAGAAATCTTATTGTGTGCAAGGTACAACACATATTAATATGATTTAAAAGGATTCTATTGACTTAAAGTAAGAGAATAACGTTCTAATAGGAAGTATACATTTATATATGTATGATTGCCCTATTAAGAACATGTGTCAAGATGATAACAAAGACTACTTTATTTTAAATATTTATGTTATTAAATATTTAAGAAACACTTGTAGTTACAATTTTTATGTTAGTGAGAACGTGAACTAGATTGTAGCCCAAGGTAAAATATCCGTGCGTGAGAACGGGCATGGATGATTTTGCAGTTTCTTACGTTGAACATTTCATGGAATGACATAATTAAATGAAGTAATCTAATACTACTTTGAATTTAAGTATTCGTTGAATGACTTAAATATATGTAGTAAATATTAACTTGAAATATTAATTGAAAACTGAGGTGGTGTTCATAATTACTTTAATTATAAATGTTTATGATTTTGTAAAGTCACAAACATGAAGTCTTTTAAAGACTTACAATATAAAGTAAGACGTTAACTTGCTATGTTTTAAGACATATGCATGAAGTCAATGAGTTGATCAATGACTTATAACGTATAGTGGGATTATAACTAATATGTCTTTTGACTTGGTCAAAAAATATTTGTGTTATAATACATGCAATTGACTTGGTAATTCTATTGTACCATTAAGTTTTACTTTGTTGGTAAATAGGATAAGCCAAAGAGTAGATGGTTATCTTAAATATTATTAGATTATCTTACAATATTAATTCTAATGAAATACTGATTAGTGTCTAAATACTCATCATTTTTGTACAATTTAAACTGCAAAATCATCTGAAAACACTCAGAAATGCATCAAAATGATGAAAATATCACAAATCAGTGTTTTATGTGTTTTAAATGCAAAAATATCAAAATCAGATGAAAAACATATCAAGTTTGCAAAATTGGCAGTTTTAGTTCCCCAAGTTTCAAAAGTTGTCAAATCTAGTCCCTGGAATTCAAAAAAAAATCAAGAATTTTATCATTCAAGGTCCCTGAAATGTTCTAAGTTGTTTAAAAATGGTCCTTGAATGATTCTTTGGTCAAATGGCAGATAAGGTCCCTAAAGTTTGAAAAATTGCAAAATTGGTCCTTGGATATTTTAAAATGGAATTTTATGCAAAAAGGGTCCTTGTTCTATCAAAGTTTGTCAAGTTTGGTCCTTTTGATATCTTTGGAAAAATGGGCAAGTTCAGTCCTCAAGTTTGGTGGAATTACATTTTTGGTCCTTGTATACTTGCATAATCCAAACCGGACCCTTATGTTATTAATACCAAGTCCAAATCCAATCCACTAAATCCTTTGGCCCAAAACAAAACCAGCCCAACCCCGTTATTACTAATACCCGGTCAAAAAGTCAAAAACGCGCCCAAAACTAGGCACTATTCATCCTCTCTCTCACAAACACTGTAAACCCAGAAACCATGGTAGTTTTCATCCCACTTGCTCCTACTCCCTTCCACATGCCTCACCCCTACCTTACCTTGTCCCCCTCCACCTCCACATTTTCCAAAACTTCATTAATGCTCAAACCTGCTCAAGAGAAAATTGGCGCCAAAAATCCAAATGGACGGATATGATGATATATGAGGATCCAATGGCTCAGATGAGGAGGGATAGTTTCAGAGGTCAACAAGAGGTTCAAAAAGTCTATAAAGAGGAGCGTAGAAGCAATGTATCAAATCATCTAGTGTAATTTTAGTTTTTAATTGTCGTTTTTATTATTCTCAAATTTTCAGTGTAATTTAAACTTTCTTAGCACTTTGTTTAAGTTATTTCAAGTATTTGTGAACTATTTTCAGTTTCAATTTCAAGTTTTAAGTTGCAAATTCAGTTTATGCAGTTTTCATTTCAAAAATCTCAATATGTGTTAATGATGTTTTTAGTTGTTGTTTGATTTGAAATAGCACACATAAGCTCCTAGATAGCTTCTGAAAGCTATTAGATACATTAAAATTCAGTTTAGAATCAAAAAGGAAAAATCACCAAAAATACCAAATAATTAGTTGAAAAATCAAAAATCCCATGGAAATGGTGCTCACAGCGGAGCAGGGTAGATTTTGGATGGCCTTGGGTTAGTAGCTTAGTGGTAAGCCTATAGGAGTGGTCTTGTGATCCTTGTTCTTGGTTTTTAGCCAAATCCATCTTGTAAGTCTTTTTGATCATTTTGGCATTTAACTGTTTAAGTTAATTAGTAGCTTTAATCTCTGTTTCTTATTGTTCATTGGTGATAGTTAAGTCAAATTAACTAATAAAATAGATAGCTTGTTCTTTTAAATTTGTAGTAATCAAAAATCTCATCTTCACAGTTTAAATATCATAATCATCATTAGTGAGTTTTATGTTGTTATGACTGTTGTTTTATGCTTATTTAGTTCTAATAATTGATATTATAAAGTCTGAAATCATTTCCATGGTTTTAAGTTGAGTTTTGCTTTGAAAATCACCATACATTCATTTAAAAGGGTGTTTGGATTTGCTTGTTTAAACCGTGAATGAGTCTTGTTTGTGTTGTTTGTTTGTGCTTGTTCTGTGTCACATACACACTTAATAACTCATATAAACAAGAAAACCAGTGGTCATTTAGTGAAATAGTCAAAATCACCTTTGATCACACCTAGATAGTTCACTGTTAGGATTTTTGAATACAAATCTCATCAAAGTAGCTTAGAATCTGTTAACCTAGCTTAAATCAGTCTTAATATAGCTTATTACAACATATTCAGTAAGTAGTATTGATCACAAGTTCATATAAGTCAACTTCTTTAGTTTTTTATAAAAAGTCAAATTTGCATTTGGTCGTTTTTGAATTAAATAGACAATTTTAGTGTGTGTTTAATAATGAGATTTAGCTTAAAAGCTTTTGGGATATTAAAGTTTAGTTGCTAAACTTAATTAGAAAAATACTCATTCACTTTTAATCAGCTTATTTAGTGCTTTTTATCTAGCTTATTTTGAGTACCTGTTCTGAAAAAGTGCCCTGTGCACCAGTTTTACAAGCTCAATCATAAGCTCACACAGAGCTTATTTGTTGGTCAAATCCTGTGATTATTGGTTCTTTGGAAAGCTGACCTAGCCATCTTGAGGTCCCAAGCTTAAAATTCCATTTTGTAGCTTGTTTGCTAGGGCTGCAAGTGGCTTGTTGTTCTGTCCATTTCTTAGTTTTATACAAGTGCTTATCTGCTTATTTCAGCTTATTAGTATGGATCTCTGTGTATTCTAGCTTAATTTGAGTAAAACTAGCTTATTTGCATCTTATTTCACTTTTGTTTTCAGCTTACAAGCTTGTTTGAGCTTAATTCATCAAATAAGCTCATATAGGCCACTGTTGAGTTTTTTTTAGCCCACAAACTGCTTATTTTTTGTTTGTAAAATTTTTGTCTTTGTAAAAGTTTCATCTTTTAAGTAGTTAAATAGTTTTCAAAAAGAAAATCCAGAAAAACATCATTATAAATATAGTGATAGCGTTTATTTAATAGATTTTAGCTTTTTGATTTTTCTTTTCAGCCTATTATTAAGCAAATCTTGTTTTGATATTTTTCTTAGTTTTCTGTCACCTTAAGTTATTTTTAGAAAAAGTTTCATAATTTTCCTAATCTATTTAGTATTTATTATAATTTTAAATAGTTAAAAGTATTAATAAATTAGTAATAAATAATTAAAAAGCATAAAAAATATCTTTTCAGTTTTAAAATTAGTTTTATCATATTCTAGATTTTTTTAAGTCAAAATTTTATTTTTCTAGGTTTATTTTATATTTTCTAATATTTAAGTGTATTTTAAATAGTGATTAATTAGTAATATATATATATAAAGTGTAAAAAATTTATTTTTAGTTTTAAAATAAGTTTTATAATATTTTAGATTTTTCTAAGTCTTAATTTTATTTTTCTAGCCTTATTTCATATTTTCTTTTATTTTAGATTATTAATAAATAGTTAAAAATAGTTTTTAATTAATAATAATTAAATAAATAGTTATAAAAATAATTTTCTTTTTCTAATAATTTTCTTTTATTTTTAGGATTCCAAAAATGTCATTTTCATATTTTTAGGTCTTTTATTTCTTAGATCTCACCTTTTAATTTTGTACGTTTACGTAGTTTTTAAACGTACGATTTACATTTCTTTAATCTGATTGTTGTGCTTTCCAATTCTGTGTCCAAATATCTTTCCATTCAATCAGTAGTGTAATTTCCAATCCAAATCCTTACTGATCACTATCCTTAGTGATCATTCTATCATCTGATCAAGTTTACACACCATTGAGGCTCCGTGGGACTTAACGATCTCCGGAATTCATTATATTCTCCTGATCTTCATTGCATTTTGTGTCTGAATTGTTTTAAGTTTCTTACGGTTAGCCATTCACAAGTGGTTAGCTTGTGTGAGATAACTTGACGGTTTAGCACCAATCAAATACCATAGTTTTATGGTATGTTCAGTTAGAAGAATCAAAATCTATTGGCATGTTTGATTCAAGATAACTATAGTTTCTTCCACATGTTATCAAGGTTAGTAGATTGAGTATAGATTGAATATACTCAATAAGACTCCAACCTAGAAGATTAATAAGACACCATTTTTATGGAATGTGATGAATCATATTAAGTCTTATAATGAAGTTCTGAATTTGTTAAACTACTTGTAAAGTGGGTTGTAACAAACTAATGTCAGGAACTATCAACGAGTTTTTGTAATATCCCAAAAGAGAACAATATATTGTTGCTTTACTTACTAAACTATTTAAAGGTAATCTTTAAATTGTTAAAGGCAAGTGGGAGTTTTGTTTAGATCTTGAAAGATTGAATTACAAAATAAATAATCTTCTAAAATGCACTAGAAAATATCATGATGAGGCTAAACATGTATATGATAGACCTCAATATGATGGAATTGTCATTCATAGATCCGCAAGGATATCTCAGATATTTAATATGTTGAGGAATATGAGTTACAGGATCATGGTAAGCCTGTTAATCATAATGATGAATTTACCAAATTTTGAATTGTGGTAAATCAATCATAATATGAATGTAGAGATGCTGTCCATAGAGATAATCAACTTTAGATATTTGGTTTATCTTAATGAGTTTCTTCAAAGAATGGAAACCCTAGTGGTTTAAATTTTTGTGTAGGAATCATATGGACAATATTGTACACATATTTAATGCATGTCTAGTGAAAATAATATTAATCATACTTAATCAATTAACTATGATTGAATATTCTTTCCTAGATACATTAAATAGAAGTATAAAGATTATAATTGTCATACTTAGTTTCATTGATATGAAATTTTGACAATGAATATATAAAACTCTTTATTGTGGAATTACTTTTGCGAGGACGATGAGTAATACAAAGTAGTTTTATAAATTCAAATAATCCTTGGATATGTACAAACTGCAAGAATCCATGAATGGATATATGCAAGCATCTAAGAGATGTTTCTTGTGTTTAATATTAAATCCATGTTTGATTTAATAATTAAAATAAGATAGCTCATAAGTATTCCTAAAAGCTAGTGGGAGTATTATTTTAAATCTTATATGTTGTATGGGCAACTACATTCCACCTAAATTAAGTTTTAGTTGGGAATGAACTTCGTTTGCAAGATTTGGAAATAAGATATATAACCTTGAAAAATATGTTTATTATTATAAACATATGCGGTAAATAAATGAGTCTAATAGAACATGATGAATACATATCTTTGACAAGATAGATGAGATCTTAAAGTTTAACTTGAAGATTCATCATGAACATCATGTTGTGTATAAGATTGTTGTGTCATGCTTGATTACAAGATGATTTGACAATATTGAAAGTTGTTAGTGTTATAAATATTTTAAAAGGAATATGTTTGGATTTAGAATCACATTCCACAATCTGGAGATGCTCCTAGATTCTATGGATGATTATATGACAATTGTTTCATAATTGTCATTGCCAACAAACTTGAGTTTTGGTAGGCACCAACATTACACTATAACTGTTCAAAAGTTTACGGATATTTAAAGAGCATATTGTTGTGCACAATGATGCTAGTATAATTGAGATGACACTCAATTCTAGTCATGGTATCCTTGATGATGACCATGTTGACTAGTTATGTTCATTTAAGAGCATAGTTGCATTATACAATAAAGAATAAAGAATACTTTAAACTTTAAAAGTTTTGAAAGATGATTGTCATATAAAGGTGGTTCAGGTTGTGACGCACCTTATGGAATGCTATGACAATATCAAGATATGTGTAAACACATACAAGAAAATCACTTATTGAATTTTTGAAATAAGTATTCTCAAAATTCCTATAGATCAAAGTTAGTTGAAATTATGCCTTGTCGACAAGTATGAGATGCATGACTTGTGGCAAAATTCATTAACTAAGAATTATCATGCATTGATCTATTTAGTATTTGGATAAAAGGATATTGTAAACATTATTATTGAAATGAAATAAAGTATTTTGTTATGTTTATTATTCATTTATTGTGATGTTATCCTATATTTGCATGTTTAAATCCTTGAATAACTTAAGTTATTCTAAATAGTCCATTGTCAATCAATAACATGGGAATGATATTGAATTAAGACAAATCTGAGTATTAGTTAGAATATACTTGAAAGTATATTGATGCGTAGCATGACTAATTTCAGATAATATTCAATGAATTGAGTATAGGACTTATCCCACCCACATGATGATACTTTATGGATCTTAGTCATTAAGTATATCATGGATATTTATCCTCTGACTTGAGATACAAGAGATATGTCATGGATGTAGTGCATTTTTGTGAAGCAATCTAACGCTACACATAATTGGTAGTTATAAGGGTTGTTTTCAGAAGTGTTGCGAAATTTATGAATCCTGCTTGTAGTCAAAATGGGATTTGTTTCCTTCAAATTTATTTTAAAGTATAATACTGTTAGGGCCCCTCGTAGGATTGTTAAGATGTTTGTATGGCCATACCCAAGGTCTTCGGAATATGTTCAAGAATTGGTAATCTTAATCAATCACATAAAGCGAGAAACCGAATAGTTAATTAAGAAATGAGTGAGATCCATATTCTTATTAACATGGTATTAGAAACAAAGGATGAATATGATGATGAATCATCAAACTTGGTTTTTCAACGAAAACCATACACACGAGTTGTACCGGGGTATTGGCGTGTTGCTAGACGCTAACCAATGTCATTTCATGTTTTGTAAACATATCCAAGTGGGAGTGTTGGAAATGTATATATTTACAAACATGTGAATGTCCGGATTCGAACTTGTGACCACGGGATTGCAGACATTAGCGAATGAGAATTAAAGTTAATAATTAATGTTTATGTTTACGATTAATTATTGCACATTAAGTCCGGTTAACGATCGTTAAGTATTTAACGGAAAAATGACTAACGACCGTTAAATGAAAAGAGAAGGACTAGTAATGGAAAATCTTGAAAGAAAAAGTTATGGGTTTTCTTGTGGGCTAGTCCTATGGCCGGCCACAATGGGTTGTCCCAACCCAATCCCTAACTTGTTCCCAAAGTTTCCCTACTAGTATATAAAGAGGGTTAGGTTCTAGGGTTTCATACACTTGTGCATTGAATTAACCCTAGATCTCTCCTCTCCTCTCTCTAGTCTATATTTGGCCGAGCACCCCATTTGAGGTGGGAGTTTGGTTTCGTTTTTCATTAAAACGAGGAATTGTGTTAGATCTAGCAATCGCTTGATTCGTTTTGGTTAATCGTTCGTGTGTACAAGAACGTGGTTGTAAGACATTATTCTTACACCAATAAGTACTTCTTTGTTTTGCTTTGCTCGAGGGTTGTTTTGCTTTGCTCGAGGGATTTGACATTCGCAAGATGTACGTTACGCATACTTTCAGTTAATTAATTTATTTGTTATGATCTTAAGTCTTCCGCTGTGTACTCTTGATGTCTATATGTTTATTGTATGTTTTATATATTATAAACTCAACAATAGTGTGGGTGTCAAATTTGTAGTAAAAACATAGTAATTATTTTAAAGATTTGGCAAGTAGTCAATTTGACTTCAGTGGTCAACTTATACCTTTTTTAACCAAGTATGCCCCTCCTAGTTTTGTTTCTGGACCTGTATTTTTACAAAGCCATGGCTAACTTAATGTCAACGAGGATTAGCCAATTGTTTTGGTTTCATCGCAAACAAGCCATTCTATTTGTCACAAAGCAAAAAAGTACTAGAGTTTGCAAGAATGTACTCTTCCGGACGATTAATTATTGCACATTAAGTCCGGTTAACGATCGTTAAGTATTTAACGGAAAAATGACTAACTAGTGTGCTCCCTGTCGTGGGTCTCTTTGAAGATTTACCACACCGAAACTCACCACAAAGAGACCCACGACAGGGAGCACACTAGTTTTGGATGGTGGCGGCAGGCGGCGGATGGTGGCGGCAGGCGGTGGATGGTGGCTGCCTGGATTAGTTTAAGTTTATAGCTACAAGGACGAGATGTGTAAATTATTAGTGCCACATGGACCTTTTATGTAATTGACTCAAGGATGAACGGTGTAATTGTTTAGAGCAACATGGATGATTTATGTAAATTTATGTAATTAATTTTTGATTAGAGGCTACAATAGGAAAATTAGGCAAGTTTAGGGCTACTTTAGGGGAAAAAAAAGTTCGATGCCCACAAAAGAAAAAGGTAGCAAGTTTGATGCCTTTTCAGACAATTTGCCCTTGTTTGTATGCTTTAAGGGAACCTGTTTGTTTGATAATGGCATTTTTTTGTTAAAGTGCATCTGCATGTTTGAGAGCATCTATTTGGATGATTTAAGGGCATCTGTTTGTATGATTTAAGGGCATCTGAATGAATCTGTTTTAAAATTATGAGTATAAATTTTGCACACTTGCGAAAAATCCTAATTTAAAAGAATTTTCCATAATTTTTGCTAATTTAGTGACTTTATTGCAGCAGAAAAAGACCAACAAACGAAACAAAGATAAGGATATTGTCAATCCAGCTCGAAAGGTCTACTTTAGGTAGCATAATTCAATTCGGTGTATGTATATATCGTAAACATATTTGTGGATTTCACTCATTCTTTTGATTTACCTAAGGCTCTGGGATGTTATCTTATCGTTATCATTAGTTTTACAACATTTCATGTGTATCCAACGAACTTAAGAGCAACAGGATTTGGAATAGCTACAATGATAGTAGAATTGGAGGGATGGTATTCCCTTATATAGCAGTTGGAATGGGTAGTAATTGCCACCAAAAGCTTCTAGTATTCTTTTTGAGGTTACAATACTTCTATCAGGTATAGTTGTTATGTTGCTACCATTTGAGACTAATGGGAATGGAATTAGCAGACACTTAAGAGCTACCCGTTCAACACGTTCAAGTAGAATGAATGTCAGTCATTATAGTAGATAACACAATCCTTGATATTTATGGTTGTTTTACCATCGCCTGTATACGTCGTTTCTAGCATCTAGCGTGTACTTACTTTAGCACTCTGATACTTTCGTACACAAGATAGGAATAGACTTGCTGAGTTGGTTCGCGTCATAATCGATACTTAAAGCATGAATATTACTACGTATGTGAATGGAGAATATGTATATTGTTTAAACAATGGATTGATCTTGAAACGATAATGATGATTGTCATTTATATAACATGTCTTGTCTTTGCTACATTTCTCACTAACGAGAAACAATATAAAGAAACACACCGAATCAATATGATACTTTTCCTTAATTGTTTGTATGATTTAAGGGCATCTATTTGTTAAAGGGCATTTGTTTATATAATTTAAGGGCACCTGTTTGTATGATTTAAGGGCATCCCATTCGACCCCCTATGAAGTAAACTTGTACACAAAAGAACTAGAATAAAAAATACATCTCAACTTCAATATAAAGATTGAAAAAACAAAACGGGTAGATTGCGGATATACATGAATATATAATTGCAAAGTACACTAGAAAGTGAAGGAAAAAAAATCATATCATTTGATATAATATTATGAGGAAATTTACTGAATAACAAGTAACAAAAACTCCTTCAATTGATTTCGGAAAAGTAAAATTACATTCTAGTATAGTTTGAACCTATTTCTTTTTTACATGGTTAACTAAACTTTGTACACGCCATCCATGAACGAGACCACTCGACCAATCTCCATCCACTTGAAAATTCGTGTAAAAGTTGCTAATTCTTCCTTTCCACAACAGTGTTGGTAATTGCTCGAACGGACCTGATTAAGTATATGCAATCCCGCCGCTGAGATGCTCAGTTGACTCCTTAACTTTGATAGGAACGGGTTCTCCTTACTTGCATTGAGCGGGATGCTGCTTTCTTCTCTGTTTTCGAGATTTAAACTCCTAGCAAACTTGTTTGCGTATTTACTAGCCTTCTTTCTCTTCTCCAATGACCATATCTAACAATAATGACAACGAACAAGATCAGGAAATCATGCAGCTCTCATTTTCCAGTAAAGAAAAAAGATATTTAGAATGACAAAAATATGAGTTTTGCAGGTTTACGTAATCAATAATCTAGATTAACAATTAAGGAGGTAAAAATTAATAAACGAAATGGGTTCAATCCAAAAGCTTCCAAACCTGGTTTTAACACATACATTAAATTCAACAACTGCATTTGTTTATCCTTTGCATTAATGGGTGTGTTCATTTTGAGCAAAAATTTTAGTGCACCTGTTCAAGCAATTTAGTGAATCTATTTGATGCATTTTAGTCATGTGAGTGAATTTTAGACATAAAGCAAAAGAAAACTCTACTTGATTATCATCAGGGCCAACACGCAGTGACTAATAAGTTGAACCACCATCTACATATATCAGAATCTTTGCATAATCTTGGGTCAACATCGCACACTATCATATCCTGTATTAGTAATTATAGTCTCAAAATGTGAATGGTGTGTCATGTAAAAATTGACTCACAGCGAGTGAAACTTAATATACGCTAAGATATCTGAATAATACATTAAAATTGTATAAGACAATACACATAAAATGAACAATATCTGAGAGTCATTGCTGGCTTTTATAGTGTTTCAAACATGACCTACACTAAACTTTATCTTTTTACCAAACAACTTTGGCAGTTTAGCATGATTATAAGGCGAAACATGTCTGAGTTCATGACATTTGCTCCTTTAAGAAGTTTCCTTAAAGGCATATATATAATGTGAATTAGTTGTACATATGCTACTAGAATAAACACATATAAAACCAGAAAAAGAAAGTTCCTAATCCATTATTGGCCTTGCACAATCACCCAAAAGTAACTATATCCGTATATAGATATGAAAATCTATGTATCTAAATAGAAGGAAAAACTGCTAGAAAATCAATGTGCCTAAAACGTTGAAATGAGGCAAATTTGAACCAAAGGACATAATTAGACTCTGCAAACATGTTAAAGGAACAATTACATATATTATCTGGAACATATAAAGGACATATAATTAAGCGGATCAAAGTAGCGAAAGCGCGAAACATTACTTGAACAATAAAAAACCCCAATCTTGCAAGTAATCTGAATACAAGTTTTTAATTTTTGTTTGTCTGTGGTGTGTTCCAACTTCAGGTGTTTCTAATGTACCTAACTAAATTAGGGTAAAATATAAATGCATCACACTAACTAATTTAAGGCATCACTTTGTTACCAAGAAAATTAGTATCTACATAGATTAAGAAAACAAAAAAATGTTTTATTGTAATCCTTCAACAAGAAAATAATAAAAAGATAATGCATCACAGTTCAAAATTCATGTATTACAGTTATAAAAATATCATATATAAATTATAATCAAAATAAGTTATAAGACTTACTTTATCTCTGATTTGAGCAATTATGAAGCGATAATTAAGTGAATCTGATAATAATATGTGTTGATTGGAAGGATATTGTGTATATTTGATATAAAATCAAAATGGTAAGAATGAAGAAACATGGATCGTACATGTATGATTAGAGAATAGAGAAAAGAAAAAAAAAGAGAAAAAATAGACATTTCAAATGATAAAAGGTAAAGTTTTAAAAATACCTTTTGCAAAACAAGAAAAATAATGACCGGACCCTTGAGTTTGGAGAAAAAAAGAGATGAGGGAAATGAGATATAATAGTTGGTATCACTTCTTTTACTTTTCAACTAAAATCAATTTTTCAAATTAACCAATATATATATATATATATATATATATATATATATATATATATATATATATATTATTACTGATGGCATCTAACAATTTTTAACTAGTAGTATATATTTAATTAAATTGAAGTGTATATAAATGGACCAACTGGTACGTAACTACTTTTCACTTGGCTAAAAATAATCATAAAACATGAAAAAAATACTACTACTATGTATTCTATAGCTAGCTAAGAAATGTACGTTAATTTGCAACAACTTTTTTAACAAAGAAAAAAAGACCAAAACCGTTTTATAAAAAAATGAAAATGTTTAGACAATATTCACACTTACCCATGACTTCAGGTGAACTTCCATTATGTTTTACTTTTCTCTTTTTTAATTCTTGGGTAAATGTTTAATAAAAGTATTATCCTAGAATTTTATTTTATTTTATTTTTTTTTTTTTTGAGTATCAAATAAATTTTTTACCTTGTACCAATATTTATTTTTCAAAAATTCGGCCTTTTTAATGTACTTTATGATATTTTTACCTTTCAAATTATTAAAATTTCTATTAGCTGAGAGGGACAAAAATGTCAAAATATCCCAATAAGGCCGCAATTTTAAAGATTAGTACCCGTATAATAAAAAATTGTTCGATACACAGAAAAAGAATTGGTGACAAAAATGATACTCCCTCCGTCTCATAATAATAGTCATATTTCCTTTTGACATGCCTCAATTTAATTATTCACTTTCCTTTTATAAGAAAAACTGTAATTTTGGCATGAATATTCCTTTCGAATTGGTTGAAAATTAAATGGCCCCACTTTATTAAAATGTGGCTTTCTGTCTAAATGACAATAATTTCAGACTATGAAAGACTTTATAAAACATTTGCCCTATCTTTTTTCAAACACTATTCAAAAAAACTTTCAGAAGGTGGGATTGAACTAATGTCACTTCTGTCCCTTTTGTGCTTCACTTTGCCGGTTCCCAAAAAGCCAAAGTGATTCCCAACAGATTTTCAAGCTAGGTCCCTAAAAAGCATTAGGCATACCCAGTTGCGGAGCCAAAAAAGAGTTTAAGAGGAAAAAAACTATTTTTTAAAGTTTTATCAGAAACAAAATGGAAAAAAAAAAAAAAAAAAAAAAAAGCTTAAACATTTTCTTATAAAATATTACACACCATTTTTTCTTACATCTATGTTCGTAGAATCATAGAAACCGGAAATAATATATAAACATAAATAAGCTTAAAACTAAAGAAAAATTTAATAAAAAAACATACACGTGATTCTACAGAGAGCATGAGCAATACATCAAGTCTTTAAAAAATTGATGCATTTAATGACCTGTAGCATAAAAGGAGAAAGCTTATCAAAGACTTGAGTTTTATTAAGTCATGGTAAAAAGCTATTAAGAAAACTTTTGATGCAACGCATAAAAACATAAAAGCATCTTCCAAATTAGAAAGGGCGGACAATTTTTAAGAGGGCAAATTCAACAAATACCTCAAAATATTTAAAAAAAAATACACTACAACTTTTTGAGTTACGGGGCACTTGCCCACCTGTGGCTCCGCCTCTAAGCATAGCTCCTTGATGACCTCGGTGTCTAAGATGGTTTCCAAGCACCACCTACTTACAAGGTGAGTTCGGCCTGATTAAAACTTCAGAGTTGATATTTATCAAATACAATATTTTAGTGCATGGTATACAATGAAATTGCATCGAGAAATGACGTGTTTATTGAAGTTAAAAAGAAGAACTCAGATGGTAAAACTGGAGGCAACAAAAATAATAAACCGGTTTATGTCAAGTCTAAACTTATTTTTCGTCCGAAAGTTGTACAACTGGTTAAAGTGCCGAATGTTTCTTCGAAGAAGAACCATAATAATGCTACAATTGTGGCATCGACTTCAAAAAACTCCAATGTTGGCACGAAATCGAAGCAAAAGTGGTAATGAAAATGCGGAGAACATCAATCTCTTTCTCTAAAAAAAACTCGTTTGAGGCTTTGAACAATAAAAATAAGGTGCTCAAAGTTTTTACTGAAGGGAAGGAAGTTAATGATAAGGTAAATGATGATAGTGATGATGAGGTAGAGGAGGTCTACGATGAAACTGCCAGTTTTATGGCATCTATGAGTTATACGTTTAACAAAGCTTTTAAAAGTGGCAGTGTGGTGGGAAAGAACAACTTATATGAACAATGGAAGGAGAATTATGTTGAAGACTCGGATGATGATGATTTTGATGATTGTGGCTTGAATGAATCTCTAATGACGTTGGCTAATGCTTATGACATTAGTTTTCGTGGTCAACTAAGATAGCATAGTTTGGGTCCCATAAGTTTAACATGTTTTTTTTTTTTTGATAGTTTAGGGTTGATGCACGATATGTGCATTTGTTTATCTTGATTTAGACTGAGATATGAGATTACACCCATATTCTTTATATTTAATTATTTTTTTTGAAGTAATAATATTTTCAGTAAAACTCTTGAAAAACAATGTATACAATGAAATTTAAGCATGTATTATATTAGCATGCAAATATGAAAACTTTATTAGCGATATATGTTAGAGAAGAGTTATTTTACATACTAAACTTTTCTCACATACCAAGGGACTCATCTCCACCATTCATTTAAAAAAAAATTAATGGATGAGATTAAAACAATTTTATTATTTCACCTATTTTTTATAATTTAAATATCTCTTAAACCGTTTATCGTTAAGCGAAAATATTTACACCGTCGCGACGAGCATTTAATTATCTTTCTATGTACGGGCACTTTGATATACTTTCAAAAAATAAAAATTTCGCTTTTTTCACTTTTTTTTTTCGCCTTTTTTCGCTTTTTACGCTATCAAATTTGCATGAAAAAATCATATATATGATAAACATTAATTGAATATCAAATGTATAGCATCTGTTAAATCATATATGATATGTAATATCATATGTGATATCATATGTATATCATATGTGATTTTACACTAATATCACATGTGATATTCTATATATATACTAAAAGGTAGGACACAGTAACTCCCAAACACTGTTGCACATTTAATGCTAACTTTCGCAAGTTGGCAAAAATAGCCCCTGAGGTTTAAGTGTCGTTACAAAGCAAGTCCTCTAGCATTAATTGCTATCTATAGCAATTTGGCACAAATAGTCCCTAAGGTTTAAGTGTTGTTGTGAAGTAAGTCCTGTAAAATTAATTGGTATCTATAGCAATTTGGCAAAAATAGTCCCTATCCAAATTCACGTTTACAACCCCACGATCGCTACGGTTTCCACACTGTTATATCATATATGATTTAACACTAATTAGTGTTTTATCATATATGATTTTTTAATACAAATTTCAAGAACGTAAAAACTAAAAATCTTTAAAAAAAGTGAAAATAATAAGAAAAAAAAATTTGTGTCGAAAAGTATATCAAAAGTGTTTCATCTATAGAAGATAATTAAATGTCACGCAATAATATATTTTTTTCGCTAACGATAAAGGTTTGAAAGATATTAATATTTGAAAAAAAATGATGAAAGTGAGTTTTTTAAATTATTATGATTAATCTCATCCATTAGATCAAATAAAAATGGAGGGTAGAGATTGATCCCTTGGTATGTTAAGAATCTTTTGTCCTCAAATGATCTTAATTCTATATGTTATACAATTTATTCTTTTACATAGTTTGTTTTGCTTTGTTTTTTTGTTTTTTTAAATAAGTTTTTTGATTTGGACATTGAGGGTGCGTTTAGTTGAGGGAAAACACTCTTATTTTCCATAAAATATTTTCTGGAAAACAAAGAAAACAAAGATCGCTGCTCAAATTTAGTTTCTTAATAAAATTCTTTTACTTAAACACAAAATTTCTATTTCCAACTTTAATACACAAAACTACAAAACACTTTTTTTTTTCACCTATTTTCCTTTGAAATACCCCTAATCCATTTTCGTCCATTTTTATAATGCCATCCGATTTTTACGCTTCCGATTTTTTTACGCTTACTTTTTTGCATATTTTGTCCGTTTCTTATTGCTTTTGTGTTTTTACGCTGTCGTTATGATTTTTACGCTTTGAATGTTTCTTTACTGCCACCGATTATGTTTTCACCGCTTTCCTTACATTGTCGCTCGCTTTCGCCCATTTACATTTTCGCTTGTTTTTTTATGTTTTATCCAGATGACCCATAACCCATTTGACCCATGACCCAAACCGACCCAACCGACCCATTTGCCAATTCTAATAAAACTAATAAAAATGTTCAAAACATATAGAAGCGCATAAAATGGATAAACATAAAAAACGGATAAAAACGATAAACGGATGAAATAGAAATTTTACTTGTGTCAAATTTAATGTTTTTATGTCGAATTGTAGTCGCTTGAAGATTTTTTTCATTTTATTTGATGTTATATTTTACTTTTTTAATTTTTTATTTTCTCGTATTAGATTTTATTTATTTATTTTATAATTTAGTTTGTTAGTTTATAATATTTGTTTTTGTGTTTTGAAGATGTTTTTATATTATTACAAAGCGGAATTGAGACCAGATAAACAAAAAACACTTAAGATGCTTGTTTT
>OU343221.1:47494367-47552825 GCA_910596185.1 Chrysanthemum makinoi
TCCTGATCCCATCAATTTCAAAAAAACTTTGGCTTGATAAGTTTTTTCCACCATTTCGTTACCAGCAGGCAGCATCTTCTTTAACAATCCTAGTAATTCAGTAAGGAACTTATCAGAGCATCCGTACTTACCCTTCAAGTTGAGTAGTTTAACTATTGCGGACAGCTTTGTGAAGTCAGGACATCCTGCGTAAAGAGGCTTCTCTGCGTCTAATAATAATTGTTGAAACTTGACAAGATCATCCTCATCAAAATTATCTTTTGTAGCATTAACCATTTCTACTGTTGCTGGGGCATCTGTTGGAATATATGAAGCAAAATCCGTGTCGTCAACAAACTCTGTTGTAGCGTTAACAGGTGTTTCAGTACTTATTGATGACTCATCCTTCTCTCCATGTTTAGTCCAGTTTAGGCAGCTTAGATCAAACCCATTTCTGAATAAATGGAACTGCACTTTCTCCACTTTATGCTCTATGTGGTTTAAACAATCTGTACACGGACATGGCATTGAAAGATCATTTTTCTTAACTCGTGGGTCGATGTTCCCCATCTTCCTCAAGTTGTGTACTGCATAATCAATAAACACTGCTACTCCATCAACATAAGATTTGTTGGTCCTATTAGTTCCTATCCAAGACTTGTCCATGTTTATAAATGTGTCCCACTTATCCGAGCAGCAATGTTTATAAATGTAGTCCCTGCAGCCATGTTAAAAAGACAGTCCAAGTTATTGAAGATTATACAAGACAACATCAAACTTCAATTGATGATCTTAAAAGTTAAAAAAGACATTCCAAGTAATGAGGATAGCTCAAAGATTGAATGTGGTATTGAATTAGGCTAAGAATTGAATAAAGTCTAATGAAACAGTTCCTAAAGGGATGTTTGGGTCAAGGAAAAATAAGAAATTAACTAGCTAAATTATGGTTCCATGTTCATGTGGTAACAAGCTTAACATGGTTTCTTAAATTTTTTTAACCAATTAACTATCTAAATTTAACAAGAAAATGACATAATTTACAAGAGGATATCTCGAAACAAATGTTCAATTAGCTAATAGGCATAACAGGGTTATTTTATGTGTTACAGCGATGTGTACAAAAGGAAGATAACAATACTTACCAGTGGTGATGGGATTGGTGGGTCTATGACGGGAGAGTTGTGGTGGTGACGGGATTTGTGGTGAGATGAGAGGGAGGTGTGGCGGTACAGGAAGAGGAGGAGGAGGAGGAGGAGGAGTTAATTTTTGCAATTAGTTTGGAATGGCCTTGATGCAACTTTGGGGGGAATAAATTTAATTTGTGAGGGGAATTTTAAATTTGCTTAAATTTTTGAAAAGTTTTCATATTAGTTTAAAAATGTTTTTTCTCTTATGATTTAATGATTTTTTTTCATTTAATTAGTTTAAAAAGGTTATTTATTCATAATAAATAAAATAAAATTCAAAAAAAAAATACAAATTTTAAAATATATATATATATATATATATATATATATATATATATATATATATATATATGTGTTTAAGTATTTAGGACTTTTAAAAACAATTTTAAATTTTATGCTTAAATTTACAATATTTGGTATTTTTAGGATTAAGTGCATTTTAGGTTATTTTGACTTTTGTTAGTTGATTTATTTGCTTATTTAGTTGTTTTTAGTTAACAAAAAAAAAGTAAAGTAACTCCCAGTACCGTCTTCCACGGGTTATGGGTCCCAATACCGTCTTCCACGGTGTATGTTGGAGGTTGAGACGTAGACAGCCTTACCCCTACCTAAGGTAGAGAGGCTGCTTCCGGTTCTACCAAAGGTTGAAAAGGACCTCCGGCCTTGCAAGGGGTGAGGATCGAACCCTTGAGAGGCTGCTTCCGGTTCTACCAAAGGTAGAAAAGGACCTACGGCCTTGCAAGGGGTAAGGATCGAACCCTTGACCTCTTTCTCCATAGGAAAGAGTATTAACCACTTGATCTAACCTTGGTGTTTTTTTTGTTTTTAGTTTATGTTTCATAAATTTATTCACAAAATCCAAATATCTTTCATTATTCTTTATCACCCGATCACGCACCGAACGCGATTTTCCATTCAAACTCCGTTGGGACTTAAAACGACCTGGGAATATCTCATATTTCTAGAAATTATTTTGTTTTGACTTTCTTTTACCAAATTGGGATTTTCATTCTCGGGTAGCCAGTAAATTGACCATTGGGTCGGGTTTTTCATATGCTTACATTTTATATATACTATTGATTGAATCATGTCGTAACATGACACTCTAAGCAACTATAACCCAATACTTTTGACTCATATTATAGTGTGAAGGTTATATGAACTGTATTAAAGTTATTAAAGGTGGGCACGTTAATTTTGACATTTCAGGATGACATAAAATCATTAACTCACGTGTCTTACTCAAAACACTATGTGAAAATGTGTTTAGGGTTGCGTTAGATACGTTGGGCATGATAACACAACCCTTGTGCGTTTTCGTGCGTTTTAGTCGGTCCTATACGTTTTCGTCCGTGTTCATACGTTTTCTTAGTTTTGTACATGTTTTCTTCCGATTGTACGTTTTTACACGTTTTCGTCTCTTTTCATATGTTTTCGTCCGTTTTTGTACGTTTTTACACTTTTACACATTTTCATACGTTTTTACACGTTTTCGTCTGTTTTCATACGTTTTCCACCGTGTTAATACAAATAAGCCGTAAAAACGTTTATTTATATTTTACGATATTCTAATGTTTTGTCGATAACAAAAGTAAAATCATTTTAACGAAACAAATAGAGTACGTAAATAGTTTGAGTTAATAGTTTTCTAACACACTTACGCTTTCACATAAAACACTAAAACAAGTATAAGTGATTTTATGATTTAGATACATATGTACAACAACTAGTGTTTACATATTGGGTTAAACATATACTTAAACTAAGTATACTAAAATGGGTAAAAACTAAGTGTATACTAAATGGGTAAAATAATAGCAAATGGTTTTGACCCACAACCCATGGTTTTATATATACCACTTAACCAAGTTCATTGTATCTAGAAAGAAAACCATGGATCAACCCATAACCCATGACCCATGACCCATAACCAAAAATACTCATGGGCAAAGAGGAGCGGACCACGGATCCCTAGCTTTGTGCTAGCCGGATCCCTTGTGGTAGGGATCCGTGGGATCCGGGGAACAGTAGGATTTTTCCTCTATAAATAGTGAGCCATTTCTTCATTGTTTCTCACCCCTTTCAATATACTTTCTCCCCTGAGTTAAATCTCACTAACCTTAGATCCAAGAGATCTATGTTTGTAGTTTTGTTTTTGTGTGATCTTTTAGGTTCCTCTTAAAGGCAAGATCACCACCTTTGAAGTCGAGCAAGCTCAAGTCCATGAGTTGCCATGCTTCCTCATCATCAAAGCTACTGAAGTCTTCTTGTTGATGATTCCCTTCTTTCTTCAAAGAAGTGTAGTGTTGAAAACATTAGTGAAAGATGTCTTAAGAGTCAAGACGAAGATATTAGTGAAGGGTATCTATTGTCTATAGGATAAAGCACTTGTGGTAGGTGCTTGGAAGTCAAGACTAAGAAGCATTAGTGAAAGGTGCTTAGAAGTCAAGACAAAGAAGCATTAGTGAAAGGTGCTTAGAAGTGAAGACACAAGACATTAGTGAAAGGCGTCTTGTAGATCTAGTCAAAGGCATTAGTGAAAGGTGCCTTAGATGTACATTCGATATGGTGTGTTTCGATGTACAAGATAGACTAGTTTTAAATCCAAGGATATTGATATCCTTGATGATGTTGTAAAGGAGTAGATCTCCTTTAGGATTAGTCATTGGTGTAGTGTGGTAGTAGTTCCTCCATTGCGATGGAACTATGTGCTTAGCCTAGTACCTAATAAAGGGTAGGCGACGTTGTGAAGGTGTAGTTCACCTAAGGTGTGAAAGAACTAGGTACTTAGCCTAGTACCTAATAAAGGGTAGGCGACGTTGTGAAGGATTAGTTCTCCTAAGGTGTGAAAGAACTCGGTGGTTAGCCTAGCACCGTATAAAGGGTAGGCGATGTTGTTTTAGGTGTGGTTCGTCTTGGTGTGAAAGAACTCGGTATTTAGCTTTGTACCAGAAAAAGGTTAAGCGACGTTGTGAAGGCTTCTCCGCCATAAGGAGATTAGTTTAGTGATTACGAACTCTCGAGTAGGTGACTCGGGGAGTGGAGTAGGGCAAGGAAGGTGACCTTGTAGCCGAACCACTATAAATACTTGCGTTGTGGTTTTGTGCTTCTTACTCTTATCTTTTCATTACTTACCTTTACATGCTTGTTTATCAACATCCAACACACACATCCAAATAGATTGACATAAGTCCATCTAAATAGAATAAAAGGAAGTTTTAATTGGTAAAACTATTCAACCCCCCTTCTAGTTTTCCACAATTGGCATCAGAGCTTCGTTACCAAGTTTGTTGAAGTATATTGTACTTTAAAAACTTGATACGATCCACGGTTAATTGAAAACTACAAAGAAGGTCTTTCATAAAAACAAACACCATGTCTTTTAAAACTATATGTTTGGATGTTGATTTGATAACAACATTTTTCTTATTTATTTTTAATTGCACTAATCTTCTTTGTCATGTTGATTAGTCAAAGCTCATACCCACCAAGCTTTAGGAGTCGCTTGGTAACAAGAATACCTTCCTTAAGAAGGTATCTTAAAGGAGCGGGAATCGTCTAAGTGACATTTGTTGTGTCATTTGTAAAGACATTCCTAAGTACGCTAGAGGTATGATTTTCTCTTTACTTTGCTTGATAATTAAGTATACCTATTTAGGTATTTATATGATTATCTTTTGTGCTTATACATGTTTTACATGAAGCTTCATTAGGATACGTGTTTTATTTCTCGTCTAAAATCGTGGTATATAAAACTTATGTTTTGTTTCCTTTAAATCCAATAATAAAACATATCACGAATTTCAAAAATTCCTCCTTCCCTATAAAAACTCCCACCGTCGACCTATCTATCAAATCCTCACCTTTTTCAAATCATCCAATTTCAAAAATTCCCTCTCACTTAAAAACCTCATCTTCCTCCTCATTCCATCTCAACCGAAACCAAGAAGATCCGTCATCAACATGGTTTACATCGCACTCGTGCTCATCGTCATAACACTCATCGCACTTATGTTCCCTATGATGAAGTTCACATACGGAGACATTTACTTTGTGTTGTTAATCTATATTGGGGTCATTTACCCAATCCTTTGTATCATCCTTAGCATTGAAATGCAATATTATTAATGATCTAGATTATCTCGGTTGTTTTTGTTATAGTGTGTTTATCATTTCTTTTGATTTATATGTTTCATTTCTTTCGTGATACATTAGAAGTCATGTATGCATGCTAAAGGAAAATGTAGGATAAAACATATTTTCGTGGTATAAAAACTATAAAATCTGTTTCTGTTACTACAGATCCACGGATCCCGGAAGTTATACTAGCCAGATCCTTTTTAAAAAGGAACCGTGGGATCCGTCCTACTGGAAAACAGTTTTTTCATGCAAATCAAAAACCTCTTTTCTTCTAAGAGTAATACTCTACCTATATGGCAAAACCATAAGTAAGTTAAGTGTATTTCTTGTTAAAAAACCATTGTTAATAAAAATCTAGTAAAAACATTAGATTATCATAAGTTGACCACAAACATCTCCTTTTATTAACTTGTCATTTCTATAGGTTCAACTATGACGCATGAATATGAGTTTGATTTTTCACTCACTAGCGTCTACACTCCGAACATCTCTCTCGAACCTAACACACCTGGCAATCATGTCCGTGGGTTCAATAATCTCGAAAACCGTCACTTCCATGAAGGACGTATTGTAGACACCTCTCTATAATTCGAAGAAGGTATCAATACCTCCTTCCGAGCCATAGGACTAGAATGTCTTCTTGAAATCAACGAGAAGATATGTCCAAGGTTCATAATGGAATTCTTCCGTCAAGTCGAACTCGTTCGTAACGAGGATCGCTCTCTATCTCTTTGGTTTTATATCAAAAACCAAAAGTTCACTCTAACCCTTGGGCATTTTGCTCACATCCTCCGGATTCCAAATCATGGAAACAAAGAGTGAGTATTCAAACAACTAATCTGCTAAACGGAAGATAATCAGCACAGCTCCCCGGCAGCGGCGCCAAAATTTGATCTGCGCCAAACCGTCAAGTTTTATCACTCAAGCCGGCCACTTGTGAATGGCCGACCGTAACAAACTTAAAACGGTTCAGACACGAACTCAATGAAGATCTGAGGAGTATAGTGTTTCCCCGGGTCGTTATGTCCCAGCGAGCTATGCAATGGATTATCAAACGTAAAGTGATCGAGAAATTTGAACGAAAAAGAGATCTGATAAGATTATAACTACAGAAAAAGCCAACAAATTACAACGGCTTAAATGCAAATTAAAGGAGATTAAAATGATAAAAAATATTAAATAAAAGCTATCACTATTTGCAAAATGATGTTTTTGATTTTATGTTTTTATAAAACCGAAATTAAAAACTACGCGACGTACAAATAAAAATGTGAAACTAAAGCAATATTAACCCTAAAAATGTGAAAAAGATATTTTTACAAACCTAATGATAAAAGATAATTTTTAGAAAAATAAAATTATTTTTATAACTAATTAATTAATTATTATTAATTAAAAACTAATTTTAACTATTAAATAATAACCTAAAATACAAGAAAATATGAAACAAAGCTAGAAAAATAAAATTATGACTTGGAAAAATCTAAAATATCAAAAGAGAATTTTCAAAACTATTTTTGTAATTTTCTGATTATTTTTCTATTTTCTATGAATTAAAAACTATTAAAAGCTACTTAAATGGCTTAAAAATACAATTTTAACTAAGAAAAATCTAGAAAAAGATTTTTTTGGCTTTTTATATTTATCTAAACTTAAGAAAAATGAAAAATTAATTTTTTGAACCTTTTCTTAATTTTTTGTATTAAATGCTAATTATAAATGCTTAAAAACTGAATTAAATCAAGAAAAATACTAAACAGTACTGGAAAAATCTGAAAAATTCAAGTTAAGTCTAATTTAATATCAGGAATCTAGGAAAAATGGAAGAACAGGGTGTTATGTGTGAGAAATTGCAACTGCTATGGAATGTGCTTATGAATAAGCACTTACAATAAGCCAAAGTCCACAAAAAGCCACCAACTGTTAACAAAAGCTATAATATGCTACAAGTACTCAAAAACAACTTAAAACAACTACTCTAAACCTCTGCAATGCTAACTACCAAGATTTGGCTTATTTGATTTTAAGTACTAAAAGCAGTTTCTGAGGGGCTATTTGCAGCCACAAAATAAGCACTCAAATAAGCTAGAAACCAGTAAGCAAGTAATGAGACCTCAACTAGACCTGGTTAACTACTTCTGACCCAAATACCAACCCTAGACAAGCTCTTATGAGCCCTGTGCAAGTGGCTGCACAAACTGAGAAAACTCAGTTTAAGCTGAGTTTGTGAGCAGGGGAGTTAGGACCATATTGAGAAGCAGTTTTGAGGCTTCTAAAAAATTTGCAAAAATCTGATAAAATGATGACAAGAAAGGGGACCAGTTGAAGTTTATGAAGCAACAAATTTCACTTGATAAGACCCAGAGATGAGTTCATGAAAAATCCTTCTAACTGAGCTCAAATCCACTTTTCACAATTTTGACTTTTGTAGCAGTTGAGAAAATTTGACTTTATTGAACTTTGATTCCAATTTAATGACTGATGTTGATGTAATATGGTGTAATGAACATAATGCAAGCAATGTCAATGACTTCTAAACACAAAACAAGGATTTGCAAATCCAAAACTCACAACAGTGGAGCATTGAGACAGATTTTGTTAATGTTTGACTTTAAGTGTTTGCAGACACAAGATATTGATTGATACTAACATAAATGAACTAAACAAACATTAACCAACAGATTCTAACCACTGAATAAGCCAAAAAGACAGATAGATCAGCAGAACCAAACACACCTTTAACTATTGTTTAGCAACCTAAAACTAAGATAAACACTGAACAAGCATAGATTATGATCAAACTAACTTAACTTAACCTAATTACTACTAATCCAACAGATTTTAACAGATTATGACTACAAATACATTATATGCAAGAACTTGTGAAAATCACTTACAAAGGTCCAAAGCCACTATGGCTTGAATCCTATGAACCAAAGAACCTCTATCCTATTTTATCCAATCCAAATGCCGAGTTGAAAGCCGTCACCACTCGTAGTGGTAAGACGCACAATGGACCTTCGACTCCAATGCCCCCTCCTCCTGTAGCATTGAGTCAAGTTACCAAGGATACAACGGACAAGGTGCAATTCTCAAGCCCACGAAGTACCGCACACGTCCCACCTTCGGTAGTCCAAGCTTTAAGGCCGGAACCCGAAGTTCCGAAGAAAAATTCTGAGCCAGAAATGACTTCCATCCCGGCTCAAAAGTCTAGTCAGCTTCCTTACCCATCAAGAATGAATGATGAGAAGCTCAAAGACAAAAACAAAGAGCAAATGGAAAAAATTTTCCAAATCTTCAACGAGCTACACTTTGATATAAGCTTCGTTGATGCTCTCGTTCTAATGCCTAAATTTGCATCCACGCTTAAAGGCTTACTCACCAACAAAGATAAGCTATCTGAGATGGCTAAAACTCCTCTCAATGAGCAATGCTCAGCGGTCCTTCTCAAGAAGCTTCCCAAAAAGCTTGAAGACCCTGGCAGATTTCTAATCCCGTGTGATTTCTTGGGGATGGTTCAATGCTCCGCCTTGGCCGATCTTGGCGCTAGCATTAACCTCATGCCACTCTCAGTATGGAAGAAACTGTCTCTTCCTAAACTTTCATCCACTTGTATGACACTCGAGCTAGCGGACCGTACCATAACTCGTCCACTTGGGATAGCCGAGGATGTCGTGATGAAAGTGGGAAAGTTTCACTTTCCTACTGACTTTGTTGTAGTAGACTTCGATGCAGATCCTAGAGTTCCCCTCATCTTAGGGAGAGCTTTCTTAAGAACGAGTCGTGCTCTGATTGATGTGTTTGCTGAAGAGTTGACCATTCGGGTTGACAACGAAGAGCTCACATTGAATATCAACCAGAACTCCAAACCTCTGTCCAAACAGAGTGTTGCCACAATTGATCAAAGATCTGAAAGATTCAATGCAACACTCTCAAATTTCACGGTTAAGACGGGTCACCAAAAACGTGCGGAGTTAAAAGCTTTGAAAATCACCCCTGGTTCAAACAAATGGTTTGAAAGTTGTACCAGGGAAGTCAAGAGTGTTCTTGATGATGATGATCTAGAATCGGAGACTTCATCGGAAGTGGTGGAAACTGCTAGCTCTAAGAGCACACCACTTGTCCCACCTCCGGAATCAGTTTGTCGCATCGAGTTTGTTAACTCTGTGGATGAAACCAAACTCTCTTAAGTTTCATCTGAATTGGATGATGATATTTGTGATCCAATGGGAGACATTCTTCCCATTGAAGAACTGCTCACAAATGATCCATCATCTTCTAGTCTTATTCCCGACTCTTCCATCCCTTCTCTCACTCCTGATGAGGAAGATGACAACTTTTGGAATGAAGTCGATGCATTTCTTAGTGATGAGTCAATTCCAACAGGAATTGACAATACTTACTTTGATCCGGAGGGAGACATCCTTTTTCTGGAAAATCTATTGATTGAAGAACCGTTTCCCACCCTCCCTCCCGGACATCTTATTGACAATCACCATATAAGCTTCAAGTTTAAGCTTAAACATGTCAAAACTGGTGATTTGCTTCTCTCTGATGAGGAATGGACTTGCATTCTCATGCACGTCTTTATTCCATTCTTCACAGATGGTGTGGTTGCTCTTTCCCTTTTCTCTTTCGGGAATGAGGACACCATCTTTGACCCCGGTATCATCCTTTATAGATTCTTCTATTAACAATACCGCGGTTATATCTCGTCGGTGTGGAATTTTCTGATGTTCATATGTTTATTAACATTGTGAACGAAAGTCCGATTGAGATTGGTTTTCCACGTTACTTTCCCCATGAACAAATGAATTCGGGGTCGAGTCAAGCTAGCGACTCGGGAATCAAAAACAATAGCATGCAATATGGGTTTTCACCCATATTTCTGACTTCTTTCTATATTTCTACCACCCTAGTGTGGGGGGGGGGGGGGTTGCCCCACATGTTGTGTATATAAGTCTTCTCAAAAAAAAAAAAAAAAAAAAATCTTCTTTCTAAATAATGGCCGTAGTATTTCCCTTTTACGTTCTTTGTTTCGGCATAACCGCCGGTACTTTGAATATTGAGGGCAATATTCATTTCTAAGTGTGGGGGGGAATTCTCACGAATTTTATCACGTAATAATACCGCCTAATTCCCCCGTTTTTGGCCAAAATTTTTTTTGGAGTAAGTGTTTTGCACTTACTCAATTGGTTATCAGTCCGCCTTGTCTAAAAAACAGAAGGATTGGCTAATCCAGGAGCAAACGGCTCTTGGTAAAGATATCTCAAATCCGTTGACGGCTTGCAATTTGCCCAAAATTGTATGGTATTCAACTCACCATATCCTAAAAAGTGAAGAGTTGGCTAGCCCGCAAGTTTATGGCTTGTGGTAAAGGCAGTGGAAAAACCATAATTGGTAATCGACTCACCAAAGATAATACTGATAATTTATCTAAGATTTGGCTAGTCCAGAGCAAACGGCTTCTGGTAAAGACAAATCAAATCCGTTGGAAGCTGGTGGTGTTTGGCAAAGGTAGTTTTGTGGGTACTAACCTTTTAGAAATTGGTTTGATTGGATGATGAAGGATTCTATCATTTGTCGGCTTGACCGTAGATGATTCGGTTGAGGAAATTTCGTGTATAACACGAGCTCTTTTCATGGGTGGTTCTTTGGTGGATAAGTTACTACTTGGGGTTTTCCTCATGATGAGATGATTTCAAGAGTTTGCAAGAGCTGAAAGTTGGGATGAAAGTGATGACTATGGAGGTCCTAATAAGGTGGTTTATAAACTAAGAGATTTGGCAAGTGCATTTAAGCTTCAAGCCACTAGGATTATTTGGAATGTGATGATTGACATGCACAAGAGTCAACTTCAGAGGTTGTACTGATCTAGGAACTCATTTAAGATGAGATGGAGTGTTTGAGTTAGGAAGATGAGTTGAAATGATTGCTTTAGCAAGATTTGACCTATACTGTCATACGGATCCGTCTAGGCTAATCCTAGGGATCCGTCTCTCAGCAGCTATGAAAGATTGGAAATGATGTTTCTAAGATCTAAGACCTATATCATCTTGATTATTTCAGTTCTTCTAAGTGTTTTAAATGAAGGGATGCTTGAGTACTTGAAGGTAATGAATGATGTAGCTAATGATTGTCTTTTGTGGAAGGATTTGGAACTTTCAAGAGTACCAATGGATGAATAATGATGACACTAAAGATTTAGAATGTCAATTGAAGCTAGATGATCCTAGAGATCAGGTTGTGTCTTAGGATAGTGTTTTGGAAAATATCCTAGAAGCTTTAAGATGAGAAAACTAGATTTTGATCAAATTTGATCAATTTGGAGGTGAGGATGATTTATGATCAATTTTGCCATAATTGAAAGATTTCTAAGACTAGATGTGAGGGATCAAGTAGAGAATAAGGTGTGAGTTTAAGAGCGAAAGAGTAATGGATTAAAACGAAACGGTAGATCTACAAGCGTTTTAGAGTGTAACCTCGGTGAGTTATGTATGAATGGGAAAGATTAACCTATCTTGATAAGGACTTAATTTGCCTTAAGACACTATGTTTAGCTTAGTGTAAGGTGTTCTAAGAATGTCTTTGAAATACAATGCTTGTAATTGCATTTTCTGTTCGACGGATCCCACGGTTCCCTAAGAGTAGGGATCCATCTAGTGTAACTTTTGGGATCCGCCCATCTGCTCAGCAGGACCTTTACTAAAGGTATGCAATGATCTTGACAATGCATTATATTCCAAGATTAGTTTAAAGGAGTTCTAAAACTAAGATATCAAATGTAAAATGTTTTATTTCATGAAGAAAATTGAATTACATTGATAAAGCACGAGTACAAGAGATTTGATCCTATTTTGGAATACTATTGGTTTCCTTGGGTGTTTTCACTAGGAGGATCATTATGTGATTGATGAGTGTTGGTGGAATCAAGAATGAAGAAAGTCTTCATGAGAGATATGTTTAGCGGTTCCATCATCTTGTTCACAAGTACGTACAACGGACTTTGAAATTGAGGATGGAAGTGCATAACATTATGATAGAGGCGTGTCAAGAACATTCCATAAGGGATGAGTTTATTCTTGGAGCCTTGAAGATTTGCAATTCGCCTTGCGAAGAAGTCGGCGAGATTGTATGGTTGTTGTGTTAGCAAACAGTACAACATGTGAGCACAACAAGCGGGAAGGATTTCTCGATTTCCCCTAAGACTCCAAACATTTTCACGTAGGATGAGTGCAAGAGGCTTGTACTCTTCTCGGATATCCCTTGTAAATATAATGTTTGGATCGGAGTAATATGGTCGAGGTTTGCATATTATGCGATTTAAATCTTCCGGGGAGGGTATGTGTGAACAATATGGACTATTTTCTTCACGAAAGTTGAAGAGAGAATCAAGAGACCAATCTTCGGTGAAGGCACATTGTCCATGATTTGGAATCCGGAGGATGTGAGCAAAATGCCCAAGGGTTAGAGTGAACTTTTGGTTTTTGATATAAAACCAAAGAGATAGAGAGCGATCCTCGTTACGAACGAGTTCGACTTGACGGAAGAATTCCATTATGAACCTTGGACATATCTTCTCGTTGATTTCAAGAAGACATTCTAGTCCTATGGCTCGGAAGGAGGTATTGATACCTTCTTCGAATTGTAGAGAGGTGTCTACAATACGTTTGATGAGTGTGTAAATACTCATCATTTTTGGGTCAATCTGAACTGCAAAACGTTTAAAAATGCTCAGAAATGCATCAAAATACTGAAAATATCTCAAAAGTGCATTTTATATGTTTCAGATGCAAAATGTTCAAAATCAGATGAAAAACGAGCAAAGTTTGCATAATTGGCAGTTTCAGTCCCCCGACTTTCAGAAAATGGCAAAATCAGTCCCTAGGCGCTTATTTTATAAGAAAAGTCACCAAAGGTCCTTTTAAAATCATAAGTTGTCAAAATTAGTCCTTTGGTGAAAAATATCAAAAGTTTGAGAATTTACAAGTTTAGTCCCTGAAGTTTCAAAGATTGTCAAAAATTACCCCGGGACATTTTTAATTTGAAAAATTATTATTTTTAGTCCTTGGGTAAATTTAACTTGTCAAAAGTGACCCTTGAAACAGTTTTGAGAAATTGGCAACTAAGGTCCCTCAAGTTTGGAAGAATTGCAAATTGGTCCTTGTGTAGTTACTAAAACAAACGGACCCTTGTTATTACTCAAGTCCAAATCCAAACCAAACCCAATACTAATCCAAGCCCAATCCAATAACCATTTTACCCGACCCAACACCCAACGTTTAAAATAATACAACCCCGCCCCCTTTTTCCCTGTCTTCCCCGACAATATTGTCTGCAACACCTCCACCTCCAACCACCCTACTCCACTCTTTGTCTCCCCCCACCTCACCTAACAGCCAAAGGCATTAAATGCACCCTCTCCCCTGTCCCAACTGGCTTGTACCAGTTTTGGCGCCAAAAGCCAATCAAACGGCCAAGATTGCTCCTACCAATCCAATGGCCCCCCATTTCTGCTGGGATATGTTCAGAAGAGAGAGATAAGAAGTTGGGGATATAAAAGGAAGCAGAGGAGATAAGAAGAGGGGAGTAGTTAGTTTTATTTTTCACCATGTATGTCGTTTTGTAGCTTATCTTGTCTTAAATAGTTTTCATCTGTATTTTCAAGCTTAATTGTATCAAACAAAAGGTTTAAAGTGTATTGCAACTCTCTTAAGTCTCAATTCCAGTTTATGTTCTTGTTTTCAATTTTCATGTTAACTGTTGGATTTTTTAATTTCAAACTCTGAATCTCAAGCTTCAATTAGCTTCTTTCCAAGATTAAACAAGTTTATATTAGTTATGAAGATGAATTATAAAAATGGGGTGAGAAGAATCTTTATGGGTTTTCTGGTTCTGACAAGTAGATATACCAACAAAATCAATTAAAACAAACTCGAGGCAAAACAACAGTGAACTTAACCAATAATCACAAGATGAATGGCTTCTTTGAAAAAGGTACACCAATCACAAGGACACAAAGGCAAGTTTTAAATCTTTAGTTCGGGAACTTATTATGGTCGCACCCCCAGTTAGGTAGTGCACTGCCTTGGTTTGCGGTGGTAATCTTTTATGTTGTTATTTATTAAAGAAAACGACAAATCTTTTTGTATTTTTATTTTTGATACATATATAGAAACAAAAGAAAAAATATTTTTGTGTTTTATATACGTTTTTGCAGTTTTTTGGGTTTTGGGTTTTATATAAGAATATAGATATATATATATATATATATATAGATAGATATGGATGATATGAACAAAGAGTGAGTATTCAAACAACTAATCTGCTAAACGGAAGATAATCAGCACAGCTCCCCGGCAGCGGCGCCAAAATTTGATCTGCGCCAAACCGTCAAGTTTTATCACTCAAGCCAACCACTTGTGAATGGCCGACCGTAACAAACTTAAAACGGTTCAGACACGAACTCAATGAAGATCTGAGGAGTATAGTGTTTCCCCGGGTCGTTATGTCCCAGCGAGCTATGCAATGGATTATCAAACGTAAAGTGATCGAGAAATTTGAACGAAAAAGAGATCTGATAAGATTATAACTACAGAAAAAGCCAACAAATTACAACGGCTTAAATGCAAATTAAAGGAGATTAAAATGATAAAAAATATTAAATAAACGCTATCACTATTTGCAAAATGATGTTTTTGATTTTATGTTTTTATAAAACCGAAATTAAAAACTACGCGACGTACAAATAAAAATGTGAAACTAAAGCAATATTAACCCTAAAAATGTGAAAAAGATATTTTTACAAACCTAATGATAAAAGAGAATTTTTAGAAAAATAAAATTATTTTTATAACTAATTAATTAATTATTATTAATTAAAAACTAATTTTAACTATTAAATAATAACCTAAAATACAAGAAAATATGAAACAAAGCTAGAAAAATAAAATTATGACTTGGAAAAATCTAAAATATCAAAAGAGAATTTTCAAAACTATTTTTGTAATTTTCTGATTATTTTTCTATTTTCTATGAATTAAAAACTATTAAAAGCTACTTAAATGGCTTAAAAATACAATTTTAACTAAGAAAAATCTAGAAAAAGATTTTTTTGGCTTTTTATATTTATCTAAACTTAAGAAAAATGAAAAATTAATTTTTTGAACCTTTTCTTAATTTTTTGTATTAAAAGCTAATTATAAATGCTTAAAAACTGAATTAAATCAAGAAAAATACTAAACAGTACTGGAAAAATCTGAAAAATTCAAGTTAAGTCTAATTTAATATCAGGAATCTAGGAAAAATGGAAGAACAGGGTGTTATGTGTGAGAAATTGCAACTGCTATGGAATGTGCTTATGAATAAGCACTTACAATAAGCCAATGTCCACAAAAAGCCACCAACTGTTAAAAAAAGCTATAATATGCTACAAGTACTCAAAACAACAACTAAAACAACTACTCTTAACCTCTGCAATGCTAACTACCAAGATTTGGCTTATTTGATTTTAAGTACTAAAAGCAGTTTCTGAGGGGCTATTTGCAGCCACAAAATAAGCACTCAAATAAGCTAGAAACCAGTAAGCAAGTAATGAGACCTCAACTAGACCTGGTTAACTACTTCTGACCCAAATACCAACCCTAGACAAGCTCTTATGAGCCCTGTGCAAGTGGCGGCACAAACTGAGAAAACTCAGTTTAAGCTGAGTTTGTGAGCAGGGGAGTTAGGACCATATTGAGAAGCAGTTTTGAGGCTTCTAAAAAATTTGAAAAAATTTGATAAAATGATGACAAGAAAGGGGACCAGTTGAAGTTTATGAAGCAACAAATTTCACTTGATAAGACCCAGAGATGAGTTCATGAAAAATCCTTCTAACTGAGCTCAAATCCACTTTTCACAATTTTGACTTTTGTAGCAGTTGAGAAAATTTGACTTTATTGAACTTTGATTCCAATTTAATGACTGATGTTGATGTAATATGGTGTAATGAACATAATGCAAGCAATGTCAATGACTTCTAAACACAAAACAAGGATTTGCAAATCCAAAACTCACAACAGTGGAGCATTGAGACAGATTTTGTTAATGTTTGACTTTAAGTGTTTGCAGACACAAGATATTGATTGATACTAACATAAATGAACTAAACAAACATTAACCAACAGATTCTAACCACTGAATAAGCCAAAAAGACAGATAGATCAGCAGAACCAAACACACCTTTAACTATTGTTTAGCAACCTAAAACTAAGATAAACACTGAACAAGCATAGATTATGATCAAACTAACTTAACTTAACCTAATTACTACTAATCCAACAGATTTTAACAGATTATGACTACAAATACATTATATGCAAGAACTTGTGAAAATCACTTACAAAGGTCCAAAGCCACTATGGCTTAAATCCTGTGAACCAAAGAACCTCTATCCTATTTTATCCAACCCAATGCTTCCAAATCGACCCATTCCCATTCCTGAATCACCCCATTCCATTCCTGCATTATTTGTGCTCCAAGTTTGACTTATGTTGACCAATGTTCAATATTGTTTAAAACATAAACACAAGCTTACAAAAAGCTATTATAAGCTAATATAAACTTGTTTAATCTTGGAAAGAAGCTAATTGAAGCTTGGGATTCAGAGTTTGAAATTAAAAAATCCAACAGTTAACATGAAAATTGAAAACAAGAACATAAACTGGAATTGAGACTTAAGAGAGTTGCAATACACTTTAAACCTTTTGTTTGATACAATTAAGCTTGAAAATACAGATGAAAACTATTTAAGACAAGATAAGCTACAAAACGACATACATGGTGAAAAATAAAACTAACTACTCCTCTCTTCTTATCTCTTCTGCTTCCTTTTATATCCCCAACTTCTTATCTCTCTCTTCTGAACATATCCCAGCAGAAATGGGGGGCCATTGGATTGGTAGGAGCAATCTTGGCCGTTTGATTATTTGGCCAAAACTGGTACAAGCGGTTGGGACAGGAGAGGGTGCATTTAATGGCTTTGGCTGTTAGGTGAGGTGGGGGGAGACAAAGAGTGGAGTAGGGTGGTTGGAGGTGGAGGTGTTGCAGACAATATTGTCGGGGAAGACAGGGAAAAGGGCGGGTTGTATTATTTTAAACGTTGGGTGTTGGGTCGGGTAAAATGGTTATTGGATTGGGCTTGGATTAGTATTGGGTTTGGTTTGGATTTGGACTTGAGTAATAACAAGGGTCCGTTTGTTTTAGTAACTACACAAGGACCAATTTGCAATTCTTCCAAACTTGAGGGACCTTAGTTGCCAATTTCTCAAAACTGTTTCAAGGGTCACTTTTGACAAGTTAAATTTACCCAAGGACTAAAAATAATAATTTTTCAAATTAAAAATGTCCCGGGGTAATTTTTGACAATCTTTGAAACTTCAGGGACTAAACTTGTAAATTCTCAAACTTTTGATATTTTTCACCAAAGGACTAATTTTGACAACTTATGATTTTAAAAGGACCTTTGGTGACTTTTCTTATAAAATAAGCGCCTAGGGACTGATTTTGCCATTTTCTGAAAGTCAGGGGACTGAAACTGCCAATTATGCAAACTTTGCTCGTTTTTCATCTGATTTTGAGCATTTTGCATCTGAAACATATAAAATGCAATTTTGGAATATTTTCAGTATTTTGATGCATTTCTGAGCATTTTTAAACGTTTTGCAGTTCAGATTGACCCAAAAATGATGAGTATTTACACACTCATCAAACGTATTGTAGACACCTCTCTACAATTCGAAGAAGGTATCAATACCTCCTTCAGAGCCATAGGACTAGAATGTCTTCTTGAAATCAACGAGAAGATATGTCCAAGGTTCATAATGGAATTCTTCCGTCGGTCGAACTCGTTCGAATAGCGAGGATCGCTCTCCATCTCTTTGGTTTTATATCAAAAACCAAAAGTTCACTCTAACCCTTGGGCATTTTGCTCACATCCTCCGGATTCCAAATCATGGACAATGTGCCTTCACCGAAGATTGGTCTCTTGATTCTCTCTTCAACTTTCGTGAAGAAAATAGTCCATATTGTTCACACATACCCTCCCCCGAAGATTTAAATCGCATAATATGCAAACCTCGACCATATTACTCCGATCCAAACATTATCTTTACAAGGGATATCCGAGAAGAGTACAAGCCTCTTGCACTCATCCTACGTAAAAATGTTTGGAGTCTTAGGGGAAATCGAGAAATTCTTCCCGCTTGTTGTGCTCACATGTTGTAATGCTTTGTTGCTAACACAACAACCATACAATCTCGCATGACTTCTTCAAGCAAAGGCGGTACAAATCTTCAAGGCTCCTAGAATAAACTCATCCCTTATGGAATGTTCTTGACACGCCTCTATCATAATGTTATGCACTTCCATCCTCAATTTCAAAGTCCGTTGTATGCGTGTGAACAAGATGATGGACCGCTAAACATATCTCTCATGAAGACTTTCTTCATTCTTGATTCCACCAACACTCATCAATCACATAATGATCCTCCTAGTGAAAACACCCAAGGAAACCAATAGTATTCCAAAATAGGATCAAATCTCTTGTACTCGTGCTTTATCAATGTAATTCAATTTTCTTCATGAAATAAAACATTTTACATTTGATATCTTAGTTTTAGAACTCCTTTAAACTAATCTTGGAATATAATGCATTGTCAAGATCATTGCATACCTTTAGTAAAGGTCCTGCTGAGCAGATGGGCGGATCCCAAAAGTTACACTAGATGGATCCCTACTCTTAGGGAACCGTGGGATCCGTCGAACAGAAAATGCAATTACAAGCATTGTATTTCAAAGACATTCTTAGAACACCTTACACTAAGCTAAACATAGTGTCTTAAGGCAAATTAAGTCCTTATCAAGATAGGTTAATCTTTCCCATTCATACATAACTCACTGAGGTTACACTCTAAAAACGCTTGTAGATCTACCGTTTCGTTTTAATCCATTACTCTTCCGCTCTTAAACTCACACCTTATTCTCTACTTGATCCTTCACATCTAGTCTTAGAAATCTTTCAATTATGGCAAAATTGATCATAAATCATCCTCACCTCCAAATTGATCAAATTTGATCAAAATCTAGTTTTCTCATCTTAAAGCTTCTAGGATATTTTCCAAAACACTATCCTAAGACACAACCCGATCTCTAGGATCATCTAGCTTCAATTGACATTCTAAATCTTTAGTGTCATCATTATTCATCCATTGGTACTCTTGAAAGTTCCAAATCCTTCCACAAAAGACAATCATTAGCTACATCATTCATTACCTTCAAGTACTCAAGCATCCCTTCATTTAAAACACTTAGAAGAACTGAAATAATCAAGATGATATAGGTCTTAGATCTTAGAAACATCATTTCCAATCTTTCATAGCTGCTGAGAGACGGATCCCTAGGATTAGCCTAGAGACGGATCCATATGACAGATATAGGTCAAATCTTTCTAAAGCAATCATTTCAACTCATCTTCCTAACTCAAACACTCCATCTCATCTTAAATGAGTTCCTAGATCAGTACAACCTCTGAAGTTGACTCTTGTGCATGTCAATCATCACATTCCAAATAATCCTAGTGGCTTGAAGCTTAAATGCACTTGCCAAATCTCTTAGTTTATAAACCACCTTATTAGGACCTCCATAGTCATCACTTTCATCCCAACTTTCAGCTCTTGCAAACTCTTGAAATCATCTCATCATGAGGAAAACCCCAAGTAGTAACTTATCCACCAAAGAACCACCCATGAAAAGAGCTCGTGTTATACACGAAATTTCCTCAACCGAATCATCTACGGTCAAGCCGACAAATGATAGAATCCTTCATCATCCAATCAAACCAATTTCTAAAAGGTTAGTACCCACAAAACTACCTTTGCCAAACACCACCATACCTCCTAGGCCAAACAATATCATCTCCACCAAACCATCACCATTGGTTCCTAGAGCTATTTCATTAACATCCCCACTATCATCACTACACCTCTACAATTTAGAGGACTTGCCTCCTAGGCCGTCTCATCCGCTTCATGCGACAACATACTCCTTATTAGGAGGAATAATGGTTCAAAATCAAGGTGTTGAGTCAACACTTGCTTCGGCTTCCTTCTCGGCGTTTTCATCATATAATCCCATTTGGATTATGACAAATCATCAAAATCAACCACCCGACCATATGGAAGTTGACACCTCTGTACCACCACCATCATTCTTGGTTGAGTCATTCTTAAATGCACCTCCACCAATCCTTCCATCGTTTGAAGCTCCACAAGCCGCTTCACTTGATCCTTCGAATCAAGCCATTTCATTTCATCCACCACCACTACCTAGCCATGGCAAAGATTGCTATCATTGTCAACATGTTGAAAGTTTGATACATGAAGTACGAAGATAGACGCTTCATGTTCTATCATATCCTTGAACGTTTCGACGAGATTAAACCTAAACAAAACTTGAGCTAGAAGATTATAATGGTGTCTTAGCTTCAAGCGTTAGGGGATCTAGAAATTCCTAGTCATGTATTGTCTATTGTCTTGTTTTTCGAGTCATGTATATCATAACTCTTGTTTATTAAATGGAATTACATGCTACTTGCTATATTTCGGAGTATGTGAGTATACTATATAATCCATATCTCCTTTCGGTACTAACATTTCTTGTTATACCAATCTCTGCTGACTTTATTCATCACCAGACGGATCCTCAGATTTGCCTAGAAGGATCCCTACTAGGAGGGAACCGCGGGATCCGTGAGACAGAAAGCCTTCTTTCTACTAACTTGAATCACATTTTCAGGAAATTGTGAATTATACTTGATTTCTAACCTTTGTTTTGTAGTTATTCAATTTACATATGAAGACTTTGACATCATAAAGCTAGGGGAGCTTTATGTCAAAGCAATACATTGCAAATTACTTGCAATACTAGGTTTACATTTCGTGACATCCCTTTGCAACAATTGCAATCATCAAGGGGGCGCACATTCGTCTCGTAGACGATATCTTTTGCAAACTTATTTGCAAACAAACTAGATTAGTATCATTTACTTGAGCTGCCTTTACATAGGTATGGACTCGTCAGGGGAGTAAAAAGACGAGATCCTTTCTCATTATTTGCTCTCTATCTCTTTTTACTTTTAATTCTTTCACATGTTTTTCTTAAAAACAACGTGTTGCCTTCCTTCAAACACTTTTTGTTTCGACAAAAAGGGGGAAAAGAAAGTAAAAACTACAAATTCAAATTTTTACGAATTTTAACTTTTTCCTTAAAATAATTTTATGTTTTGTCATCAACAAAAAGGGGGAGATTGTTAATACAAATAAGCCGTAAAAACGTTTATTTATATTTTACGATCTTCTAATGTTTTGTCGATAACAAAAGTAAAATCATTTTAACGAAACAAATAGAGTACGTAAATAGTTTGAGTTAATAGTTTTCTAACACTTACGCTTTCACATAAAACACTAAAACAAGTATAAGTGATTTTATGATTTAGATACATATGTACAACAACTAGTGTTTACATATTGGGTTAAACATATACTTAAACTAAGTATACTAAAATGGGTAAAAACTAAGTGTATACTAAATGGGTAAAATACTAGCAAATGGTTTTGACCCACAACCCATGGTTTTATATATACCACTTAACCAAGTTCATTGTATCTAGAAAGAAAACCACGGATCAACCCATAACCCATGACCCATAACCCATAACCAAAAATACCCATGGGCAAAGAGGAACGGACCACGGATCCCTAGCTTTGTGCTAGCCGGATCCCTTGTGGTAGGGATCCGTGGGATCCGGGGAACAGTAGGATTTTTCCTCTATAAATAGTGAGCCATTTCTTCATTGTTTCTCATCCCCTTTCAATATACTTTCTCCCCTGAGTTAAATCTCACTAACCTTAGATCCAAGAGATCTATGTTTGTAGTTTTGTTTTTGTGGGATCTTTTAGGTTCCTCTTAAAGGCAAGATCACCACCTTTGAATTCGAGCAAGCTCAAGTCCATGAGTTGCCATGCTTCCTCATCATCAAGGCTACTGAAGTCTTCTTGTTGATGATTCCCTTCTTTCTTCAAAGAAGTGTAGTGTTGAAGACATTAGTGAAAGATGTCTTAAGAGTCAAGATGAAGATATTAGTGAAGGGTATCTATCGTCTATAGGATAAAGAACTTGTGGTAGGTGCTTGGAAGTCAAGACTAAGAAGCATTAGTGAAAGGTGCTTAGAAGTCAAGACAAAGAAGCATTAGTGAAAGGTGCTTAGAAGTGAAGACACAAGACATTAGTGAAAGGTGTCTTGTAGCTCTAGTCAAAGGCATTAGTGAAAGGTGCCTTAGATGTACATTCGATATGGTGTGTTTCGATGTACAAGATAGACTAGTTTTAGATCCAAGGATATTGATATCCTTGATGATGTTGTAAAGGAGTAGATCTCCTTTGGGATTAATCGTTGGTGTAGTTTGGTAGTAGTTCCTCCATTGCAATGGAACTAGGTGCTTAGCCTAGTACCTAATAAAGGGTAGGCGACGTTGTGAAGGTGTAGTTCACCTAAGGTGTGAAAGAACTAGGTACTTAGCCTAGTACCTAATAAAGGGTAGGCGACGTTGTGAAGGATTAGTTCTCCTAAGGTGTGAAAGAACTCGGTGGTTAGCCTAGCACCGTATAAAAGGTAGGCGACGTTGTGTTAGGTGTGGTTCGCCTTAGTGTGAAAGAACTCGGTATTTAGCTTTGTACCGGAAAAAGGTTAAGCGACGTTGTGAAGGCTTCTCCGCCATAAGGAGATTGGTGTAGTGATTACGAACTCTCGAGTAGGTGACTCGGGGAGTGGAGTAGGGCCAGGAAGGTGACCTTGTAGCCGAACCACTATAAATACTTGCGTTGTGGTTTTGTGCTTCTTACTCTTATCTTTTCATTACTTACCTTTACATGCTTGTTTATCAACATCCAACACACACATCTAAATAGATTGACATAAGTCGATCTAAATAGATTAAAAGGAAGTTTTAATTGGTAAAACTATTCAACCCCCCCTTCTAGTTTTCCACACACCGTTTGCGTACGACTTTTTCCTTTTTAATAAGTTTTTATACGTTTTTGTTTTTGTTTACACGTTTTCGTCCGTGTTTACACTTTGTCGCTGGGTTTTTCATGTTTTAGTCCGTTTGTATAAGTTTTTGACCGTTTTCGTCCGTTTCTACCCGTTTTTATCTATTTTAGACGTCTTCGTACGTTTTCATACGGTTTCATATGTTTTACATATTAATGTACATTTTCTTAAGTTCCATACGTTTTCTTACGTTCTTACATGTTTTCGTCTGCGTTAGTCCCTTTTTTCCCCTTTTATCCGTTTTTAAGACTTTTCGGGTCAACCCAAGAAGCGAAGTTAATTCATATTCGGTTTTCGGCTCGCTTCGGTTTAATTCTAGTTCGGTTCGGTTCGGTTTTCGTGTTGAACCGAATAAAAATATAACCGATTTAACGAAACCAAACAACCCGATAACCAAACGGATAAACACCCCTAATTTATAGTGATAGTTTAAAAGGAGGACTTGTTTTGCGGTTTTAAAGTTTAGGTCTTTATAGTTTGAATTCATAAGGAGTTACAAGTATCTTCTCTATCACACTATCCCCACAACTCTTCTTCAACCTTTCTTATCAATCTTTCAATAATATCATATTTTACCCAATTTCATTATCAATGGCAGCACCATCACGACAAAACCATTTGGCTAAGCGTGTTATTGATGACCTAATTGAGTTTAGCGAGGAGACATCTATTGATGGTTACATGAGTTTCTTCAAGGATCAACAAATTTCCAGTCTCCGTGGCTTTATAAACCGGATGTGCGAAGAGGCCACCACAGTAAAGAATGAGATTGCGCAGTTTAATGCTTTAATTGCTGAGATGGTAGCTATTGGAGATGGGGATGAATATTTTGACACATTGATGGATCTTAGGCATGAACTGGAGGCTGCCAGGACTAAGATGCAGGGGTTGAATGATCTCATTACTCAAGCTGAGGAGGATATCGAGACCAAGGAAGAACAAATTAAGTTGATGAATGGTTGAAGGGTTGCTCGCTATGTAAAGGGATGGTTTCTTTTGCTCTAGTGTCATCTGTTTATAATGTCTAATGTCTTGGTTTAATATTATGGTTTGTAGATATATTAACAATGAAACATATATGGATCTTTTGATGGTTTATCCAATGGAATGGAATGGGATGCGCTCGCTAGTTTGTTTCATCTTTTTTTAATGTTCTTTTGCATTTAGGAATTGGTTGTGGTGTTTAAGTTCATATCTGGTAGAATGTATTATTGTAGGTTTGAGGTTGATCCAATCACAGTGGTGCATCCCATGTGTCGTTATCAATGTTGAGCCATGGATATGCGGTTCATAAGTGTTTTGCTTAGGTTGTTCATTTTTTAGGTTGTTGTCAATTTTTAGGGTGTTTTTGTTGTTTTTTTTTTGCTTTAAGTTAATTGCATTTACATGATTTCTTGATTTTTTAACTGTTGGAGGATGTTAGAGCTTATTTAAGTGCTTATAAATAGCTTATTTATAGAAAAGCTTAAAGTAAGGTCTCAAGGCTGTTTGTTGTGTCAGCAGTCCTTGGTTGGATTTGATTATTTTTGTGTTTACTTGTTTATCTGGGACTGCTTATTAGTTATAGTTGCTTAATTAGTTGCTTTAATTCCATTTTTTTATTTTGTTTTTACGTTTGTATGCGCCATGTGGTGAGATTTTAGTGTAGCTGCAGTTATATGTTTCTTTGATACAGCTGGTTTGAAGTTATATGGGTGTTTGGGACTGTTGGTAAGAACCATTTCTGTCATGGGTGTGTTGGTTTCAAAATGCAGCCAAAAATGAAATATTTAAATTCTATATTATCAATTTGGAGCCACATTTTAAAATTATGAAATTTGGAGCCAAATTTCAGCCAAAATTTTTAAAAGTACTTAGGAAATTATGGTTTCCTTAATTGAAACGGCCCCATAATGAGACCTAATTTTGCTCCAATAAATCAGGATTCAAGCAAAACAACCAGAACTTCAATTTTTACACCATTATTTACCAATTAAGTTTACTAATTTTCTTTAACACATTACTTCTGACGAATCATGGCAACTCAAACCAATTGTCAGGATGATTTGGTTTATTCTGATCGTGAAAATGATAACTCATTTCGATATGAATCAGAGGCGTATTCAGATGAGGGTAAGGATGCTGAAAACAACCATTCAAATGCGAATGTTGTTAAGAGGGGCATAACTAGGTTAGGTAAGTTTCGCAGGGATTATGGAAAAACCGACGGAATAAAGGTCAGTGTAACCTTCGATGCACTGAATAGGATATCAGGAAAAAACAGGGCATTGTTTTTGAGTTTTTTGGGTGATTTGGTTCGTGAGCATATAGGTGTCAGGATTCTATCCTGGAGGAAGGTTGATTCAGAAGCAAGAGATAAAATGTGGGACGAAATCACGGTACACATATATTTTTTTTTAACTAGTAGTGGCTTGGCTGTCGTAGGTACAAGGTGTTAATAAGTTTATCTCTGCATTTACATTGTGTGCAACTAATTAACAACATTGTGTTAATCTTTGCAGCGATATTTTGATGTTGACTTGACAGTCCGAAAGCTGATAATGAATCGTCTTGGTCAACTTCTAAGGAATTTCGGAAGGAAATTGACCGAAAACTACATATTGCCCAACCAAAATACCCTTTCAAAACTTAATGAAGTCCCGATGAAGTATAGTGCAATTATAAAAGCTGAAGATTGGGTAAATTTTGTAAACTACACGGCCACCGAGGAATACAAGGTGTTAATTATTCATTTTTATTAAAGTTCAAATATCTGTCACATTTGATGTTTCCATATATATTAGTTGTATACTATCAGCATTACTACATCTAAACACCTTTTTTATTTTGTGTTGCAAGGTGAAATCAGCTGCATATAAAGTGGCGCGTTCCAAGTCTGTTTATCAACATAGAATGGGACGAGGTGGATACGCCCGTGTGATGGATAAAATGGTAACATTAAATATTAAACATTTGCATTTAATAGCATCATACTTTCGTTTATATTGGTTTATCTTACAAGTGTATGTATTTGATGTTTATAAGATCGAGAATAAAGAAATTGAACCAGATGAAGAACCACCGCGTGGTACGCTGTGGTTGAAAGGAAGGGTGAATAAAGACGGAGAATTTCACGATGATGATATCAGAACAGTTGGACAAAAAATTGTAAGTTTGACTCATTTTATGATTATGTTTATTGTTAGTTATAAGTTAATACTGATAGTGTATTAGTTAAAGCTGAGTGTGTATTAGTTAAAACTGTTAGTTATAAGTTAATATTGTTATTTATAAGTTAATACTGTTATTTAAAATTTAATACTGGTAGAATTAAATAACCTATTTCCCATATTGTGCAGAAAGAGACGGAGGAGAAGATCAAACAAGGAACCTTGAAGCTTGATCATGGCACTGATGCCATGACAATTGTATTAGGTAAGGAAAAGGGAGGATATGCGAGAGGAGTGGGAGGTGGAGTAACCTACAAGAGGTATTTTGATCTCGACACAAAGGAATGACATCCGATGAAAGAGTGGTGTTACTTCAAAGTGAACTTGATAATGAGAGGCGCCAACGTCAAGAAAAAGAGGCGTAATACAGATTTGATGAAACAATTGGTTGCACAAAGGGGGTAGTTGCAGTCAACTGCAACTCCATTGACACAAAAGGAAGTAAGACATAAGAAAGTAACATTCCATCTTTTTTACCCTTTTAAATACTGCTGCAGTCTTCTTAAACAATTTATATTTCGGTGTCTCGGTGAACATTAATCTTATAAATAGCGCGCTTGATGAGGATGCCGGAACACGTGTTGCTGGACGTGATAAAATTGCGAGCATTGAGATGTCTAATGGACTTGCAACTTTGGAAAAGGAAATGGAAATAAGTGTAAGTAATAAATCACCCCCATGGGATTTTTGAATTCTACATACATGTATTATTTACCGTGTATTATACATATAGAAACTATTAAATCAATGTCGCATCTAAGAAATCGACTAGATCAAAACGAAAGGATTCTTCACGTCAACTTTCCGGATCACAAGAACAGGAGTCTCCATTAACAGTACTACCACAAGTATGTATTTAAACATTTTCATATGTTCTTTAGTTTAATTAATTACTGATACATATATACATGCAAAAAATTATCTTTTTAGGTTATTAAGTGCAGACTGTGGCACTTAAAGAAATCATCTATTATTATGCGGAGGGTAACGTGTACAAAACTGATGGAAAACAAATGCTTCATAACAAACCACTCCCAAAGGATTGCTACAGAGTGTCTATTGAAAAAGCTTTAGTGGATGCAGCGTGCATACAGGATGTAGGAAGTAACGGTCTCAAAGCAGTTAAGGATGCATTAGGTGGTTTTATGCTTTGCCAAAGGATCAAGTGGTTTTCGATGAAAAGGTACATACATGCATGTGTTTTATAAACCTACATATATCATTCTTCATATTTAAGTAAGTGTTTGATACCCCGGCTTTTGTTTCCTACAGGTAACACCACCAAGTACCATAAAACTGATTGGTGAGAACAGAACTACACCTAAAATACAAACGGCGCTTCTTCTAGTGATACCATGCAAAAGGAAGCTAAGAAATCAAGAGTCAGTCGTTAAATTATTGAGAATTTTATTATATACGACATTACAATTTTATATACATTCCAATTTTATTGTATTTGAATATATTTTGAATATATATATATATATATATTTGAATTTGTTTTGATATATATTGATTTCTTATATGTGACTAAAAGATTCATATAGTCACAATTATTAACACTTTTTTGTCACAGTTTGCTTAATTCGATGTGTGACTAAATGTTAGAAAAGGCCACACAAACATAAAATTCAAGTGGCCATTGGATGATCAATAGTCACACAAAACACACATTTCTTCACTTTACACACCATATGGGCACACTTATTAACACTTTTGGCCACTTTATGCTTAATTGTATGTGACTAAATACACAAGACAAACATTCTTTGTGTGACTAAATGTTAGAAAAGGCCACACAAACATAAAATTAATGTGGCCATTGGATGAGCAATAGTCACACAAAACACACATTTCTTTCACTTAAAACACCATATAGTCACACTTATTAACACTTTTGGTCACTTTATGCTTAATTGTATGTGACTAAATAACCAAAACAAACATGCTTTGTGTAACTAAATGTTAGAAAAGGCGACACAAACATAAAATTCATGTAGCCATTGGATGATCAATAGTCACTCAAAACACACATTTCTTCACTTTAAACACCATATGGTCACATTTATTAACACTTTTGGCCACTTTATGTTTAATTTGTATGTGACTAAATACCCAAAATAAACATGCTTTGTGTGACTAAATGTTAGAAAAGGCCACACAAACATAAAATTAATGTGGCCATTGGATGATCAATAGTCACACAAAACACACATTTCTTCACTTAAAACACCATATTGTCACAGTTATTAACACTTTTTGCCACTTTATGCTTAATTGTATGTGACTAAATACACAAAACAAACATGCTTTATGTGACTAAATGTTAGAAAAGGCCACACAAACATAAAATTCTTGTGGCCATTGGATGAGCAATAGTCACACAAAACACACATTTCTTTCACTTTAAACACCATATGGTCACACTAATTAACACTTTTAGCCACTTTATGGTTAATTGTATGTGACTAAATACCCAAAACAAACATGCTTTGTGTGACTAAATGTTAGAAAAGGCCACACAAACATAAAATTCAAGTGGCCATTGGATGATCAATAGTCACACAAAACACACATTTCTTCACTTTAAACACCATATGGTCACACTTATTAACACTTTTAGCCACTTTGTGGTTAATTGCATGTGACTAAATACCCAAAACAAACATGCTTTGTGTGACTAAATGTTAGAAAAGGCCACACAAACATAAAATTAATGTGGCCATTGGATGAGCAATAGTCACACAAAACACACATTTCTTCACTTAAAACACCATATGGTCACACTTATTAACACTTTTGGCCACTTTATGATTAATTGTATGTGACTAAATACCCAAAAGAAACGTGCTTTGTGTGACTAAATGTTAGAAAAGGCCACACAAACATAAAATTCAAGTGGCCATTGGATGATCAATAGTCACACAAAACACACATTTCTTCACTTTAAACACCATACGGTCACTTATTAACACTTTTAGCCACTTTATGGTTAATTGTATGTGACTAAATACCCAAAACAAACATGATTTGTGTGACTAAATGTTAGAAAAGGCCACACAAACATAAAATTTATGTGGCCATTGGATGATCAATAGTCACACAAAATACACATTTCTTCACTTTAAACACCATATGGTCACACTTATTAACACGTTTGGCCACTTTATGATTAATTGTATGTGACTAAATACACAAAACAAACATGCTTTGTGTGACTAAATGTTACAAAAGGCCACACAAACATAAAATTCAAGTGGCCATTGGATGATCAATAGTCACACAAAAGACATATTTCTTCACCTTAAACAACATATGGTCACACTTATTAACACTTTTGGCCACTTTATGCTTAATTGTATGTGACTAAATACCCAAAAGAAACATGCTTTGTGTGACTATACAGTGTTTATGGTCACTAATACGGATTAATCCAACAAAATTTGTACCTAATTAGTCACACATGTTACGGTTTTGGTTACTCAATTGCAATAGAGACTAAAAAAAAGTCAAACACATGACCATAGAGTACCTATGGTCGCGGCACCTTTAGTCACACACGGTCGAAAAATCATGTGTGACTATATGTATATCGTCACACATATTCGGTGTGGCCAAATCGACTTTTTGTTCTAGTGAGATCAATGCATGATAATACTGGTTAATGAATTATGCATCAAGTAATGACAATCATACTTGTTGACAAGGCATAATTTCAACTAACTTTGATCTATTGGAATTTTGAGAATACTTATTTCAAGAATTCAACTAGTGAAGTTCTTGTATGTGTGCATTCAAAATATCTTGATATTGCCACATAATATTTCATAAAGTGTGTGACATCCTCAACCACTAATTTATGACAATCAAACTTTCAAACATTTTAAAGTTTAAAGTATTCTTATTCTTTATTGTATAATGCAACTATGCTCTTAGTTGAGCACAACTAGTTCGCATGGCCATCAACAAGGATGAAATCCTCCCATGACTAGTATTGAGTGTCATCTCAATTAAACCAGCATTATTGTATACAAACAACAATATGCTCTTTAAAAAAATTTCGTAAACTTCAATATCTACAGTGTAATGTTTGATGCCTTCAAACTTTCAAGTTTGTCAGCTATGACAATTTCACAAAAATTATTGTATTGCTCATCCATAGGATTTTGAGAGCAAATCCAGGCTGAGGAATGTAATTCTAGATTCAAACATATTCCATTAGAATATTCATTACACTAGTTATCTAATAACTTCATTAGATATCAATGTTGTCAAATCATCTTGCATTCAAGCATGATACAACAATAACATGATGTACATGAAAAATCCATATGTCAAACAAAGATTTAATTCATGTTCTACATATCCATTTCCAAATGATATATCATGTTCTATTAGACTCATTTATTCATCCGCACATGTTTATTAATAATAAACATATATTCCAAGGTTGTATGTCTTATTGTCAAAATCTTTCATGTGAAGTTCCATTCCAAATTAAACTAACATTTATCTTAGATGGAATGTTACTACCCACAACATATAAGATTTAAATAAAATAAACATAATACTCCCACTAGCTTTCAGGAATACTTAGAAATTATCTTATTTTAATTTAAAACCAAAACTTGGATTTAATAGTTAAACATAAGAATCATCTCCTAGATGCATGCATATATCCATTCATGGATTCTTAGGTTTGTACATTTCAAAGATTATGTGAATTCATAAAACTCATTTGAATTACTTATCGTCCTCGCAAAAGCAATCACACAAGAAAGAGTTTTAATATTCAATTGTCATTTTTCATATTAATGAAAATAAGTATAATAATTATAATCATTATATATTTAATGTGCCAAGGAAAGAATATTCAATCACAGTTAATTGCTTAAGTGTGATTAATAATCTTGTCACAAGTCATGCATTAAACACATGTATAATTTTGTCCATATGATTTCTACACAAAGATTTAAACCACTAGGGTTTTCTTTCTTTTTAAAGAAACTCATCTTTATTTAGATAAACCAAGTTTCCAAAGTTGATTATCTTTATGAACAGCATCTTGTCATTCATAGTATGAATAATTTATCACAATTCAATATTAGGTAAATGCATCATCATGATTAACAGGTTTACCATAATCCTGCAACTCATATATCTCAGCACATCAATCAATTATCTGAGAATCCTTACGGATATATGAATGAGAATTCCACCATCTTGAGGTCTATCATATTTGACCTCATCATGATATTTACTAGTGTATTTTAGAAGATTATGTGTTTTGTAATTGTAATTTAATCTCTTCAAGATCTAAACAAAACTCCCACTTGCTTTTGTAATTTAAAGACTATCTATAAATACTTTAGCAATTAGAACAACACCAAATTGTTTTCTTTTGGGATATTACAAATCACATTAACAGTTCATAAATCTTGTTCGTTAATAACCTACTCCATAAGTAGTTTTAACAAATCAAAACTTCAATATAAGACTCGATGTGATTCATCACATTCCATACTAAAATGGTGTCTTAATAATCTTCTATGTTTGAGTTTTATTAAGTATATCCAATCAATACTCAATTTTCTAACCTTGATAACTTTTGGAAGAAAAGAAGATATAGTTATCTTGAATCAAACAATATAACAAATGTTTGATTCTTCTAACTGAACATTTCATATACATACAGTATTTCATTAGAATTAATATTGTAAGACAATCTAACTATATATAAGATAAACATATTCCTTTTGGCTTACCTATTTACCAACTAAGACAACTTAATGATATAATAGAATATTTAAGCCAATTACATGCTTTATAACATGAGTATTCTTTGATCAAGTCAAAGACATACTTAGTTATAATATCTTACTTTATATTATAAGTCTTTAAAAGACTTCATGTTTGTGAGTTTATACAAAAACACATAACCATGTATAATTTAAAGTTATTATGAACACCACACAGTGGTTTCAATTAATTAATTTTCAAGTTAATATACTACTCCATCTATTTATGTCATTCTAAAAATACATAAATATTCAAGATAGTATTAAATTACTTTATTTATTTATTTCATTCCATGAAATGTCCAACTTAAGAAACTGTAAAAACATCCACGCCCGATCCCACGACAAGTGGAGATTTACCTTGAGATTACAATCTAGCCAAGATCTCACTTAAACTAAAATGTAACTTCAAGTGTTTCTATATTTTGAATGACATAAGACATAAAAGTAGTCTATGCTATAATCTTGACACATGTTCTTTAAGCAATACAATCTTATTAGAACGTTAATCTCTTACCCTACCATCAAGAGAATCCATTAATCATATTTGTATGTGTTGTTCCTTTGCACACAATAAATACTTGTCCCACTTGTGCATAGAACAACATCATATAGTAGATAAACACCATGACATTCATTTGTTTATGTGAGCAATATGATAGTGTCATGGATATATAAGCATTAAGTAGATGTAGGAGCACTTAATTATCAAGGAAACGTTCACGACTATCCTTGAGAATATGAATGTCTACATTTTTTGAACGTAATGTATTATTTCAAGAAAATCTAGAAATAATCTGAGTTACTACCAAGATGACAAATCTTGTAACTCCCACTGAATTAGACAACGTTACAATAATGTCTTATTCAGTAATACACCATACTCCCACTAGATTTGACAACATTGTAAGTGTTTCATTAACCAGTGAAAATAGCGTGCTATTACGTTGCTACCCTTTTGTAAGACCATTCGTAACAATTACTTAGGTAATAAAAGAGTGTATTCTACTTTGTAGATGATGAATCATCCATCATGCTATTAACTTGAAAAATTGAGCATGCAATTTCTTCCTTAATAGGTCTACTATCCCCACAATGGTGTGTAGCACCTTTAATTGGTCAAATCAAAACAACTAGATAAAATATACTAGTTTGTCTTTTACCAATTTTGCGGTAATTAGTCTAGATTCTAATGTAATAACTCATATAATGTCAAAAATGTTTTCTAGTTGACCAAAATGTCATATAAGAATTCAATCACCAAAGAGGGTAATGAAATCTCTTAAGGAAAACATGGTGTGCAATTTTCTTAACTATTAAAATTGCTATGAGTCATATTAGAATTTAGACAATTCTAATGTTCCTAACATACCTTTCTCAATCATGAAAAGGAATAGGATTGAGTCTCACTCTTCTTCCATGGAAAAGAGTCTATGTTTGTCTTTTTAGTAAATTTTTCTTGATCAAACATTTGTTTGAAAACAGAACTAGATCAATTTACCAAAGCCCAAACCACATTTACGGTTTAATGTTGCATTAATACAATCAAAGAATTAACAAAATTCAATTTTAGTATTTTCGATAATTAAATCTTTCAATAAAATAAAATACCCTTAGCTAATTTAGAAACTTCAAATTATTAAGCTGAGGTCTCACACAACATAAAGATTCACCTTGTCATTGTAATCTAGCTCAAGGTCTCACATAACTAAATTACAACTTCAAGTGTTTCATATCATTAGATGGCATAAACTTAAATTTTAAAGGGTACAATTTTTGATGTGTAATCAAAACTTATGTATGAAGAAGCATGCATACATCTTCATAACAAAAAAAAAAAATTCAAAACCTTACTCATAATTTTAAATTGCTAAGATTAAATTCTACAAAGTTTTAATCGATGCGTTGAGAAACTTACAACTTTGCACTAAGATGCTTCGTACATAGAATAGTTATACTAGGTAGCTCCAATCGAACGCACTGAGGGAGGCAGAGGACCAGGTAAGCGCAGAAGCATAACCTTAGACATCCTTCAGTGTGACTGTGCGCACTTCTTTAAACCCCTTTCTAGTTTGTTCTAGTGGGTGAGCCGTTCTAACCATTTAGTACAGCCGCATCAATCGATTAAAAGTTCAAGATTTTAATACTTAGAAAACAAATCAAATTTACGCATTATTTAGTCCATTTAATTTTCTATTCATAAAAAACCCTTTTTGCTTACTAACGTGTCATACAATATAAACAAAAGGCACTTTAATAAAAATTAAAACGAACTCAAATAATATACATATAACTTAACAATTAACATATGTAAAAACAATTAGCCACATGCATAATTTGTTCGATAAAACCATGATAATCAATTCTAGGTTTAATAATGCATATGTTTAACCAAGACTTCCACGTGTTTTCACCAAGTACAACGTGAGCCACATACATCGATGAATCGATTGCGTAAGTCTTAGCTAAAACACATACCACATAGCACATAATTGATTCATTAGATATATTGAGGTTTTCCCCAATTCAATATTTATCAAAACGAAATACATGTGAATAAACTTAACAATTAACGATAAATATATACTTAACAATTTAATCATATAATCAATACTCCATGGCAAAACATGCATGTTCCACCAAGGATTCCGCATAACAATTATCACCCAAGATACGCATAAAACATAGCACATAACAATTATTCATTAAAACCACATAAAATATACATGCAATCCTAGGGTTTCTACAAGTTTTATAAAAAAATAAAACCTAATTAAAAAATAAAAGGGTATTCGACCCAATATTAAAATATTAGGGTTACAATTTTCAAAACCCTAGAAACCAATAAAAGCATGTAATAATCAAAAGGATTCAATTTTTATGTGTTTCGGTAATTAATTACAATATATTAACGGCTCGTGATGCCACTGTTGGGTTTTACTAATCATAAAAATTATATAAAACAAGTAAACATTATCAAAGCATGCATCGGAAGTAATAGGAATAATACTTGTAAATTAATTAACCGAATTAAAAGTATATGCGTACCTTTTGCGAATCAATGCAATTAGGGTTCATGAAAGCCCCAAATTAAGATCAATAACCAAGAAACCCTAAACCCTAATAAATTAGGGTTTATATAATTCGACCACATCAAAAGTCGAATACCCAAGATATGCAAACACAAGTGTATTTGCTCTTAAGTTCTTGTACACTGCACGTATTAGTAACGACTCAATGAGAAAAGCTAGGTTCTTGATCACAATAGATTAACCAAACACCTTTGTTATACTCAAGGTTACTTTCAAAAATCCCTTACATAGGGTTTTGCTTCGTCGACCTAAGAACAAGAGGGAAGAAAGAATAAGTTTGGCCTTCTATTGAAATCTAATGTACCTAAGGATGAATACATGGGGATGTATTTATAGCCTTATGGTAGATGTCAAGATTACTATAGTATCCGATGTGGGATTCTAAAGTTTCATTCAAACACAAGCCCAAAAGTGGATTCCTAAAACCTTCTCTTGACTTGTTAACTTTTCTTCATATCCTGTTGACATTTAATGACCGATAATCAAAACTCGTCAAATATTAAATATCATTAAGTATTTATTTCGTGATCAAATAATTAAATATAACATTTTATATATTAATTATTTATAAATTGATTCTCATACGTAATGTGTGCAATCCCGAAGTCTCGAGTTCGAATCCGGTCATACTAATATTAATAATTATCCATAAACCTTTCAGAAGTGACTCTTGAGCTTCATTTTTGGCCGCACAAAATGGTACCATGTCAAATTTACATTTGGTTTGTGGATCAGTAGAAGGTCTAGGAAAATTAATATTCGATGGGAGAGATGGTAAGAAAGACTTCAAAGTTGTGTTGGTATACCAAGGCTTAATCGTTGATGTGGGTTGCTGCTTGTGGGGTTGCTTGGTTTGAGTGTGGTGTTGTTGTTTGACCTTTTTGAGAGGGTGTAGTTTTTGTAGGTACGATTTCACTGCGAGTTCTTTGCTTGTTCACATATCTCATGTGCTAGATAGCTTTTTGGTAGTTTTTGTCGTGTGTTTTGTGCTTCGGTGGTTAAGTCCCTCGTCTGGGCTTGTGCTTTGTGCTTCTTGGGGGTTTGTCCCTTGAGGTGTTTTTTTTTTGGTTAATAAATTCCGCCTTAAAAAAAAGTATATCACTCAGAGAAAAGCCTAGAAATTCACTGGGTATATAGTCCAGTCGATCTAAGACCCATTCCAACGGTCCGTCATAGTTGGCCAACAATACAGCTCAAGACCCTTTCCAATCGATTGATATATTAATGTCGTTTACTTAACTATTTTCGTGGGTAACAAGTATAAAAAAAATTAGAAATATTTTGAGATATGGGTAAAACTAATTAAAAACTCTTGGCTTGTGTTTCGTGTGGTTAATCTGGTAAGATGACTTTAGAAGCTGTTTTGATTAGGAGTTGGGTTCGTGTATGTTGCGTTAGACCCATTTGAGGGGGTTGGGTGTCTCGGGTTGGGACTGAACTTGTTGCAACAAGATGAGATACATTTTCGTGTTGACTCAGTGAGTCGGGTCAACCCGCATGGGTCAAACGCATCTAGGATTGGTAAAACTTGTTCGGATCCCAGATTTTGAATGATATTTGGTTTCGTTTGTGTACCCGGTCAATAAGTCAAATTTTGGTGTCAAATTCTTATAGATTAAGGTTATCTCTTTTTTACTTGAATCTATCGTTTGGTTTTGTAGGTTGAATGTTACCTTGGTTCCATGGATGCGTATGAGTCGAGTCATTATCACCATTAAAACGTTAGTGGAGAATGACTTATCATTAGCATAACAAACGATTAATAATAATAAGGATGAGTTCAACATGTGTAGTAATAATTATATTAGTGTAACAATATTTCATTAATCAATGGAAAATGAGTGTAACAATGATGAGTCATTAGTGGGTTTAATAAGTTGCTAAACATTAGTGTTGGTCAAACTTTAGGTTAACGGGTCTAAACGGGTTAACTAGTATCATTATAATCGTTTGGAATCACGAATATTATTTAATTATGTCACGGTTTGAAGTAAACGTTGGTTGATGTGTTGTAAAGGGTTACTAATCAAGGACATCGAAACTAGTGAGCGGCTAATGGTATACACAATGGAATAAATGGGAAAAACGTAATTAGTTAATTATATATCAACATCGAAAACTAATAAATGGTTAATGGTATAGGTCAACGACTAACTTGTAAAAGATAAACTTAACGACTCGATATTGTATCGAACTAACTACACGACGATACCGGAATAGAACTATCGGAGTAAACAATATTGAATATGAATTAACAATGAACAAGTTACTTGTATAGCGGAGTAGTAATTTTAGAACTAGAAACATGATATATTTGAGTATAAATTATGCATTGTCGTTATAGGGTTTAACACAGTTTAGAGATTTGAAGTAACATTCGATACTCGAGTTATATTGGTTGTAAGTTGAATTATATTAAACGTTTTGAATTAACCAACTACAATATTTTAGACTCGGAAATGAGTTTAATATATTCTTTTTGCGATAATCCTAAATATTATGTTTTCACATTTTAACCGATAATGAAATATATTACTATATATATATTGTTGATGAATACGGTTTTATTTAATTATAAACCTTTATTTACTACGATAATAACTCATATTTTATAAATACATGATTAGTTTCTATAAACTTGTTGAAAACAGTTATTTTGGATGAGTCAACTCATTAAATTCGTAATGGTTTGGGAACATGAATAAAAAAACGTGTCACTTATAAAATACTAAATAGTATGCTTTATACGACGTACTTTATTATAAACTTGTATAATTACGATAGCGGATATAAATCCTTATGATCAAGCGATATGAAAACTTATCTTTACATTAAATATGAGCGTTTGGGATTATGGGCAACTTCTTATGAAGGTTAGTCTATTTATATTTCATAAATGGTTATGCGTCATTTCCTAGTCTTTGACTAGCGAGTGTCATTATTTCGACATTGGTCGATGTCTATTCCTTTTGGTGTCGCGTTCTAGTTAATATGTCTCGACTATGTCGACGTCTTCTCTTAACTTTCGCGTGAGTTGTGCATTAGCATCTATGTTCTTACTACCGAAACTTTAAACTAAACTTCGAATATTAATTATAAACTTTTGAGGACGATAATGGACTTTTAAAGTGACAAAACTTCGACACATTACTTTTATTGACTTCTTTATCATATGAGAGTATTTTAAGATAATGGAAGTATCACCATTAGGTTGTGTCGTTTCTATTCATTATTTTCCATCGTACATTCATCGGATGCCGTGGAATTAGCTTTAGATGCAGTCATGTCAATAGTGAGTAGTGCATGCGTGGCTAAGGTGGTTCATAGCCCCTATTTTCTAAAGTTTTCATAACTATTTTGGGGAGAATACATCTTTGCTTTTAACAAACTATCTTGGATATGTGAATATTATTTGGAATGGTATTTGTTTGGTATATTTGTTTGGTGATTGAACGTTTTACGTGTTTATGTGAATGCAAACTATTTCTTGGACCTGCCACTATTCTTTTGAATTGCTAAAGTGTTGACTAGGAATGGTTAGACATCGACATTTGTTGACTTAGACTAGGTAGCATCTCATGCATAGCGATGCCTAGCAAAGAATAGACGGACCCTAGTCCAGGGTAGCTTATGTTCTAGGCCTTGCTACGACTGTGCTGGCTAGAGTCGCTCAAGGCCCTGCATCGAGATCTCATAGGTATTGGATAGATTATTGATTGGATTGATCATTGATTAGATTGATTATTGATTGGATTGGATTGATTATGGATTGATTGATTGTTGGTTGGTATATTTATTATCTGTTTGCCTTAGTCGCATGTAGCAATTAAACTCCATCAGGTCCACTACTACATTTTGTAACTAAACTCTATGACTCACCAGTAGTGACCTTTTTACATGTGTTCTCGGGTTTAGGCTGATAGCTCACTATTGGAAGACTTTGGCAAGAGGGAATGGCATAGGCGACTCGATAAATGGGACCACTTAAATTATCTTTGGGCCAATTTGTACTACTTTCATTAATGTAAACCTAATGTTTTCAATTAATGAATCTTACTCTAACTAAATGGGATAAAAACAATTCTTTTGTACCTATGTTGTGATACCAGATTGTGGCACCAAGCTCATATGCTTACAGCTAGACAATATTTTTTGGGGTGTTACATATTGGTATCGAGCCGATTATAAGAAGGCTGAGAATTGTCAAACCTATACTATAACCACTTTTAGAAAACAGCCCTATGAGCCATGCGTGCACACTTTTTAGTGACCTCGCGTGTGACTAGTTTAAGGATGTAGATTACGAGAACACATTAGGCGAATTGATTGATGAGATGTTTTGGCTTATTTGATGAATTGTTTGTTGCACACTTGTTGAATGTATGCCATGTTAGTGGGCGATTTAAGTCTCTGCCTACTTAGTAGTTCACTATAAGCATTCCACATACTTATACACCACAGTCAAGCATGTCCTCATGCTTACGCATTTCTCATAAGCATTTCCAGCTTATGTATGCCTATAGGCATGTCTCATGCTAAACACGCCTGAAGGCATGTCCTCATGCTTTTGCATACTATACCTTTACGAGTGTGGATTCCCAAACCTTAGATCTATAACACTTATCTTGTATTAAGTAGTTGCCATGGATAGTTCCAAAACCTTAAAGAGAAACTTTGTCTTGAATACGCCAAATATGCGGAATCTACTTGAATATACTTAGAAGGTAAAAGTATACAAGCGACACAGCTTGGTGATGGCAATACTTCAACATTCCTAATCAATAATAGATACTCTCTCAGAGTATCGAGTTACACTTGTTTCCTTAAGTAATCTCACCACTCGATTTAGAACTTGCACATTAGTAGTGGCCGGTAGAATGATTTGGGAATGTAGAAATGGTGTTATTATAACAACTAAGTCGGTCCGCAGGCAGACATTTTGTCTCATGAGCATTGAGTTCATAGTTAAATTTTGATAGCGAGTCTAAACGTTAAAACTAATAAAATATGTAAAGCTGGTGTGTTGGTATCGAGTGTGTTGTGGCATGTTTCGTGTTTTGCATTTTATCATGTTTATGTGTTCTTGGTCATAACTAGATGATGGGTTATAATGGTTTGATGATGTTGAAGGGTTTATAGTCTAGGTATTAGAATTTTGGGTCGAGACTTTTCAAGTAACTAGTTGTTTTGTTCTTAAGTATTGTCAAACAAGTGGTAGTCGGTTTTGATTGATAATGGATTCATGCCAGCTAGTGTTATATGTGAAACCGTTAAGTGTTTTGAGATAATAAATTGGACTAACGTGTAATTATTTGGTTAATGGTGAATCATTGGTACATAACGGTTATTTGGAATTGGACAATATTTTAATTAATAGCCTTGATTGAATAACAAATTAATTATGGTGTTTTGATGAAATTGTAAGTTATTAACAAACATTAGATTTGATACTAGATTGTCGGTTGTGTTTGGAATTGAAAAGAGTCAATTGGAAGTGTTTAGTGGTGTTGGGTATGTTTGGTTGTCTGTTTAGATGGCGAGATTGATATGAGATTGTTTGGAGGATTAATGGGTTATTGAAATTGTTTATTTTGAATTTAATAATATATATATGTCAACTTTCTTCACGTCGGTATAGTGAGTTTTAGTCTGTTACGACAGACAACTGTAGTAACATGGTGTTTGGTATTTATTGGGAAATATGATGTGTAAAAGCCGAGGGTCATGACTCGGATTTGTGAACTCGAAAGCGAATAATATTTCGAAACTTATATTGAAGCGACTTAATATATATATATATATATATATATATATATATATATATATATATATATATATATATATATATATATATATATATATATATATATATATATATATATATATATATATATATATATATATATATATATATATATATGAGTAAATAAAACTAGAAAATATAGATGATAAATGGTTTTGTCTTAAGCATTAGATAACAGCTTCGTCTTGTTATTACATTTAAAAGAGGGACCAGCGATCTAAAAATGAAATGTTTTGTAATAGATGAGTCATTAAATGTTTTGAGAGACACGTTTGTCGAAGGTGTCATTTATAGATATTAATACTATTTATGTTGTCGTGGGTTACGGATATTTAACATTAATGCGTCGATCCGTGGATAGGACTTATTAGGTTGACGAACCTAATAAAGCGCCGCTATGCATTGAGATAACATTATTAATGGGTAAATTATCCTTATGTTCGATAGTCTAACTATTTATTTTGAAGCTTATTAAACTATAAAGCTTATAAACTTAATGTCTCATTGTGTCATTATGAGTGCATTGTGGTTATTGGTGCATTCATGGTGTTTTGTCGAGAGTTGTTACACACACCGCGATGATACCTAACGCTAATAACTAAATGGTGAAAGCGAGATATTTTTTAGATAAGAAAATGAATACACGGGGGTAGATAATAATGAAGTTGGGAATGTATATTAAGAATTGGTTACATTAATTGGTTGTGCCTTGCTTGATCAAAATTCATTGAACCTCGAATGAATATAGACTAATCACCTATATTCGACCCAGGAGACTGACGGGACATGGGTGATCACCTATGTCCGTCCTAGAGGTGAATTTTGCAAATCTTTGGGAGGGTTATAACATAATTATGGCTGGTTAGAGTGGTTTTAGGATGATGAACTTTAGGTGGACTCGCACACTCACTCACCAACATCACGAAAGCCTGCACTCACACAAGACACACTGGCATCGCATCACCTCTCCAACCGTAGTGTTTCTGACACCGCTCTACGTCTTCATTCATATGAAATTCACGTTTGTCTTTGTCGATCGTAATTCACCGTAAGTCGGGTTAGACCCGATTGGCACCATCTATATCCGAGTTTCTTATCATCATAAGCCTCGTCGATCTCTCTAGAGCGTTTGGAATTATTTTGGGTTATTTTTGGATTGGTCTTGACTATTCTGGATTCGGTTTTGATTTTGGTCTTTGGGTTTTTGATTTTGTGATTTTGACCTCGTTTCGAGTTTTAACTCATCATTTGACTTTGAATCAACATTTGTCCTCGCATTATTATTCCGCCTCGTTTCGTTAGCAATCTTGCTGGAATTATCATTCCGCCTAGTTTAGTTAGTGATCTTCTTGGATACGTGGTTTAGCCTACAACGGTTAGTATAATCCTGATGCAGAACACTCTACCTGGCTTGGTCTCGAGTTGATTATTGTTTAAACTTTCAAAACTTTGACATTCACTTTCGATGTTGATTTTAACGGCGTCATCTAATTAGAGCGTTGTTCATTTCAAATGTTTTGGTCAGCGCGTTGCTTGCGTAGCGGCTTTCCGATTAAAATTTACCTTGCGTCTTTAACGATGTCATTACCTTATCCTCTGATTAGGTACCCCTATCGATAACGTTCTAAAGACACGTTTTAGTGAAGTTTTTCACCCGAGTTTAACACAGTAGATATTATTCTATCGATGATAATGCGCTTCGTCATACCACCGATTGTGGTACTACCTATCTTGCCCTACCGATGTTGCCTTATACTTCATCGATCGAGAAATTCTTTAGTAAACCACAGAGCCATTAACAAACAGTATTTAGGATTTGAATTGATATTGATGCGATAGATGAACTTCTTTTGGGAATGGGACTTTGGAGTTGAATATTGAACCTTTCGTTAAGTGTTAGATTGCACAATGAGTCGACCAACGATTGCTAGTAGCAATCAACATTTTCTAACGGGAGATATGCCGAACTTCCTGAACTGCCGTCCGGTGAAGTGCGTTACTTAGCGAAAACCCCGAAATCTAAGGAGAAACTTGACTGCGTTCCTAGGATAACTACCTAATCATTCTCTAGATCGCCCGAGAAATGCCTAATATCGTTTTGAACCTCTTACCAAACGATAAGCTACGTAATAGATGAAACCTTGGAAGCATATTCCCGCCTTTACCCGACTAGTTGTTGGTAGTCCTGCCTAACCTACTCACCTCCTCACCTAAGTACCTAACATGTTCACCTCCATGTCAGTAAGATGGAAAGTATGGACGACCTTGCTCGTCTCTCCTCATGTAGTTATAGCAATACTAGAGAACCCCTCTATATTCTTTTAAGGATGTGAGAGAAGCAATAGTTCTCTCCTACGGTAAGTGACTTGCCAATAAGCTAGTCCTCACTTGATCTCTAGCTCCTTACACTTCTGCACTATGGAACTCCGATTGAAAGAATCCCCACGGTCCCTTTGCGATGCCTCCGAGATTCATTCGGTTGAATCACATTTGATTCTTGTTTCTCAACCTCAATCAATCAGTTCTGGTCGGTGCTAAATGAAACCGTGTGCTTTGAAATCTTGATTTCTATCATTTCCGGATTGTGGCAATAGCGGCACACCAATTTTATCTATCACTACAAAGGCAGAAACAGATACGCATATGCTTATAGTGTATCATCTCGGTTGATGCATTTGAAGTAAAAAACCATTAGAACTTTGAACATGGTGTGTATCAAGAAGTTTGGCAGCGATTTGGGATAGACACCCCTAGATTGGCCGAACTCCTTTATAGACATCTCTCGAGTCTAACAACGGTTGAGGCGGACACCCTCCATTGGTATTCTCCTATAACCATACTATCGAACTGGTACCTCAAAGGCGTAAAGAAGTCCTTTATGGTTATACCGATGATGATTGGGGAAATGAAATACTAACTTAGCGACCCACAGAACCTGGCCAATGATATCAAGGGAGAAAAGCGTTCTAAGTTGAGATGGATATGTAAGTTGCTCACAAACCATTAAGGAGATATGAACCAGCGTAAATCTCTTGAACCCTCGAGATAACCTAAATTAAAGCTTCACGGGATCACATGAAATTTTAGCAGAGCGAGTAGTAAGCATTGAAAACTTAATCCCATGGCAACAATCCTTAAAAATCCTTGCTGATTTGAACTTGTAGCTCGGAACCTTGAGCTACCATCAATTTCGGTGAGTTCCCAACATTTAGGTGCATAATAGGAAGATAAGACTCGTCGATAAAGACAATTGTCATCCCTCTAGGAATCCAAATCTTTGAGCATTATTACTTTGTTGACCTATCAAAACCATGAATTATGAAACCGGCGACCTTAGTAGAAATTAGCATCTCTATCTTCGAAGTTGGTAGAAACTCACGGTAAGATTTCTAGATTCCCGCGTGAGGAGCGATGAAAGAAGATAAACCCTACGTCTTTGCACTCACCCTTCTAGACTTTACTTGGATAACTTAGATTGACAGCGAGGCGGAATTCCTTTTAAGGAGGTGAGGATGTGACAACTTGTAAATTCCTCGATGCGTCGTAATGGGAGAAACATCGATTAGAGCGATTGTTGTAACTAATTCGATATACGAGTCAAATTAAATATCATTGTTATTGGAAATTATATTTTAAGAACAATGGCGAAATTCACGTGTCGTGAATCATTCGTTTACTAGGCTTAATGAGTCCCAAACCGAATATGTATAGAAGAATGGAAAAACTACAAGAACAGTCCCTGTGATATTTACATCCCTTCCCTCATCTTTTCAATAACTACAACTTTGGTCCATTATTTTAATGGTCCACCGGAACCTAGCTATCGGCGAACACAAATCACGCAAAGTTTAGTTTTCTTATCTCTGCTCCCCTCTACATTTTCGTCGGTAGCATCTCCGTGGCCACCTCCGATACCACCACAAACTACGCATACACCAACATATAGATCTGGGTCTTCGTGGTTAATTCTATATACCACATCGTTCATAATCAGTTCGCGGCATATGCCGTCTTAAAATAGGTTTGAGATCTTAGGGTTTTAAACAAAATAATGTTCAAGAGTTCAAAGTTGATATTTCTGATTTGTGCTTGGATTTAGGAGGCATGATCCCGCGACCCTCTTTTCTATTCTTCTTCTCGGTGCGCGACTATTTTATATATATATTTTTTAATCTTGAATCAATGATATATCGATATGGATTTTACTGCTTTGGGTAGTATTTGGGATTTGGAAAATCCGATGGTTAAAGTGTAGAGTCACCTCAAGTATATGTAATCGTTAGAAAGCTTCGTGGTCATTAGTTATTTAATGTTAAGTAGTATTTGGTTTTGTAACTGATGGAGAGACGGGGCCGGTCTTTACTTACTTGTATACGATCAGCGGCAGGTCGGGTGGCGTTTTATGTAATGACTATAAATACTCTCTACCTCCCAAGGTAGAGAGTTGGGCTTCATAATAAGATTTTTATTTCTCTCACTAAAGTTCCCAACTCTCTTCCATTTCTCTCTCTAGAACTTTCTCTCTAAACATATTACACCCCCATAGTGATTATGGTTTGGTGTGTTTAGTAATCCTATATCTTACATTTGGTATCAAGAGCCATGGTTTGATCACTCATCTTTCATGCTCTTTGTTTTGGTGGATTTCATAAGGTTTTTGGGGTATTAAGTATTTAGAAGAGTTGGATTCATTGGGAAAAATTCTAGTGTTAAAGTTTGAATTTTGCTTGTACTTTTGTGTTTAGGATCATCATATGTGTTTGTTAGGATTTGGAAAATCCAGTAGTTAATGTGTCGGTCACCTCAAGTATATGTAATCGTTAGAAAGCTCGTAGTCATAGTTATTTAATGTTAAGTAGTATTTAGTTTAGTAACACACCAGTGTGGAGGGCGGGGTCTTTACCCATGTATGCACGATCCACAGCCGGTCGGTGGCGTTTATGTAAGTACTATAAATACTCTCTACCTCCCAAGGTAGAGAGTTGGAGCTCATAATAATATCTTTCACTTTCTCTCACTAAGTTCCCTAAACCTCTAACTTTCTCTCTCTAAAAACACATTATCGCCTATTTGATCTTATGGTTTAATGTGTTTGTGAAATCCAATATGTTACAAATGGTATCAAGAGCCATGGTTTGATCATCTCTTACATATCTTTGGATTTCTAGTGGTTTTTAGGTGGTTTTAGAGTTTGAAAAAGTTTAGTGGTTTTTGCATCATTTGGATCATTTCTAGTGTTAAAGTTTGAATTTTGGGTGTACTTTTGTGTTTAGAATCATTGTATGTGCTTGGGTTTTGATTTGGTAAGCTTGAATCATCGTGGTTGGGTTGTTTTTGGATTGAAAAGTGGTGTTTATGTGTTTTTCTAGCTAGCGACTTAATACGGATAAGTTTCTTGGTAGCGACTTGCTTTGTAATTTGGTAGCGAGTTGTAGTTGAAGTTCTTAGCGAGTTGAGCTAGCGACTTGTCTATTGAGACAAGCCGACAAACAGTACACTTATTGGATTCTCCACTACGAGTAGCGACTTGGTGAAAGTTAGCGACGTACTGGTTGTTAGCGACTTGGTGGCGATTTGGTGCTTAGCGGTTGCTCTTTAGCGACTTGACAACTTAGCGTTGGGTGCTTAGCGGTTGCTCTTTAGCGACTGTAATAGCGACTTGGTGCTTAGCGACTAGCTGTCAAAATTTTGCTAGCGACTTGGTGCTTAGCGAGTTGTTATTTAGCGACTTGGTGCTTAGCGACTTGGTTCAGTTTTTCTTAGCGACTTGGTTGACTTTTGTGCGTAATACGGTTTTCTCTTGATTTAGTAAAATCCCGTGAAAGAATCTATTTCCGGTTTAATCATAGAGTTATAAAATCCCGTTTAATCTGTCAACATGTCTACCAACGTTCCTACAATCATCTCCACTATTGCGAGGATGTTCAGCGGTAGTTGAGATACTCGTCCACCCATGCTTGGCAGGCGACTACGACTCTTGGGCTCAAAGAATCAGTTATGCTTGTGGAAAGGAAAATGGGGTCAACATTCTCAAATCCATTGATGAAGGACCTTATCAGTTTGAGACTACTAGAGACATAATTTGTGGTGAAGATGGAACATTGATTTATGGAATGGGCGGACAAAAGATGTATGATGAGCTCGATGATAAGGAGAGAAAGGATTCGATCACGGATATCGGGCTTCAACATCATATTCAAGGTCTTCCAAAAGACATCTACAAGCTTATCAATCACAACAACGAAGAAAAGGCGTATGGGATAATGTCAAGATGCTTCTCTGGGTTACGAATTAACTATGGAAGACAGAGAATCACAACTGTATGATGAATTTGAGCACTTCAAGATGAAACCGGATGAGAGTGTCTATAGGTATGCATTGAGATTCCCAAGCTTGTTAATGACATGAGGAACATCAGAATGACTATGCCAAACATTAAGTTGAACTCAAAGTTTGTGAACAACATGAATCCCGAATGGCACAAGTTTGTCACCTCTGAAAGCTAACCAAAGTTGAAGAATAAAACTATGAAGCAACTCTATGCCTTCCTTCTTGAGAATGAGAGACATGCCATGTTTGAAAAGAGGATTCTTGAACAATTCAAAACAATTCCAGGAGAGACAAGCTCATCAAATGATTCAACTACCTTCTACTCAAACATTGGGATTACCACTAAAGCTTCACAAGTTATACCCATGGGTGATGGAACTCACAAACTCATTCCGATCAATGTTCAAACAAGCGTCTTGCGATGCACCCGTGGGTAACTTCATTAATCAATGGCTCTCGATTATTGTCAAAACATGAACTCTCTCCCACCACCAACAATAACCTCGAGCAGTCTATCCACACAATCAAGCCTTGTCGAGATGGGAAGGTTATGGTACAACCGGTTCAAGAAAGGCAGTATGAACAAGGAAGAGGTGGAGTTGGTAGAGGCTTTGTGACAAATCAGAATAGGGGAAGAAATTGAAATCAAGGACAAGTTAAGCCGATCAAATGTTACAAGCTGTGGAGGTGAGGGACACATTGCAAGAGCGCACATGCAAGCCCTCGAATGCTACTTGGGGATAAGATGTTGCTTGTTCAAGCTCGGGATAATGGTGCAGCTTTGGATGAAGAAGAGTTGTTGTTTCTTGTTGAGGGAAATGCCAAGACGTATGATGCAGATGTGGATGAGCATCCAATTCAGGAGATAGGCCACAATCATCAGAATGCCTTTCAAGTCGGTGATTGTGATGCATACGACTCTGACGTTGATGATGAACCTATTACTGAAAACCATTTTCATGGCTAGCATTTCTCCAATGGTCTCTCCTAAAGTCTCTTCATCACCACAAGTTGGTCCATCCAAAGACAAAATCATTTAGGTATTAAAACTATATGATGATGTTGATGTGCAAAAGATGCATGACAAAGTACAATCAACTGAAACTATTGAGTCGGATATTGAAAATATGGGTAATATCAATGTTGTCCCATATGATCAATATGTGAAACAAAGTGAAAGTGATTTGTACCAAGTGATGCATCTTCTGATCAACGATGACTATGTTTTGATGACCTTGCATGTGCCCACGATGATTGTTATCTCTGAACTTAATGCCTATAAAGAGCGAGTTGCCATTTATGAACAACGTGCTAAGTTTGAGCTAACTACTGCGTGGCGAGTTGGATAACCAAATGAATACAATTATTAGAAAAAGTAATTTTAGAGAAGAAGTGTTAAAACAAGAGTTAAACTCCTTACAAGAAAAGCTTTCTAAAGCTGCTAAGCAAAAACAAGAACTTCAAGAAAATGTTAAAGTGCTTAAGCGGGAATTTCATGCTAAGGAATCAAAACTTTTAAATGATTTTCTAATCTAAAAACTTTGAAGAACAAGCTTGAAAATAAGTTGTACGTACAAGGGAACACCATTCGGTGCCCATATGATCACTAAGCATAGAGTCTTAGCGATAAGCATAGCATTCCCATGTTGAGGAACCAAATCCAGAGGTCATTAAAAAGGCTAGAAATGCTCATAAGGTACTTTATGATGGCAATGAAATCCTTAAACCTAGGCGAGAAACCTAGTTGCATTGAGTTGCGAGGAAGATAAAAATGATGAAGTCACTAGGGAAAAGATGAACAATAAGTTAGATGATCCTAAATGTAAAGAGAAGAAAATAAATATCACACCTCATGATTACAAGAAGGAGAATTGGATTTCCTTGAACATGTTTAAGCCTCAAACGTTGTTAACACCCGAACAAGTTTCGGAAAAAGGATTTAGATAAGCAAAAGCAGAGAAATCTTGTTGAAACAAACCCCCCCTTTAGGAAAATGCCTTGTGTGTGTCCCTCCCAATACACCAACGCATTTAGTTCCTAGGACTATTGCCACTAAAAGCAAGACCTTAATCAGTCAATATGTTATTCTTCACCTATTTGTCGATTTTGAGAAAACTTGTAAGAAAAGGATCACACCCATGGGATAGCGAAGGGGAAAAGGGTTTTGAGCAAACAAAAGAATGCTATCTAGCTGAGGTCATGCCTTTCTTTAAACTACTAAAAGATCATTTTGAGAGTCTTAAAAAGGGGATAGATTCAGATATTAAAGGAATGGAAAAGAATTTGATGCAATGATAGTTGAGGTTAGTGACTATGAGCGAGCATTAAAATATAATGAGATTGAGAGGAAGAACTTGCATACCTTGAATGAGAATCTTATTACTGAATGTATTGCTCAAGATGTGTTTTTACTTGCTACAATTGCTCCATTAATGCTTCTCAATTTCATGAATTATCATTTGCTCACGAAGTCTCTCATGATCGTGTCATTGAGCTTGAAAAGATTAATACAAAACTTAATGAGAAAATTGATCAGGATGATCACGATAATTTGGTAAAACATCTTTCTAAACTAGAAGTTGAACATTTTGATTTACAACTAAAATATCAACATCTAAAAGAAAATGTTAAAACCTCAAATATCAAGACATCCTTGGATGCTCTGAATTTGATCGAGTTTGAAATTAGCAAGCGTGATGAACAGATTCGAGCTCATTGTAACACGATCAAAAAGTTGAAAGCCCAAATCTCTCAATTAAAGGGTGAAAAGAACAATGTGGCTGGATCCCAAATGCCTCCTCCTTTAGATTCTCGGTACTCTCAAACTTTTCATCTTCAAAACTTAGTTAATGCCTTACAAAAGGAAAAGGAGAGTTTTCTAGAAGAAAATGAAAAAGTTAAACGACACTTTAAAGAGTTATATGATTCAATGAAAGTCACCATTGACCAACAACGAAAAAATAAGCGTCTTTACAAAGGGAAATTGAGAATCAGAGAAGTCGGGGAAATGGGAAAGCGCCACTTGTTTTTAATAAGAATGTTGTTTCAAAGTCATCCTTAGGCGCAAATACTTGTGTGGTTAAATATATTCCTCCTCATCTTAGGAATAATGACCTGCGTTTCATGACTATTGTGCTTACCTTAAGGATAGTCTAGAATGTCTCGGTGAGATTGTCGAAGAGGATTTCATTAACAAACCTCTTGATAGTGAAATTAGGTTTGCTTGCCTCCAGCCAAACGATCTCAAGAGCTGCTAGAATGTGTAATTGCAACATGTCCTAAATCCTTAGGTGCAAAGGGCAAAGCTGTGATGCCTTGTTCTATGCCTAGTGCCAAGCATTCAAACCATTCTAGGCCCGGTTTTAAGAAAGTGAACATCAATGTGCCTCCTAGTATCTGGATCCTTGCGTCTAGTTAGGAATGCAAAAAGTAGATCAACCAACTAATGTTCCCATAATTCCCTCTGAGGGGTAATGGTGACATTAAAGCGAAGCGGTCAAAGTCTCAAGACAATACAAGGAATGATAGGACCTGCAAAGCTAAAAATGTGCATTGGAAAAGAGTAGAAGACCAATCTAGGAACTTTAAGTTTGAGTTGAATAAAACGAATCGTGTTGATTCTAGTATTAGCCATAGCGTCTTGTAATTAATTTGAATTCGATACTTTTGCAAACCTTGTAACGATGTCTGCTTGAATTATGTTGCTAATCATGAATGTGGTGTGAATGCTTTGTCTAATCTTTGTCAAATGCCCGTTAAATTGTTAATGCTAATAATTGTGCAAAGAAGGCTAAAGGCAAAGCGAAAGATTGTTAGAAAGCGGTGGAAACGGGAAGAACATTTATAAAGATAGGTTATTATTGGATACCTTTTGGCCATAAGAATAATGGGTTTGCCTCAATTTGCTAAGACAATGCCCACTAGAAAATGGATGCCTATTGGTAGAACTATTCCCTTAAGAAGTGAACATACTTTGAATAGGTCAAATCTGAGACACCGACTTGCATCTATTCCCAATAATTCCATTGCTTCTACTTCTGATATGGATGTTTCTATTTATGATGTGGGTGTTCCAATTCTTGTTACTAACCAAGTGGAACCCATTCTTGCATGGGATCCCAATTATCGATTATCCATTCTTGTGTGTTCAGCTGCGGTCGTTCAAATCGTTACGTGGTACTTGGACTCAGTATTTCCAAGCATATGGCGGAGGCGGTCGCGGCTCATGAACCGTGAGCAAATTCATCGGAGGCTGTTGATTAGGAAATGACCATTTGGAGCAATTATGGGTTATGGTGATTATGTAGTTGGCAAAAGTGTAATCTCGAGGGTATATTATGTGGAAGGTCTTGGTCATAATTTGTTCTCTGTTGGTCAATTCGTGATTCGATCTAGAAGGTGGCCTTTAGAAAACATCCGTGCTTCGTTAGACAACTTGATGGTGTGGAATTATTAAGAGGTACTTCGAGGTTCTAACATACACCATTTCTATCGAAGACATGATGAAGTCTTCTCTCAATTTGCTTCGTCAAAGGCTTCTAAAACAAAGTCATGGTTATGGCATCGTCGTCTCAATCACTTGAACCCGGCACCATAAACAACCTTTCGAGAAAGGATCTTGTCGGAGGCTTACCCAGTTAAAATATGAAAAAGATCATCTTTGTTCGACTGCCAATTGGAAAAAGCACGAATATGCAAAACCAAAACCCACAAACTTCATGTGGAAGTTCTTCATACCCCATATGGATGCATGCGGTTGATGAGGTGCAAACTATTAATGGGAAGAAATATGTGTTAGTAGTGGTTGATGACTACTCCAGATTCACTTGGGTTAAGTTTTTGAGGACAAGGATGAAACTCCGGTCATCATTAAACTCATTAAACAACGAATCGACTCAACAAAGCGTTCGAATCGTCAGAGCGACAATGGAAGCTGAGTTTGTTAATAAAGAACTTAATGAATTTTATGGAAATGTTGGAATCGGTCCCCAAAAAGTGTCCCTCGAACTCCTCACGAGCGGTGTAGTTGAAAGACAAAATCGAACTCTTGTAGAAGCCCAAAGGACAATGCTGATTTACTCAAAGGTTCCAATGTTTCTATGGTGAAGCTATTGCCCTTTGCTTGTTACACTCAAAATCGATCTCTAATTCACACTTCTCATGGAAAGACTCATTATGAACTTGTCCACAATAGAAAACCTGATCTATCATACCTTCGTGTGTTTGGTGCTTTATGTTATCCAACTAATGATGGTCAAGATTTAGGAAACTGAGAGCTAAAGCGGACATTGGAGTTTTGTAGGTTATGCACCAAACAGAGAAAGGTTACGAGAATCTACAACAAGAGAACCGAAATATCATGGAAACAATTCCGTTACGTTTGATGGTGACCGGTCAAATGGCTCTGGACAATCAGTTACGGACCCGCTTCAAAAGCAGTCCCATTGGTTCATCTCTTGTACCAAACTCATCTCGGCAACTCCATATGTACCTCCATCGAGAGATGATTTAAAGAAATTGTTTGATCCAATGTTTGATGAACACTATGAACCGAATGTTGATGAAATGTCAATCCCATCAGCGAGAGGCTCCTCATCCTGTGAATGAAGTGAACCCGGTCTCAATATCATTAAGTCAAGAAGCTCTGCTGGCGATCACTCTGTCTCATCAACAAATCATCAATCATCAAATGTACATCATGGAAGTGTTTATGGCATCAATGATGAAGTTAATCCCTTTGCCGAAGATGCTCCATTTGAAAATATCTTTGCTCTGAATCATCATCGAACCATCTTCATCGGAGACATTGACTCGCTACTTCGGTTCCACAATAACAACCACATGAACACCTTAGAAAATGGACACATGATCACCCATTGGACAACATCATTGGAAACCCCTCTCGCCCGGTATCCACGCGAAACAACTTGCAACCGATGCCTTATGGTGCTTCTTCACTCCGTATTCTAAAGGTCGAACCAAAAGACATTAAAACCGCCATGAATGAGGCTCTTTGGTTCAATGCCATTCAAGATGAAATTCATGAGTTTGATCGACTTGATGTATGGGAGTTAGTACTGCTCAGTTGTGCTATGATCATTACTCTAAAATGGATTTTCAAAGTGAAACTTGATGAGCATGGTGATGTCCTAAAGAACAAGGCTCGATTGGTTGCCAAAGGATACCGTCAAAGAAGATTATTGACTTTGAAGAATCTTTTGCTCCGTTGCTTTCGAATAGAAGCAATGAATCTTCTGGCTAATGTTGCAAGTAAGAACATGGTAGTCTATCAAATGGATGTAAAGATGGCATTTGAGCGAAGATCTTAAAGAAGTGGTCTCGTCGGACCAACACGAAGGATTTGTGAATCGAGCATCCTACTCAATATCATTGAAAGAAGGCTTCTGGTTAAAAAGCTCAGGAGCATGGTATGATGTATCAAAGTTTCTTCGTCTGGATTGGCAAAGAGGCGATTGATCCTATTGTTCACCGGAGAAGTCGGGCAAACATTTAATTCATGTTCAAATATATGTTGATGATATTATCTTTGCCTCGAATGACCCAAGAATGATCGTTTTCTAATGAAATGAGTTCAAAATTTCAAATGTCAATGATGGGACAAATGTCATTTTTCTTGGGATTACAAATTTCACAAAGTCCGGAGGCATTTTTATAAATCAATCTAAATATGCAAATGAGATTTTAAAGAAATTTGGATTTGTATCATGTGACACCGTTGACACTCCCATGATTGAATGACCAAGGCGGATGAGGACCACTCGGGGATCATGGTAGATCAAGCGAAATATCGAGCATGATTGGATCCACGATGTACCTCACGACTAGCGAGACCGAGACATCTTGTTATTTGTGTGCATGTGTGCTAGATATCGAGGCTAAGCCTACTAAAAAGCACCTTGGCGGTTAAGCGGGTCTTCGGTATCTCCAAGGAACCATCAATATGGGACTTTGGTAGAAAGACCCGATATGTCACTAACGACCTATCGCAGATCTTGATCATGCGGGATGTCAAGATACTCGTCGAAGAAATGCGTCGGAGGTGCTGGTTTTGGGTGATAAGCTTGTAGGTGCCAAAAAGCAAATGAGTACTTATATTTCCTTTACAGAGGCTGAATACATAGCCATGTCATCTTGTTGTGCTCAAATCCTTTGGATGAGATCCCAATTATCGGACTATGGCTTTGAATTCAACAAAATCCCTCTGTCTTTGATAATAATAAAAGTGCTATTGCTCTCTCATGCAACAACGTTCAACACTCAAGAGAAAACACATTGACATCGACATCATTTCATCGAGGAGCAAGTGGAAGCGGTGTAGTGGAACTCTATTTTGTGAATGAAATACCGGTTAGCGACATCTTCACCAAAGCTCTTCAAGAGAGCGTTTGAGTTTATTCTTCCACGACTTGGTTGAAAAGCCTTCAACCGAAACACTCAAGCGTCTTCAGGGAGGAAGGAGTAAGGTCTTTCCTCATCTATATCTTTGTATATATTTATCCAATAAAATCAAATAGAAAATTATAAAACTTTCAAAATCCATAAAAATGTGAAAAATTCTAAAAATCCTCAAAAATATTGTCATTTTGTCATGCTTTTCTCGATTCGATAATATCTGGTCTTATCTTGTCTTTCAAAAGAATGATACGGGACTTTAGATGTTGTTAGAATGTTTAAAAATAAAAAAAAAATAAAATTTGTGAAGAAAAATGGTTTATTGTCATTTCGAGGCGATAACAGCTTTTCAAAAGATAGAGCGAGCCATACTTTTATATTGGTTTCAAAATTCTTTATACGATTCTTTAAACTAATCTTTACTATCTAATGAAAACTAGTTGTTTTGAAAATAACTTTCGAACTCTACTATTGAAAATCATCAGAACTTAAAATTTGTCAAAACATCTATCTCAATCAACAACTTATGTCATTGATTGAGGAAGAAATTTCAATTAAATCAAAAAGTTATTTGTAATACAATTTTTTCAAAGATAATCATGCATGTTTAATCATTGGAGTTTAAATTCTCAAATCAGATCCTTATCGGTTAAAAACATTTTCATAAATCAAATCAATTCTTCTTAAAATCCTTCAAAATCAATTTAAATCTGAGAGATCACAAATCTCAAATGATTTGATAATTGTGATCAAGGGAGAACTTGTGATTTAAATTGGATTTAAAGCGATAATTCGATAAATGGTTTCATAAGTGTTTATGTTTGCTCCCGTATTACTTGCATAAGTGTCAACGATTTCAAATTTTCCATGCATGTTGAGGGAGCAACTATTTTAAACCTCAAATTATTGAGCGTGATTGAATTGTCTCTAAGTCACGAGGTTCCCTCAATATGTGCAAAATTCTTTCAAAATTGAGGCACATATTGAGGGGGAACAAACTTTGAAAACCTCATCCTTCAAAATGTTTTATCCTCAAATTGATTGGGTAGCGATGATGATCATTTTAGAAAATGTTAATCAAAAGATTGGACCTTTCCTTCTTAATCTAACGATTTCAAAGATCTCTTGCCTCCATGTGCTAAAACAATTTCAAAAATATTATGCATATGTTGAGGGGGAGCATTTCTAAAATATCAAAACAATTAAGATACAAAATGCTTTGATTCTATATAACAAGTATCTTGATTGATTTTCAAATGGTTTTCAATTGGTTCCAATGGCGGATGAACGATACCAAAAAGACCGATATCTACTTTATGTATGGTGATATAAGGATGATAAGGTTAGGTTGAGGTCCCATGATCCGCCCGAGCAGGAGGGATCTACCGAGGGACAATCCACTAGATAGTGTAGAAGTCCTTAGGTATGATGAAAAAAGGAGAAAAATGAGATATGGGAAAAGTCTTGGGCTGAGGCTGAGCTAGTAAGAATAAACCCAACAAGGTTCTAGTATATGAAGTCTGTGAAAAGCTGAAGGGGTTGAAGAATGAAAAAGAATTGAATGTGAAAAAGGGTGAAAAGAAAGAGCCCTCCATTTATTCAACCTTAGAGGAGAGAAACGGGTTCAATTCATATGCTACTGGTGGTTACCAAGGTAACATCGGTATTGAAGACAAGGCGTCATGGACCGGTGATGCCTTGCACTTCAACTTTCCAAACCACTCAAGTTCCTCTTAAAAGGGCTTGTTTCATTCTCACGAGAACCACATAATCTATCGACTTTCTCTTGAGATTGTTGATATTGAAGAAGGAGACCTCTCCTAGTCTCAGATATAGGAACCAAATATGCACAATTGAGTCTAGAGGCACGAGATCATCAATAAATCTCTTTAGGACACTTTCAATGAAGACTCTCTGTTTCACACAATGTGGAAGGAGAGATTATATCTTATGAGTCCTACGCATTATCCTTGTGGTATTGCCGAACATCTAAGTATATGCATTCATATTCCGATGAAGATGGAAAGCCTTCTAGAGCCAACATCAAACAAGCCCCTGGTGGGTGGCATGTGAGATCTATTCAATAGATCAACCATGTGACAATTAGGGCGAGAAACAATGGGTGATTCAATTTTTGAATCAATCACGGTTCGAGTTATGGATTACGGATACCTTTGAAAAACCGGTCGTTGTGCTTAAAAACTCTTTTCTTTAGCACATCGACGTGTTATATTTCTCAAAATAAAAGGGGTTTATGATTGATAATTGATTTTCATTAAAACCTTCGTTGTATTGCAAAAACAATTTCTATTGAGCAATACTCGATTGTTTTTCAAATCTTTTTCATCAATCGGTGAATCTCGTTTATTTGGTTCACTCTCCGTGTTGTCTTCTTTGAGACGTTCGGTTTGAGACGACTAGAAGCATTTGCGAAACCTGTCAAGGAAATTCTTGAATTATACACGATCCGCGAGGAAGTACTTATGCTTGATCAGCGGGGCGTGGCCGTTACCTCAATTCATCGAAAGTGATCAAAGACACTTTCGTGCGATTTATTGCTAGCGTTGTATCTTGATGCATACGGCGTTCACGGTGATTAGATGAAGCGGTCAATCCATAGCCGCATGCTCACACCAAACATTCATATCTAAAGAAATCATGATTGGTGCATCAATGACTTCGATATTTTCACTCCATGCTTACGCTTCTGGCTAACATAATATCATGAATCAGCAGCCATGCTACGATAAGAAAATCATGATCCAAAAATGTGAGCATGTCGGTCCAAAAGTCACTACATCACATAATACCAACACCACAATGGATGAGTCAGAGATTTAATGTTGATGATCTCAAAGTGGCTCAAAACTCAGTATCGTGGATCGGTTAAAGACCTCCACTTCAGATTATCTAAACATGCAAGAAGAATCAAAAGACTACGAGCTACAAAACAAGAATCCAAGAACACTCTTAATGATATATTTGTTTGGTTTCTATGTAATTGAAATGTATGTTTGAGGTGACCTCCCTTAGGGGGAGATTGTTAGGATTTGGAAAATCCGGTAGTTAAAGTGTCGGTCACCTCAAGTATATGTAATCGTTAAAAAGCTCGTAGTCGTAGTTATTTAATGTTAAGTAGTATTTAGTTTAGTAACACCGTGAGGAGGCGGACGGGTCTTTACCCACTGTATGCACGATCCAGCCCGTCGGGTGGCGTTTTATGTAAGTACTATAAATACTCTCTACCTCCCAAGGTAGAGTTGGAGCTCATAATAAGATTTTCTTTCTCTCACTAAAGTTCCCAAACCTCTAACTTTCTCTCTCTAAAACACATTATCGCCTATTTGATCTTATGGTTT
>OU343221.1:47552925-47713422 GCA_910596185.1 Chrysanthemum makinoi
TATGACTTGTTGAACTTATCCTATTATTATTAATCGTTTGTTATACTAATGATAAGTCATTTTCCACTAACGTTTTTATGGCGATAATGACTCGACTCATGCGCAACCATGGAACCAAAGTAACATTCAACTAGGGGTGAGCAAAACCGACCGAATACCGAATCCCGTCATCCCGAACTCAATCATGTTAGTCGAGCTTGTCCGGGGCCGGAGTCGGTTTCGTTTTTAGTTAGTCGGTTTCGGGTTTGTCGGATCGGGTCGGACCTGACCGAAAACCAAAAACAACAAACAAAACTGATCAAATCGACCCGCCCCGATCCCGGAGTCCCGAATCATGTTAGTCGGGCTTGTCGGACTTGTCCGGTCGGAGTCGGTTTGTGTTTGCCTTTCTATGTCGATTCGGTCGGGCCGGTCGGATCGCCCATGCTCAACTCTACATTCAACCCATAAAACCAAATGATAGATTCAAGTCAAAAAGAGATAACCTTAATCAATACGAGTTTGACACCAAAATTTGACTTATTGACCGGGTACACAAACAACACCAAATATCATTCAAAATCTGGGATCCGAACAAGTTTTACCAACCCTAGATGGGTTTGACCCACGCGGGTTGACCCGAATAACTAAGTCACGGTTCGACTCACTGAGTCAACATGGAAATGTATCTCATATTGTTGCAATAAGTTCAGTCCCAACCCGAGACACCCAACACCCTCAAATGGGTCTAACACAACATACACAAACCCAACTCCTAATCAAAACAACTTCTAAAGTCGTCTTACTAGATTAACCACACGAAACACAAGCCAAGAGTTTTTAATTAGTTTTACCCATATCTCAAAATATTTCGAATTTGTTATATACTTGTTACCCACGAAAACAGTATAAACGCATATGATATATCAATCGATTCAAGATAAGAAAAAAATAAAACAATATCAACAAAGCCGCTATCGAGAGAAGAAGAATAGAAACGAGGGTCGTGACGGCGTCTCCAACGGGTACAACCCGTAGCCATCCAACCTTGAACCAATACACACGTTTTAATCACGAAACCCTAATTTACAAAACTAGGGTTTGAGATCTAAAGCGCGTTAGGGTGTTTGGACGCGCGTGTGGTATAGAAATGGAACCACAAGCTCGAGATCTATCATTTGGTGTGAGGTTTGTATTTTTCCGGTGACGGTGGTGGTGGTTTTCGGCGACGGCAGTGGTGGCCGGAGGTGGGGAGTGGTGGCCGGAAAGTTAGAGTGAGAAAGTGAGTTATATGTGTGTGTGTTTTTTTTATAGAGAGAGAAAGAGGAAGGTAAAATGTGGGTAGTGTGAGAATGAGTGGGTTTATATAGTCCTAGGAGGGACTACTCTTGCACCATAGAAACTGTAGGGGTGGTTAAGTAACTTATCACAAGGACCCTAAGTGAAACTTTATAAAACTTTCGATATATTTGATTCGGGGCTCGTTTTGACTAGTGATAAGGATTTAAAAGGTACACTTTTGAGGGGTCATTTAAGCCCTTAATTGATCACTTTTGTATCCGTTACTACTTAATTTCGTTCCTTTTCACTTTTTAGGTCTCTTGAAGGCAAATTGCTGGAATGACACTTGTTGGATGAAAAGGCGCATTATATAAAGGAAAGAAAATGGCCAAAGTCAAGAATCGAGACACTAAGCAGCTGAACTGGCGGGGACGGCGTCACAACTATTAGCACCGCCGCCACGCACCTTGGAGACTCGACTCCGAGAGCAAATTGCTATTTACAGTGACGCACGTTTAAAAAGAGTAGGGCCACAACTCAAACGCCTAGATTTGGATCCCGACCGCCGAGGTTGAAACCGACGCATCACAAGCATAAGGTGACGCTGCCACAGAGTTGACGCGCTGGCCATGAAAACCTAATGGCGGTAACGACGGCCACTCAAAGAGTGACTGCCGCATATTGTAACTCTATATATAGAATTCGAATTTTCAGATTTTAGAGAGGTAGTTTTGTGGAGTAAAACCTAAACCAACCTAGGCACTGCCTTTAGGCAATATCTTAGGGTTTCACACCCTATTTTACAACAAGATAAGTGATTTACTTCATTAATTCAATTATGTCTTCAATTGTTTGTGTGTATGCTTGCATGTTTTCAATGTCCGGCTAATTTACTTGTGTGTTTGCTTAGATCTATGAAACCTAGGTATTGAATATTGATTGGTTGTCTCTTATCTTAATTGTGATTGACCTAGTATTGCGATAGGTCATTCGTTGTGTTTTTAATGCTTGAGTAATCTTTGTGAACATTAGTTTATAATCACCTAGAGTTATTGTAGTCTAAACATCCAAAGATAACCTTAGAGTTAGTTTATGAATCCTAGAGATTTCGTAGGCAATAACCTTAAGGTAGTCTCAAAGAGTTAGGAAAACATGCCCTACGAACTTATAAGACACAATGCTAAGAATAAGGACGACAATTCAACCATCAATAGGAGATAACTAGGAGCATAGCCTAAGTAAACACATCTATAAATCATCATAAGAGCACACAACAATAGACATAGACTACACTCACCTTAGTTTAGATAATTAGATAATTTGATAAGTAGAATAATCGGTAGAAATACAACCCCCAAATCCAATACCCCAGATTCAGACCTTTCCATTTTCTAAAAAACATAAAAAAAGATAAAAAATAATATTCCTCAACACCAACCTAGCGTAGTAATTTCTCACTAGCATTCCTATTCCCCTAGAGAACGATATCAATTCCCGAGGCTTACCCTAATACTACACTACAACGATTAGGTTCACTGCCTAAGGTGTTAAAAAACTTGCTCGACGAAAAGGAAGTTCCTTTGACCCCGAACGCGTTGTATGCAATCAAGTTTTTATACCGCCTCGGGAATAGAATAACTAGTTATATTTTCACCTCATTTAGGTTTCCTTGCTTGATTCCTATCAAGTAAGCTTTTTTTCCATTTTTAGCTTCCTTGTAGTCTATCCCCCTTCTTCGTGACCTTTGTTCGTAAAAGCCATCACTCACCATGATTCGCATCTTTCGCCGAAGAGTCTTCACACTACCCGCCTCCAATCCTCCTCCAATCCCGAAATAGAGAACACAATCCCACAAAACCCTTCACCCGTTCACCACTTTGGAAATCACCTAGGGCATAATGAAATAAATTGGCAACAACAAAGTCCTTTCTATGAATCGGATTCCGATGAAGAGTTTGATTATGATGAAGCACTTCATAACGGGGAAGTCATCGATGAAGTTAACCTTGAAATGGAAGAAGACTCTCCCAATGTGTTTTTCGCACCCTAGTAGGATTGAGGCTAATGGCCCCTTTAACATGCAATTCCCTTGTAAGATAGGATTTGAAAGTTTTGATGCTAACTTGCACTCATGCTTACCTTTAAACTTAATCTCAAGAAATCTATATAACAAAATAAAGGTAGATGAATTAGCCTATCAAGGGGATAATGTTGTTGATGCGATCGCAGACTTGATGTGTTTGTCAAAAGTTTCAGCTTATGTGGTTGAATTCATGGTCCTAGAAGATTTAGGAGAATTTATTGATGGAAGCCTTACTCAAGTTATATTTGGAACAAACTTAAAGAGAATGACTAGGTTGAATGAATGGATGATTGATGGTCTAATCACATTCCTCCCATGGAGTTGAAGATTTTGTCAATCAAATGCCCCGTACACATCCTAGGTTTAAGCACAAAGATATAGAGGCATGCACTCGGAAGGCTCCCATTCCATAGTTAGTTAGTGAGAGATAACAAACAACAATCACTTAGGTATACTTAGAAAAAAATGAGCGATATTATAAAAATGCCTAGAGCTAGGGAGATGATTACAAGAAGAGAACATGGAAAATGGCTTGGAATGGGCTTAGGCAATATACGCAGCGCGCAGAGACCACGTAGGGGCACGCACTTTGCTCTAGCTACAAGACTCATAAATAAAGAATAAGCGCTTGTGAGGCAAACCCATGCTTAATTGTTTGCTTGTTTGTGTGTCGTATATCTTTTATTGATTGTTTATTTTCATGTTTGAATTTGTAAAAATGTTTTATTTTGTCTTTAACCTCGCCTTAATAACATATAAAGGTATTTTACAAAAGGAATAAGTGTAGGAGGATTACACGCTTTTAAAAGAACGGAACATGAGAATTATGATTATTAAAAAGATATACATGTGTGTTTGTTCGAGTCAAATGCTTGTATCGAGTCATAATGGATATTTTGGTGAAATTTTTCATGATTCTAAAGATATAAATTTTACGTAATTTTTTCAATAAAATCGCAGCCTGTGATAATCCGATTTGAATGACCGAACCTGATGCCGGAGGAGTGGTAAAAAAGTTACTACTTTTTCAGCTACTTATAAATTTTGGAATTTTCGTGTCTTAATTTTCCAAAAATCAGAAACATCCATTCCACAAGCTATATCCTATTTTAGTAGAGTCATATATATATTGTAAATCAGCCATTTGGCCATGCTCTGCTTTGTTTCTGTCAAAGCGTTCTTGCATTTATCAAGAAGAAGTATACAAGGATGGATGGAGTTTTTCACGATACATTCTTCTTGAAGAAAGATTTAACCACTACTTCTGTGCCATGGATCCTACCGCTAATCAGGAGTATTAGTTTCTTTTGTTTTAATTACCTTCCATTATTATAACTTTGATATTCGGGAACATAAGGCAAGGTCGGTCCGCCGTGTGGGAGGGAAAATAAAACGGAACTTGAAACTATGCTTATCCTGACTATTTGCTTTATCCAATTTCAATTGTGTAATAAACATGAGAAATACGTTAGAGTATTTTTGGCACCAAATTTAAAATTTTTCATGACATGTAGGAGTGGGCCATTAGTCTTAATAAAGCGCCTCATGGATAGGAAGTTATATGACTAGCACAAAACCCTTTACCACTTAAATTCCACCAAAACGCTGAAAGTGTTTAATACAAATAAGTCAGAAAAACGCTATTTATATTTACTATCTTATAATGTTTTGTCAATGACAAAAGTAAAATCATTTTAACGAAACAAACAAAATACGTAAATGGTTTGAACTAATAGTTTTCTAACACACTTACGCTTTCACATAAAACACTAAAACAAGTATAAGTGATTTTATGATTTAGATACATATGTACAACAACTAGTGTTTACATATTGGGTTAAACATATACTTAAACTAAGTATACTAAAATGGGTAAATACAAGTATATACTAAATGGGTAAATACTAGCAAATGTTTTGACCCACAACCCATGGTTTTATATATACCACTTAACCAAGTTCATTGTATCCTTAAGATACATTGTATCTAGAAAGAAAACCATGGATCAACCCATAACCCATGACCCATGACCCATAACCAAAAATACCCATGGGCAAAGAGAGCGGACCACGGATCCCTAGCTTTGTGCTAGCCGGATCCCTTGTGGTAGGGATCCGTGGGATCCGAGAACAAGAGAAGTTTTCCTCTATAAATAGTGAGCCATTTCTTCATTGTTTCTCACCCCTTTAAAAATATACTCTTTCCCCGAAGTTTAATCTCACTAACCTTAGATCCAAGAGATCTATGTTTGTAGTTTTGTTTTGTGTGATCTTTTAGGTTCCTCTTAAAGGCAAGATCACCACCTTTGAAGTCGAGCAAGCTCAAGTCCATGAGTTGCCATGCTTCCTCATCATCAAAGCTACTGAAGTCTTCTTGTTGATGATTCCTTCTTTCTTCAAAGAAGTGTAGTGTTGAAGACATTAGTGAAAGATGTTGTAAGAGTCAAGACGAAGATATTAGTGAAGGGTGCATCTATCGCCTATAGGATAAAAGCACTTGTGTAGGTGCTTGGAAGTCAAGCAAGCATTAGTGAAAGGTGCTTAGAAGTGAAGAAAGAAGCATTAGTGAAAGGTGCTTAGAAGTAAAGACACAGACATTAGGTGCCTTAGATGTACATTCGATATGGGTGTGTTTCATGTACAAGATAGACTAGCATTATATCCAAGGATATTGATATCCTTGATGATGTTGTAAAGGATTAGATCTCCTTTGGGATTAGTAGTTGGTGTAGTGTGGTAGTAGTTCCTCCATTGCAATGAAACTAGGTGCTTAGACTAGTACCTAATAAAGGGTAGGCTTACATGAAGGTGTAGTTCACCTAAGGTGTGAAGAACTCAACTTAGCCTAGTACCTTATAAAGGGTAGGCGACATGTGTGTAGGTGTGGTTCACCTGAGTGGAAAGAACCTGTGGTTAGCCTAGTACCGTAAAAAAGAGTAAGCGACGCTAGAAGGCTTCTCCGCCATAAGGAGATTGGTGTAGTGATTACTAACCTCGGTAGGTGACTGGGGAGTGGAGTAGGGCAAGGAAGGTGACCTTTGTAGTCAACCACTATAAATACTTTCGTTGTGGTTTTGTGCTTCTTACTCTTATTTTTTCATTACTTACCTTTATATGTTTGTTTATCAACATCCAACACACACATCCAAATAGATTGACATAAGTCGATCTAAATAGATTAAAATGAAGTTTTAATTGGTAAAACTATTCAACCCCCTTCTAGTTTTCCACAATTGGCATCAGAGCTTCGTTACCAAGGTTCTTGAAGTATATTGTACTTTAAAAACTTGATACGATCCATGGTTAATTGAAAACTACAAAGAAGGTTTTTTCATAAACAAACAATGTTTTTCAAAACTATATGTTTGGATGTTGAAGTTGATAACAACATTTTCCTTTTTTCTTTTTTATTTTTTTATTGCACTAATCTTCTTTGTCATGTTGATTAGTCAAAGCTCATACCCACCAAGCTTTAGGAGTAGCTTGGTAACAAGAATACCTTCCTTAAGAAGGTATCTTAATCGCAGGAGCCGAAATCGCCTGTTTTATTTGTAGTCATTTTGTAAAGACATTCCGCTAGAGATATAATTCTCCTTTTATTGTGCTTGATAATTAAATATGCCTATTTAGGTATTTATATGATTATCCTTTTTGTGCTCATACATGTTTTACATGAAGCTTTGTTAGGAAGCCTTTTTCTTCACAATACGGTTATATTTCTCATCTATAGTTATAGTATATAAAACTTATGTTTTATTTCTTTTCTAACCAATAATAAAACAAAACACGAATTTCAAAAATTCTCCTTTTCCTATTTATTCCACCGCCTGCCACTCACTCTTTTCAAAATCTTCCAATTTCAAAAATTTCCTTTCATTCAAAAAAAATTTCATCTTCCTCCTCATCCATCTCAATCAAACCAAGAAAGATCCGTCATCAACATGGTTTACATCGCGTACTCGCATCATTAATGCCCTAACACTCATCGCAAGACTTTGTTCCCTATGATGAAGTTCACATACGGAGACATTTACTTTGTGTTGTTAATCTATATTGGAATCATATACCCCATCCTTTGTATCATCCTTAGTATTGAAATGCAATATTATTAATAATCTAGTTTATCTAGGTTACTTTTATCATAATGTGTTTGTCACTTATTTTGATTTATATGTTTTATATTCTTTCGTGATACATTAGAAGTCATGTATGCATGCTAAAAGAAAACGTAGGATAAAACATATATCGTGGTATAAAAACTCTAAAACCTATGTTTTATCAAATCTGTTTACTACTACGTGATCTACGGATTCGGAAGATATACTAGCGGATCCCTTTTGAAAAGGAACCGTGGGATCCGTCCCCATTGGAAAACAGCTTTTTCATACAAAACAAAAACCTCTTTTCTTCTAAGAGTAATACTCCACTTGTATGTCAAAACCATAAGTGAGTTAAGTATATTTCTTGTTAAAAACCATTGTTAATAAAAATCTAGTAAAAACATTAGATTATCATAAGTTGACCACAAACATCTCCTCTTATTAACTTGTTATCTCGATAGGTTCAACTATGACGCATGAATATGAGTTTGACTTTTCACTCACTAGCGTCTACACACCTAACATCTCTCTCGAACCCAATACACCTGGCAATCATGTCCGTGGGTTCAATAATCTCGAAAACCGTCACTTCCACGAAGGACGTATTGTAGACACCTCTACAATTCGAAGAAGGTATCAATACCTCCTTCCGAGCCATAGGACTAGAATGTCTTCTTGAAATCAACGAGAAGATATGTCCAAGGATCATAATGGAATTCTTCCATCAAGTCGAACTCGTTCGTAACGAGGATCGATCTTTATCTCTTTGGTTTTATATCAAAAACCAAAAGTTCACTCTAACCCTTGGGCATTTTGCTCACATCCTCCGGATTCCAAATCATGGACAATGTGCCTTCACCGAAGATTGGTCTCTTGATTCTCTCTTCAACTTTTGTGAAGAAAATAGTCCATATTGTTCACACATACCCTCTCCGGAAGATTTAAATCGCATAATATGCAAACCTCGACCATATTACTCCGATCCAAACATTATCTTTACAAGGGATATCCGAGAAGAGTACAAGTCTCTTGCACTCATCCTACGTGAAAATGTTTGCGTCTTAGGGAAATCGAGAAATCTTTCCCGCTTGTTGTGCTCACATGTTGTACTGTTTGCTAACACAACAACTATACAATATCGCTACTTCTTCGTAGGCGAATTGCAAATCTTCAAGGCTTCAAGAATAAACTCATCCCTTATGGAATGTTCTTGACACGCCTCTATCATAATGTTATGCACTTCCATCCTTAATTTCAAAGTCCGTTGTACGTACTTGTGAACAAGATGATGGAACCGCTAAACATATCTCTCATGAAGACTTTCTTCATTCTTGACTCCACCAACACTCATCAATCACATAATGATCCTCCCAGCGAAAACACTCAAGGAAACTAATAGTATTCCAAAATAGGATCAAATCTCTTGTACTGGTGCTTTATCAATGTAATCCACTCCCTTCATGAAATAAAACATTTTACATTTGATATCTGGGTATTAGAAATCTCTTTAGACTATCCTTGAGACATAATGCATTGTCAAGATCATTGCATACCTTTAGTAAAGGTCCTGCACGAGCGAGATGGGCGGATCCCAAAGATTACACTAGACGGATCCCTACTCTAGGGAACCGTGGGATCCGGCGAACAGAAATTGCAATTACAAGCATTGTATTTCATACACATTCTTAGAACACCTCACACTAAGCTAAACATAGTGTCATAAGGCAAATTAAGTCCTTATCAAGATAGGTTAATCTTTCCCATTCATACATAACTCACCGAGGTCACACTCTAAAAACGCTTGTAGATCTACCGTTTCTTTTTAATCCATTACTCTTCCGCTCTTAAACTCACACCTCATTTTCTACTTGATCCCTCACATCTAGTCTTAGAAATCTTTCAATTATGGCAAAATTGATCATAAATCATCCTCACCTCCAAGATGATCAAAGTTGATCAAAATCTAGTTTTCTCATCTCAAAAGCTTCTAGGATACTTTCCAAAACACTATCCTAAGACATAACCTGATCTCTAGGATCATTTAGCTTCAATTGACACTCTAAATCTTTAGTGTCATCCTTGCTCATCCATTGGTACTCTTGAAAGTTCAAAATCCTTCCATAAATGACAATCATTAGCTACATCACTCATTACCTTCAAGTACTCAAGCATCCCTTCATTTAAAACACTTAGGAGGACTGAAACACTCAAGATGATATAGGTCTTAGATCTTAGAAACATCATTTCAACTCTTTCATAGGCGAGAGCTGGATCCTAGGATTAGCCTAGACGGATCCCTCTGATGAGGGAACCGTGGGATCCGAATGACAGTTTATGTCAATTCTTGCAAAAACAATCATTTCAACTTATCTTCCTAACTCAAACACTCCATCTCATCTTAAATGAGTTCCTAGATCAGTGCATCCTCTGAAGTTGACTCTTGTGCATGTCAATCATCACATTTCAATGAATTCTAGTGGCTTAAGGCTTAAATGCACTTGCCAAATCTCTTAGTTTATAAACCACCTTATTAGGACCTCCATAGTCATCACTCTCATCCTAACTTTCAGCTCTTGCAAACTCTTGAAATCATCTCATCATGAGGAAAACCCCAAGTAGTAACTTATCCACCAAAGAACCACCCATGAAAAGAGCTCGTGTTATACACGGAATTTCCTCAACCGAATCATCTCCGGTCAAGCCAACAAATGATAGAATCCTTCATCATCCAATCAAACCAATTCCTAAAAGGATAGTACCCACAAAACTAGCTTTGCCAAACACCACCATACCTCCTAGGCCAAACAATATCATTTCCATCAAACCATCACCATTGGTTCCTAGAGCTATTTCATTTACATCCCCACTATCATCACCACACCTCTACAATCTAGAGGACTTGCCTCCTAGGACATCTCATCCACTTCCACCGACAACATTCTCCTCATTAGGAGGAATAATGGTTCAAAATCAAGGTGTTGAGTCAACACTTGCTCCGGCTTCCTTCTCGGCGTTTTCATCATATAATCCCATTTGGATTATGACAAATCATCAAAGTCAACCACCTGACCATATGGAAGTTGACACTTCTCTACCACCACCATCATTCTTGGTTGAGTCATTCTTAAATGCACCTCCACCAATCCCTCCATCGTTTGAAGCTCCACAAGCCGCTTCACTTGATCCTTCGAATCAAGCCATCTCATTTCATCCACCACCACTACCTAGCCATGACAAAGATTGCTATCATTGTCAACATGTTGAAAGTTTGATACATGAAGTACGAGAAGACCAACGTTTCATGTTCTATCATCTCCTCGAACATTTCGACGAGATTAAACCTAAACAAAACTTGAGCTAGAAGATTATAGTGGTGTCTTAGCTTCAAGCGTTAGGTGATCTAGAAATTCCTAGTCATGTATTGTCTATTTTCTTGTTTTTCGAGTATGTGAGTATACTCTTGTTTATTAAATGGAATTACATGCTACTAGCTATATTTCTGAGTATGTGAGTATACTATATAATCCATATCTCTTTTCGGTATTAACATTTCTTGTTATACCAATCTTTGTCGACTTTATTCATCAGCCAGACGGATCCCTCAGATTTGCCTAGACGGATCCCTACTAGGAGGGAACCGTGGAATCCGTGAGACAGAAATATTTCTTTCTACTAACTTGAATCACATTTGCAGGAAATTGTGAATTATACTTGATTTCTAACATTTGTTTTGTAGTTATTCAATTTACATATGAAGACTTTGACATCCTAAAGCTAGGGGGAGCTTTATGTCAAAGCAATACATTGCAAATTACTTGCAATACTAGGTTTACATTTCGTGACATCCCTTTGCAATAATCAAGGGGGAGCACATTCGTCTCATAGACGATATCTTTTGGTCCTTGACGCCCTTTCAAGGGATGGACTCGTCAAGGGGGAGTTAAGACGAGTACCATTCCCGTTATTTGCTCTCTATTCCTTTTTACTTTTTCTTTCACATGTTTTTCTTAAAAACAATGTGTTGCCTTCTTCAAACACTTTTTGTTTCGACAAAAAGGGGGAGAAGAAAGTAAAAACTACAAATTCAAATTTTTACGAATTTTAAGCTTTTTCCTCAAAATAATTTTAGGTTTTGTCATCAACAAAAAGGGGGAGATTGTTAATACAAATAAGCCGTAAAAACGTTTATTTATATTTTACAATCTTCTAATGTTTTGTCGATAACAAAAGTAAAATCATTTTAACGAAACAAACAAAATACGTAAATGGTTTGAACTAATAGTTTTCTAACACACTTACGCTTTCACATAAAACACTAAAACAAGTATAAGTGATTTTATGATTTAGATACATATGTACAACAACTAGTGTTTACATATTGGGTTAAACATATACTTAAACTAAGTATACTAAAATGGGTAAATACAAGTATATACTAAATGGGTAAATACTAGCAAATGGTTTTGACCCATAACCTATGGTTTTATATATACCACTTAACCAAGTTCATTGTATCCTTAAGATACATTGTATCTAGAAAGAAAACCATGGATCAACCCATAACCCATGACCCATGACCCATAATCAAAAATACCCATGGGCAAAGAGGAGCGGACCACGGATCCCTAGCTTTGTGCTAGCCGGATCCCTTGTGGTAGGGATCCGTGGGATCCGGGGAATAGTAGAGGTTTTTCCTCTATAAATAGTGAGCCATTTCTTCATTGTTTCTCACCCCTTTAAAATATACTTTCTCCCATGAGTTTAATCTCACTAACCTTAGATCCAAGATATCTATGTTTGTAGTTTTGTTTTTGTGTGATCTTTTAGGTTCCTCTTAAAGGCAAGATCACCACCTTTGAAGTCGAGCAAGCTCAAGTCCATGAGTTGCCATGCTTCCTCATCATCAAGGCTATTGAAGTCTTCTTGTTGATGATTCCCTTCTTTCTTCAAAGAAGTGTAGTGTTGAAGACATTAGTGAAAGATGTCTTAAGAGTCAAGACGAAGATATTAGTGAAGGGTATCTATCGTCTATAGGATAAAGCACTTGTGGTAGGTGCTTGGAAGTCAAGACAAAGAAGCATTAGTGAAAGGTGCTTAGAAGTCAAGACAAAGAAGCATTAGTGAAAGGTGCTTAGAAGTCAAGACACAAGACATTAGTGAAAGGTGTCTTGTAGATCTAGTCAAAGGCATTAGTGAAAGGTGCCTTAGATGTACATTCGATATGGTGTGTTTCGATGTACAAGATAGACTAGTATTAGATCCAAGGATATTGATATCCTTGATGATGTTGTAAAGGAGTAGATCTCCTTTGGGATTAGTAGTTGGTGTAGTGTGGTAGTAGTTCCTCCATTGCAATGGAACTAGGTGCTTAGCCTAGTACCTAATAAAGGGTAGGCGACGTTGTGAAGGTGTAGTTCACCTAAGGTGTGAAAGAACTAGGTACTTAGCCTAGTACCTTATAAAGGGTAGGCGACGTTGTGTAGGTGTGGTTCACCTTGGAGTAAAAGAACCCGGTGGTTAGCCTAGTACCAGAAAAAGAGTAGGCGACGTTGTGAAGGCTTCTCCGCCATAAGAAGATTGGTGTAGTGATTACGAACTCTCGAGTAGGTGACTCGAGGAGTGGAGTAGGGCAAGGAAGGTGACCTTGTAGCCGAACCACTATAAATACTTGCGTTGTGGTTTTGTGCTTCATACTCTTATCTTTTAATTACTTACCTCTATATGTTTGTTTATCAACATCCAACACACACATCCAAATAGGTTGACATAAGTCGATCTAAATAGATTAAAATGAAGTTTTAATTGGTAAAACTATTCAACCCCCCCTTCTAGTTTTCCACAGTGAGGATCGCCCTTAGATTTGTAAGAATTAAAGCATTCCACTTTAATGCTTCGAGTGTGTACAGGTAGTATAATAGATTTTAAAACTTGTTTTGTGATGCATTCCGAGATCGCTAGTGAGACTACATATGTGTAGTTAGGAATAACTAAATGATAAGAGGCATTAGGATAACCCCTTGTTTGATACCCGTAATATAATTACCTCTTCCACATCGGTTGAGTAATTCCCCCACACCCTTGCGTTGTACTCATCTTTAGTACACGATACCCTAGTTAACCCTCAGAGCTTATCCTTTTCGCGGTTCTCGTGATGTTTCGGTTTTCCGAATATCAATGAAGAGCATTGTTTACAATCCACCCCAAATGTACACCCAAATCGCCTTTAGCCTACCTTGTATGCACTCACTTTTAGTGCATTATTGTTATCATACTAAACCCTTAGTTCAATTATCTAGTTGCTTGCATAAGTTGCTAAGTCGAGTCATATCCTTTGTACACAGTTTTGGGACGATTGGGACTCATGGGAAAAGTTAAATTGTATGAAATTATGGGAAGGAACGTTAAATTCAAATTCCCTTTATTTGCGTAATAATGTACTCCAAGTGTTTTGATCTTTTCAATTCGGGTAAAATTAGTGTTAGAGTAATAAAAACTCAAGTGTAGGGATGTGGCTATAAATCCCTATTATTTTGATGTTATCGTAGAGGATGATAGAGTAAAAGTGTATGGAAAAAAAAAACCCACCATACGGGCTACCATCCTACATCTATCTTTAAATTTATGTTTGTTTGTTTCAAGTTATCTAGAGTTTAGAGTGTCGAGTCTTAGCTTAGCAACGCCATTCTTCTCATGCTTGTAACATAAAGATCTTTGACTTGCCACCACTAAATCACTTATCCCATCAAACCCTTTGTTTCCCTACCGTAAGCCTAATGTTACAACCCTTTAAAAGACCTCTTGGATAGTTTTTCCTAGGTGCTTACGCCAAGAGCGATGGAGGTTTGATCTAGTCTCAAGCCTATGGTAATCTATGTACTAGGACCGGTTAATGAGTGTTTATCTTCCATTTCCAAGTTGATATATTTCATATACACCCGAGAGATGAAAGTATTCAAACACCACTTGTGAGGTGCTAGTATGTAATTTTCGTGCTTGTTATGACTTTTGCAGGGCTTATATGTGTTGTGAATTGTTCTAAACTAATGCTTCATGACCCCTAACTTATAAATTAATTGGCTAAAAGCACATTTTCTTGAGTACAACCAAATACCAAGTGTAGGGATATTTGATAAGGATTTAAAAGGTACACTTTTGAGGGGTCATTTAAGCCCTTAATTGATCACTTTTGTATCCGTTACTACTTAATTTCGTTCCCTTTCACTTTTTAGGTCTCTTGAAGGCAAATTGTTGGAATGACACTTATTCGGACGAAAAGGCGCAATTATATGATGAAAATGGCCAAAGTCAAGAATCGAGACACTCAAGCTGCTGGAACTGAAGGGGACGGCGTCACAGCTTATTAGCGACGCCGTCGCGACACACCTTGAGACGACTCAGAGAGCAAATTGCTATTTTACAAGTGACGGCACTAGGTTTAAAAGAGTAGGACGTCACAACTCAGACGGCCTAGATTTGGATCCCGACGGCGTCAGAGGTTGAAGCCAACGGCGTCACAAGCATAAGGTGACGCCGTCACAGAGTTGACGTGGCCAAGACGAAAACCTAATGGCGTAACCGAAAGCGTCACAATTAAAGATGACGCCGCGATATTGTAACTCTATATATAGAATTCTAATTTTCAGTATTTTAGAGAGGTAGTTTTGTGGAGTAAAACCTAAACCGAACCTAGGTTGTCTTGGGCAGTATCTTAGGGTTCCATACCCTATTTTACAACAAGATAAGTGATTTCTTTCATTAATTCAATTATGTCTTCAATTGTTTGTGGGTATGCTTGCATGTTTTCCATGTCCGGCTAATTTACTTTTGTGTTTTTTTAGATCTATGAAACCTAGGTATTGAATATTGATTGGTTGTCTCTTATCTTAATTGTGATTGACCTAGTAGTGCGATAGGTCATTCGTTGTGTTTTTAATGCTTGAGTAATCTTTGTGAACATTAGTTTATAATCACCTAGAGTTATTGTAGTCTAAACATCCAAAGATAACCTTAGAGTTAGTTTATGGATCCTAGAGATTTCGTAGGCAATAACCTTAAGGTAGTCTCAAAGAGTTAGGTAAAAACGCATACCCTACGACCTTAGAAGACACAACGCGTTAAAAATAAGGACATGACAATTCAACCATCAATAGGATATAACTAGGGAGTAACAGCGTCTAACTAAACACATCTTTAAATCATCATAAGAGCACACAACAATAGACATAGACTACACTCACCTTAGTTTAGATAATTAGATAATTAGATAAGTAGAGTAATCGATAGAAATATAACCCCCCAAATCCAATACCCTGAGATTCGTACCTTTCCATTTTCTAAAAAAAACATAAAAAAGATAAAAAATAATCTTCCTCAACCCCAACCTTAGCGTAGTAATTTCTCACTAGCATTCCTATTCCCCTAGAGAACGATATCAATTCCCGAGGCTTACCGTAATACTAAACTACAACGATTAGGATCACTGCCTAGGGTGTTGAAAAACTTTCTCGACGAAAAGAAAGTTCCTTTGACCCCGAACGCGCGTTGTACGCGTATCAACTAGCGAACGAAAGATTCGTGACCCAGTTACGCCATTGTTCTTAAAATATTATTTCCAATAAAAAAGAGATATAATACGACTCGTAACTCAATTTAATTAAAACGATCACTCTAATCGATGTTTCTCCAATTATGACGCATCGAGGAATTTACGAATTGTCACAGCCTCACCTCCTTAAAAGGAATCGCGTTCGCGTGATTCAATTCAAGTTATCCGTTAAAGTCTAGAAGTGGTGAGTGTAAAAGCACGAGGGTTTATCTTCACGTTCCCTACGTGAATCTAGGATCTTACTACGAGTTTTTACAAGCTCCGAAGATAGATTTGCAACTTTACTAAGGTCGCTCGATTTCATAATCTATGGTTTCGATAGGTCATCGAAGTTTTAAACGTTCAAATATTAGGATTTCCCAAAGGGATAACAATTGCCTTATCGGCGAGTCTTTTCTTCTTATAACGCACGAAATGTTGGGAACTTTACTGAGTCTTGACGGTAGCTCAAGGCTCAGAGTTACTAGTCTCAATCTGGCAAGGATTTTGAAAGGATTGTTATAACGAGGACTAAGCTTCGGAGTTTACCAAACGCTTCACACATTCTTATGGTGAATCTGTAAGCTTAACCTAGGTCACTTATGAGGATTCAAGAGATTTACGTGGTCTATGTCCCCTAACGGTTTGCGAGTAGTTTGCATATCCATCTCAACTTAGAATGTTTTCCTTGGTAGTTTTCTCAAATAGGTTCAGGGTTGGTAGGTTGGGTATTTCCATTTCTACCCAACAATCGGGATCGGCACTTACGACCATAGAGGATCTCTTATGGTGCCTTCGAGGTCCTAAAGCGATAGGTATGGTTATAGGAGACGTTGGCCAATGGAAGGTTTCTGTCCCAACCATTGTCAGACTCGATAGATTTCGATAAGAGATTTTGGCCAACGAGAGGTGTCTATCCCAACCGTTGCCAAACTTGATAGGCATGCTATGTGTTCTACTAGGGTTTGAATGGTTTCTTTACTGACCATTAGTCGGGAGATGATACACTGTAAGCATATCCCGACCTGTTCTCTCGGCTCTAGGAAGTTATAGATGAAAATGGGTGTGTGACTATTGCCACAATCCGGAAATGATATAAATTAGCATCTCCTAAAGCACACGGTTTCCTTTACGCGTGAAGAATTCTATTTGTTTAACTCATGTTTCCAGATCACACTTCCTCCTTAAAGAGGATCGGAAGAAGTCGAAGGTTGAGAGAGGAGAATCAAGTGTGTACTAACATAATGAATCTCTGATAGAGAATACGGATCAAGGGGATTCCCTTTTTCAATTGGAGTTCCATAGTGGAAAGAAGGTAGGGAGCTAGAGTTCGAAAGTGAGGACTAGCTCATAGGAGCGAAGCCACTCTGCCTGAGGGAAAGGAATGAATTTACTCTCATCTCCTTAAAAGAAGATAGAGGGATTCTCTATTATTGCTATAAATAAGGAAGGGAGACGAGTAAGGTCATCCATACTTTCCATTTTGTTGAATAGCGGGAGGGGAACAGGTTAGGTAGGACTATCAGTAACTACTCAGGTAAGGGTAGGGATCTACTTGCAAGATTTCATCTACGACGTAGCTTATCGTTCGGTAAGAGGTTCAAAAGGATAGTATGCTTTTCTCGAAGGACGAGAGAATGATTAGGTGGTTGTCCCAAGGAACACGGTTCAGGTTACTCCTTAGGATTTCAAGATTTTCGTTGAGCACAAAATCTCTACGGGGCGAGAAGTCTAGGAAGTTCAGAGCATGTCTCTGTTAGAAAGTGTTGGTTGATACTAGCAATCAGTCGGTTGACTTAGCATGATTTCTAGGTTAGAGGCGGAAAGTACGACTCCTACAGAGAGTATTTATTACTAACCGCGATCAGTCAATTGACTCATTGGTACACTTAATATTGAACGCAGAAGGGTTCAATATTCAACTCCAGAATCATAATTTCCAAAAGAGGTTCGACTATCGATCGATATCAATTCAACTTCTAAATACGGACGAACGTTAACGGCTCTAAGTTGGTTCACTAAAGAATTTCTTATTGATGGAGTGTAAGGTACGACATCGATAGGACATGGTAGGTAGTACCACAACCGGTGGCATGACGTAGCAGACTATTGTTGACAAAACAATTTTGAGAGTTTTGCTAGAGTCAACATTGATGGAACAATATCTAAGGATAACCTCGGTTAGCAACTTCACTAAAACAGGTTTCTAGAATGTTATTGACAGGGGTACCTAACTAGAGGATAAGGTACAACATCATTAGCATGTAAAACACAGCCTTAACTGAAAGCTGTTGACGAAGCAACGTCGACTAGATGACATCGTTTGAACCAACATCGAGTAAAAGGTAACGTTCTTAAAGAGGGAACAACAATCAATTCAAGGCTAGGCTTGAGGTATAAGTGTCGGAAAAAGGATTACCAACGAAACGAGACAAATAACAAATCCAACAAGATTACTAACGAAACGAGTCCGAATGGCGGTTCGAAGTCGAATACCGATTTCGAGGTCGAATGATGATTTTAACATGGTTAACAATGAAACGGGGCCGAATAATAATTCGAGGCCAAATGATGACTCAAAATCAAATGATGAGTTAAAACTCGGAATGAGATCAAAATCACAAAATCGAAAACCCAAAAACCAAAATCAAAACCAAATCCAAAATAGTCCAAAACAAATCCAAACGCTCTAGTGAGATCGACGAGGCTTATGCCGATAAGAAACTCGGATGTAAACGGTGCCAATCGGGTCTAACCCGACTTACGGCGAATTACGCTTGACGGTGACAAACAGGAATTTCATATAAATGGAGACTCATAGCGGTGTCAGAAACACTACGGTTCGAGAGGTGTTGCGATGCTAGTGTGTCGTGTGTGAGTGCAGGCTTTCGTGACGTTTGGTGAGTGTGAGTGTGTGAGTCCACCTAAAGCTTATCATTCTTAAAACCAATCTTTTATCCGGACATAATTCTATTATAACTACTCCCAGTATTTTCAAAATTCACCTCTGAGACGGACATAGTTGATCAGTCCATGTCCTGCTGTCTCTGGCTGAATATAGGTGATCAGTCTATATTCATTCGAGGTTCAATGAATTTTTATAAAGTAAGGCACAACCAATTATTATAAACAATTCTTAATATAAATCCCTAACTTCAATATTTTCTACCCCAAACGTATTCATTTCACCATTTAGTTATTAGCGTTCGGTATCATCGTGTGTGTGTGTGGTATTGACTTGACAAGACACCATGAATGCACTCAACTAGTCACAATGCGACTCATAATGACACAATGAGACGTCTAAACGATAAACTTTATAGTTTAATAAGTTTCGAAATAAATAGTTAGATCTTATCGAATTCGTCAACTCGATAAACTCAACCATTTATTCATGTCGCTTATTATCCCAAAACCAGTCACATCCTAACGAGTTATAAGGATAATTCACCCATTAGTAACGTTATTCCACGTACATAGCGGGCGCTTATTAGATTCGTCAACTTAATAAGTCTGTTACCCACGTGGATCGACGCTATTAATGTTAGGTCATCCGTAACCCACACACAACACATAAATGATATTAAATACTCATAAATGGCACATTTCGATAAACGTGCCCTCGAAACATTTAATGGCTCATTAATTACAAAACATTTTTAATTTTAGGCGTTAATTCCCTTTTTCAAAAATGTAGAATAGCAAGATGAGTCTTGTTATCGAATGTCTAGTACAAAAACCATTTAGCATATGTATTTTCTAGTTTCATTTACTTGTTTATATGTATTTCGTCGAGTTTCAATATAAGTTTCGAGTCATTATTCGTTTCGAGTTCACAAGTTCGAGTCAAGACTCTCGGCTTTTACACGTCATATTGACCAATAAATATTAAAATCCATGTTACGGCGTTGTCGGGGTCAGTCGAGACTAAAAAGTAACGATAATACCGACGTAGCGCAAAGTTGACATATATTTATTAACTTCAAAATAAGCAACTTCATAATCCTAAATAATCCTCCAAACAATCTCACACCAATCTCGTCATCCAAACAACTACCAAACGACTTTTTCAATTCACAAACATAACCAATTAGCGAGCATCAATTCTAACGTTTGTTAATAACTTACAAATTACCCAAATCACCGCAATTAATTTGTTATCCAATTAAGGTTATTAACTGAAATATCATCCAATTTACAAATAACTGATACGTACCAATGATTCACCGTTAACCAAACAATTACACGTTAGTCCAATTTATTATCTGAAAACACTTACTGGTTTCGCATATTATTATAACACTAGCGGACACGAATCCATTATCCTTCAAAACCGACTACCACTTGTTTGACAATACTTTAAGAACAAATCAACGATTTCCGAAAGTCTCAACCCAAAATTGTGACACGAGACTGTATACCCTTCGACCTCATCAAAACCATTATAACCTATCATCCAGTTATGACCAAGAACACACAAACATGATAAAATGCAAAAACACGTGAACATGACACAACACACGATACCAACACACCAGTTTACATGTTTTATTAGTTTTAACGCGTTTTAGACTTGTTTTCATCAAAGCTTAACTATAGAACTCACGTTCACGAGACAAAAGGTCTCGTTCGTGACTCCCTGACTTAGTTATAATAGCACCATTTCCTCTACATTCCCAAATTATTCCCATGGAAACTACTAATGTGCAAGTTCTAAATCGAGTGGTGAGATTACGCAAGGAAATTGCGTAACTCTGATACTTTGAGAGTATTTGTATTATTGATTAGTAATGTTGAAGTATTGGTTATCACAGTTTGTGTTCATTTTTTTACTTTCATCCTCTAAGTATACTCAAGTAGATTACGCATATTTGTGTATATTCGTACAAAGTTTTCTCTTTGTTGTTTTGGAATTATCCAGGGCAACTACTTAATACAAGCTAAGTGTTATAGATCTAAGGTTTGGGACTCCACACTCTGTGAAAGGTATAGTGTGTGTGAAAGCATGAGGACATGCTTTCCATGTGTGTATAAGCATGAGTACATGCTTATAGGGCGTGCATGAGCATATGGAAATGCTTATGGGGTATGCGTAAGCATGAGGACATGCTTACTGTGTGTGTATAAGCATGTGGAATGCTTATAGTGAACTACTAAGATAGGCAGACTTAAATCGTCTACTAACAGGATAAACATTCAACAAGTGTGCTAACAAACAATTCATCAAATAATCCACAAACATCTCGTCAATTATCTCATTAATCAATTCGTCCAATGTGTTCTCAATCATCTATATCCTTAAACTAGTCATACGTGAGGCTTCAGCTTGGCAGGTAGGCACGTGGCGGTCATAGGGCTAAGTTTTCGTAAAAGTGGTTATAGTCTAGGTTTTGAAAATACCCAGTTCTCTATAACCTTGGCTCTGATGCTAATCTGTAACACCCCGAAAATACGGTCTAGCGGAAGCATAAGAGCCTTTGGGTGCTACAATCTTGGTATCACGACATAAGGTACAAAGAATAGTTTTTATCCCATTTATTTAGAATAAGATTCATTAATTGAAAACCATAAGTTTACATTAATGAAAGTAGTGCGGAAATAGGCCAAAAAGATAATTAAAGCGGTCTCTTTATTCATCGAGTCGCTTATGACCATGCCCCTTGCCAAGCGTCTTCCAATAGTGAGCTATAACGCCTAAAACCGAGAACACATGCTAAAAGGTCACTTTTACGCTGGTGAGTTCATAGAGTTTAGTTACGAAAATAATAGTGGACCTGTTAGAGTTTAATTGCTACATGCGACTAAGGCAGATAGATAATAAACATATCAATCAACAATCAATCAATCCATAATCAATCCGATCAATAATGAATCTAATCAATAATCATCAATACGTGTGAGATCCCAATGTAGGGCCCTGAGCGACTCTAGCCAGCACAGTCGTAGCAAGGCCTAGAACACAACCTACCCTGGACTAGGTCGGTCCATTCTTAGCTGACATCGCGTTATAGCATAGAGATGCTACCCTATTCTAAGTCAACAAATGTCGCATGTCTAACCTTTCCTAGTCAACACATTAGCAATTCAAAATAATAGTGGCAGGTCCAAGAAATAGTTTGCATTCACATAAACACGTAAAACATTCAATCACCAATTCAAATATACCAAACAACAGTCATTCCAAATAATAATCACATATCCAGTTATAATTTGTTAAAAGTGTCACACCCCCAAAATATCGCAGCGGAACGATAGTGTCATTGGGGTATAACGTCATAGCACAAAGTATGGATACAGAAAACGACCTCTATAATGAGACGTTTTGAAAAGTTTACCATTCGATAAATAAGTTAAAGTTTACACCACGAGAATTCACAAAGTTTGATAATACATAAAAAGTTTACAAAACATGTCGAATGGTAATTGTAAAAAGCATAAGACTCCAATGTATGCCATGCACCCAAGAGCTCCATGAAATGCTATCACATTAAGACCTGAGATAAACATGCTAAAAAGTGTCAACACAATGGTTGGTGAGTTCATAATTTTGTAACAAAATGATTTGAAATACTTAGAGAAATGTTCACACAGCAAAGGCATTGTAAATCCACTCAGTCCCAAGTTCCGCCCATACAAAACTTGCAACCTGTGTGTTCACAACCCATTGCCAAAATATAGTATGTATATCATGAATATGCGCAATATGATAGATAAAAGTATAATTGTCACCACGAGGGTCTTCCAACAACTCATGTTGGGATGTTTGTAATTAATAGCCTTCCAACAACTTAATTTGGAGCCATTAATTCTTGCATGTTTGTAAATTAGTAGCCCTCCAACAACTTAATTTGGTGCCACTAATTCTTGTATGTTTGTAAATTAGTAGCCCTCCAACAACTTAATTTGGTGCCACTAATTCTAGTATGTTTGTAAATTAGTAGCCCTCCAACAACTTAATTTGGTGCCACTAATTCTAGTATGTAATGCAAGTATGCATATGAAATCAAATATAACCCAATCAAGTATAAAACGTAATCAAGTCTAAAGTATAAGTAATGTTGTTTGGCAAAAGAGTTTAAATGTTTGATAAATAAGCATGTATCTCGCCCCAAATAGTTTATAGGAATTTAAATGAGTAAAAGCGGGTATGAACTCACCTGATGTGGTTGATATGCTAACAAAATGAAGTGCTCGAAAGTGAGACTCGAAAACTATCCGCGACCTAGAATGAATGTTATGATATGTAATGAGTTGCAATGTAATGTTATGCATGCATTTCGTATGTTATTTATACCATTTCATGAGTTTTGAAAAATATTACTTATCGTCGAAAAAATACTCGTTTGACGTCTTGACCAATCAAAAATCACTTTACAAGTTTTTACGTCAAAATGTCATCCTACAATGGTTTAATAATGATTTTTGGTGAAATTTCCACTTTTCGTCGTAAAATAATGTCGTCGGAATTTTCATAAAAGTGACAAAAATAGCTTTGAAAAACTAGTCGTAAAATAGTGTTCGTCGATCGTTAGGAAACGAACTCGACGGTTTTGGAAAGTTTGTATCGATATCTAAAAGTTTCAGTTCAGGAGTTTTCGTCCAAAAGGTCTCGAACATAAAGATAATAAGGGTTAAAGATGGTGGTTTTGGCTAATTGTGTGCAGAAAATTAGTTACGGCAAGTTTATGAAAAAGTGCATATCTTTGTCGTTTCAAATCCGCTTACTTAATACGTCCTTAGCTTTGTATCGAAGTAAACTAATATATTTTTGATAAGTCGAAATAATTTGTGAAGCTTAAGGCTCGTTTTTGACTCGTACAAAACTAAAATAGGTTGCTGAAATTTCAGAAAATTATATATTTCGTCGACAAACTTGTAAAATCCATAACTTTTTCGTTATAAGTCCGTTTTACTCCGTTCAAGCGGCCACGGATTCGTTTTAAAGTATATTTTCTAAATATCAAGGCCAAAAGGTCGTGCCTACTGTCGGTTTTTCCAGAAAAATAAAATAAGGACAGAACACTATTATATACTTGTCGAAAATAGTTTTTCTCGTACTAAACATTTTCCAATCCCTTCAAATCAACTCCAAAGCTAATCTAATCCTACCATACACCTTCTTAGGGTGTCATGGGTTCCTAATCACCATCAAGACCAATATGTAACAAGGGGATAATTATAGGATGACCTTATATATAATAATCTCTAAAATCATGTAATAAATGGTATAAACTACACAAGTCTTGCATGTTTTGCTCAAAAATGAAGAGATGAGTATGAAATGAATATGTAAGATGAAAAATAAACATGAGATGCTTACAAGTGCTATGATGAGGTGATTAGAACCAAGGATTAAACCTAAACACCCTAGGTTTTTATTTCAAAACCTAAACAAGAGTGTATACTAGATTGTGTTAATACTTGAACTTGAAAAAAAAATGATGATCCCTTCTAAACATCTATGGAGGCCGGTTCTAGAGGGAAGAAAACCAAGAGAGACTTTGCTTGACTTGTTGAATGATTGTGAATGATAAATGTGTAGTATGAATTTTGAGGTGAAGTGTAGAACTAAATATGTAGAAAAAATTTACCCATCAATAAATGCAATCACCCATAGGGCCGGTTTTTAAGGACTTTTGTTTCATCAATATATATTTTTTTTTTATAAAATGTTGTGTAAGTATTTACTTGTACAAGTTGTAAGAAAGTATAAGTAATTGTGTAAGAAAAGGTATAAGTAAAGGTAAATGGAAATTTTTGGTACAAGTAAGTTTTTAATAGGTCAAAATAGAATGTAATGATATAATAAAAATTGTAAAAATACATTCCTTGTGAAATTTGAGTGATAAAATAATTATCGAGTAATTTTTAAGAAAACGTCGTAATAATTTAACTTTAACGATTTATGTACCAAATAAATTTGAAACACTAGGAAAACTCAAAATATAGTTTTTATAAACTAAATGTAAGTTTAAAAATACATCGGGATCATTTTTGAAAATAATGGATTAAATGTTAAAAATAATAACTCACGCGATAAAGTTTATTAAATATAAAAATTACGCGTTTAAAATGAAATGAAATGTCGTGAATGAATTAATGAGATGCAAATGATGTCCATGAAATGTACGTGATGTTATGATCATGAATTCGCCGCTAAACCTTTAAGGTTACGCGAATTTGGAACAAGCAAACCAAGTTTACGATAAATGTTGAAATTGTGAAACGTGAATTGTTGTGAGAAATAACTGGAAATTGGGAATTGTGACATTCTTCCCCTGATAGAAGAATCGCGTCCCCGCGATTCAATCGATGATACATAAGGTTCTACCCTAAGGTTTCGCGAAATCAAGTGCATGGTCAAAGTGTTTATGTCAAAACTTACGCGTCTAGGTCCCTTATCTAATGAGACTCACTGAATCGAATAATACGTGGATCACTTAATGGTCTAGGAAAAACGTACCAGCTACGCATTGCGGGCTTCCTCGGTCCCTATATAGAATGCTCGACCTCGGGGTGGACTGATATTGAGTACAGGGTTCGGGTTATTTCCTTCAATTGCCATAGCTAGATGAGCTTGTATCGGTGGCTTATTCAACTGGGGACAATTATTCGTAAGTGATTTGGCTGTTGCACTCGTAGCAAGTCCTTTGGTTATTCCTCATGTTGCCCGTATTAGTCGTTGTTATTGGTCTTGCACGTTCTTTACATCGGCTTGAAAAGTGATTCGACTGATTGCATATTGTACATAAGCGGGGCTTGGTCTTCGGATGATGATAAGCACACTTAGCACATTTGGGATGTGTACCCGCATACTCTCTTTGTTCAGTACCAGTTGCCACAAAAACTCTTGCCCTTTTGTTATCTCAAGCTACCACGCCTATCTGCTTATTCGACCCACTTGCTTCCTTCCTCTTATCACTGCTTTTCAACGTACCATTTCTAACCATCTCGTCTGTCAGGGTTCCTCGCCTCAGATCGCACTTTGTATTATAGACGGCTCAGTTGTTTTCACGGTTCCACGGATTTCGGGGACAAGACCATATATGTACCTCGAGATTCTCTTGGACTCGGGGGTAACTAGATGAGGAACTAGTCCGGCTAGCTCATGAAATCGGTCGTGTAGGCTGCGTGACAGCCCCTATCATAGAGTGGTGATAAAATTCATCTTCCGGGCTTCTGCATTTCATTGTCCGGGCAGTATTCCTCTTTCAATAACTCCTTAAATTCGTCCCATGTCATGCCTATAGCTGCTTCTCTGCCCTAGCCTGTAGCTGTGTATTCCACCATGTCAATGCCTTCCCTGATAGCAAACAAGCTGCATACTTCACCCTCTGATTTGCGGCACAATTGCTGATGTCGATCACGATTCTCGCCTCTCTACCCATCGAGTATAAGCCAAAGCACTCCTATACCATCAAACTCCACAGGTTTGCATGCCGAAAATTCCTTATATGTGCATCCAATTCTGTTGTTGTTGTTGGTGTTGTTGTTGTTGTTACTGCCAGCTACATTGTTGGTGTCGCCATTCCCGTTCCGTGGTTTCCCGAGTTATTCATATGGTTTCCAACTTGTGTGACAATAGTGGGAAGCAATATTTGAAGTTGTTGAGCGATGATGGCGGCAAAGTCGGGTTTCCGCCGTGTTGTTGTCGTTGTTACCCATGTCGCTACCGCCCCTCTACCTCCACGTCCACTGCCATTCCACCTCTCGATCCGCACCACCTCGGCCAAGATCGCGTGTTACTCTCTTTGGTGCCATGATCTCTGTCAGGAAAAGAACCGTTGAATTCCCAATGTCTATACTTAACGTCCTCATATATAATACCACGCCACAACTTGGTTCCTAAGGTGTCCACACCGATCTACGTATGCGTGGTCGCATATGTCCACGTGAGTTGTGACGCATTTATAATTATGTTGGCCACCATAATTATAATTGCCTCATTCCACACATGCACATACCACCAAGCATACATGTCCCGGCGATTGGTGTTACTTAAATAGGTAGCCAGTCTATCATCCGATTCTAAACAGTGAAGGAGGGAATTAGGGTAGGTATCTAGGAAGAGTCGCACTTGGTGTATAGGAAATTCCGTTAGGTGCTAAAGTCACGATGAGGTTTGGTCGCCAGCAGTTCCCAAAATATCCTCAAGAGAACTCCCATCCTCGGGCAAAGTCATCAAATCTATCCAGCTTTATAGTAACACTTATTTAGCTTGATCTCGCATCTCATCAAACAAGAACTGTCACGAGATCAAGTTAGATAAGTGCTTGTTACTGAGCTCCATATCTTTGATGACCCAACTAGATTTTGGGACTCCCCTATTGGTACAAGGAAACTACGTTACCTAATGAGGTGGTTCTAGAAGGAATACTTAAGAAAACACATGCGCATGAAAAGTGTGTAAGGCAATAGGAAACGAAAGGATCGACGTGAGAGCGGTTATAGTCTAGGAACTAAAATGCAACCTAGTTCTCTATAACCAAGGCTCTCATACCAATCTGTCACACCCCAAAATATCGCACGAACGATAGTGTCATTGAGGTATAACGTCATAGCACAAAGTATGGATACGGAAAACGACCTCTATAATGAGACGTTTTGAAAAGTTTACCATTCGATAAATAAGTTAAAGTTTACACCACGAGAATTCACAAAGTTTGATAATACATAAAAAGTTTACAAAACATGTCGAATGGTAATTGTAAAAAGCATAAGACTCCAATGTATGCCATGCACCCAAGAGCTCCATGAAATGCTATCACATTAAGACCTGAGATAAACATGCTAAAAAGTGTCAACACAATGGTTGGTGAGTTCATAATTTTGTAACAAAATGATTTGAAATACTTAGAGAAATGTTCACACAACAAAGGCATTGTAAATCCACTCAGTTCCAAGTTCCGCCATACAAAACTTGCAACCTGTGTGTTCACAACCCATTGCCAAAATATAGTATGTATATCATGAATATGCGCAATATGATAGATAAAAGTATAATTGTCACCACGAGGGTCTTCCAACAACTCATGTTGGGATGTTTGTAATTAATAGCCTTCCAACAACTTAATTTGGAGCCATTAATTCTTGCATGTTTGTAAATTAGTAGCCCTCCAACAACTTAATTTGGTGCCACTAATTCTTGTATGTTTGTAAATTAGTAGCCCTCCAACAACTTAATTTGGTGCCACTAATTCTAGTATGTTTGTAAATTAGTAGCCCTCCAACAACTTAATTTGGTGCCACTAATTCTAGTATGTAATGCAAGTATGCATATGAAATCAAATATAACCCAATCAAGTATAAAACGCAATCAAGTCTAAAGTATAAGTAATGTTGTTTGGCAAAAGAGTTTAAATGTTTGATAAATAAGCATGTATCTCGCCCCAAATAGTTTATAGGAATTTAAATGAGTAAAAGCGGGGTATGAACTCACCTGATGTGGTTGATATGCTAACAAAATGAAGTGCTCGAAAGTGAGACTCGGAAACTATCCGCGACCTAGAATGAATGTTATGATATGTAATGAGTTGCAATGTAATGTTATGCATGCATTTCGTATGTTATTTATACCATTTGCGAGTTTTGAAAAATATTACTTATCGTCGAAAAATACTCGTTTGACGTCTTGACCAATCAAAAATCACTTTACAAGTTTTTACGTCAAAATGTCATCCTACAATGGTTTAATAATGATTTTTGGTGAAATTTCCACTTTTCGTCGTAAAATAATGTCGTCGGAATTTTCATAAAAGTGACAAAAATAGCTTTGAAAAACTAGTCGTAAAATAGTGTTCGTCGATCGTTAGGAAACGAACTCGACGGTTTTGGAAAGTTTGTATCGATATCTAAAAGTTTCAGTTCAGGAGTTTTCGTCCAAAAGGTCTCGAACATAAAGATAATAAGGGTTAAAGATGGTGGTTTTGGCTAATTGTGTGCAGAAAATTAGTTACGGCAAGTTTATGAAAAAGTGCATATCTTTGTCGTTTCAAATCCGTTTTCTACGTATAATACGTCCTTAGCTTCGTATCGAAGTAAACTAATATATTTTTGATAAGTCGAAATAATTTGTGAAGCTTAAGGCTCGTTTTTGACCCGAACAAACTAAAAATAGTATGCTGAAAATTCAGAAAATTATATATTTCGTCGACAAACTTGTAAAATCCATAACTTTTTCGTTATAAGTCCGTTTTTATCCGTTCAAGCGGCCACGGATTCGTTTTAAAGTATATTTTCTAAATATCAAGGCCAAAAGGTCGTGCCTACTGTCGGTTTTTCCAGAAAAATAAAATAAGGACAGAACACTATTATATACTTGTCGAAAATAGTTTTTCTCGTACTAAACATTTTCCAATCCCTTCAAATCAACTCCAAAGCTAATCTAATCCTACCATACACCTTCTTAGGGTGTCATGGGTTCCTAATCACCATCAAGACCAATATGTAACAAGGGGATAATTATAGGATGACCTTATATATAATAATCTCTAAAAATCATGTAAAAATGGTATAAACTACACAAGTCTTGCATGTTTTGCTCAAAAATGAAGAGATGAGTATGAAATGAATATGTAAGATGAAAAATAAACATGAGATGCTTACAAGTGCTATGATGAGGTGATTAGAACCAAGGATTAAACCTAAACACCCTAGGTTTTTATTTCAAAACCTAAACAAGAGTGTATACTAGATTGTGTTTATGCTTGAACTTGAAAAAAATGATGATCCCTTCTAAACATCTATGGAGGCCGGTTCTAGAGGGAAGAAAACCAAGAGAGACTTTGCTTGACTTGTTGAATGATTGTGAATGATAAATGTGTAGTATGAATTTTGAGGTGAAGTGTAGAACTAAATATGTAGAAAACAATTTACCCATCAATAAATGCAATCACCCATAGGGCCGGTTTTTAAGGACTTTTGTTTCATCAATATATATTTTTTTTTTATAAAATGTTGTGTAAGTATTTACTTGTACAAGTTGTAAGAAAGTATAAGTAATTGTGTAAGAAAAGGTATAAGTAAAGGTAAATGGAAATTTTTGGTACAAGTAAGTTTTTAATAGGTCAAAATAGAATGTAATGATATAATAAAAATTGTAAAAATACATTCCTTGTGAAAATTGAGTGATAAAATAATTATCGTGTAATTTTTAAGAAAACGTCGTAATAATTTAACTTTAACGATTTATGTACCAAATAAATTTGAAACACTAGGAAAACTCAAAATATAGTTTTTATAAACTAAATGTAAGTTTAAAAATACATCGGGATCATTTTTGAAAATAATGGATTAAATGTTAAAAATAATAACTCACGCGATAAAGTTTATTAAATATAAAAATTACGCGTTTAAAATGAAATGAAATGTCGTGAATGAATTAATGAGATGCAAATGATGTCCATGAAATGTACGTGATGTTATGATCATGAATTCGCCGCTAAACCTTTAAGGTTACGCGAATTTGGAACAAGCAAACCAAGTTTACGATAAATGTTGAAATTGTGAAACGTGAATTGTTGTGAGAAATAACTGGAAATTGGGAATTGTGACAAAAAGCAGCATGTATTCTCCCCCAAAATAGTTATAAAAACTTTAGAAAAGAGGGACTATGAAACTCACCTTAGCCACAGCAATGTACTATTCACTATTGACACGACTGGCATCTAAAGCTAATCTCTATGGCATCCAGATGAATGTAAGACGAGTACAATAGAATAGAAGTGACACAACCTAATGCGTATACGATATTCTTAAAATATAGCTCATACGATAAAGAAATCAATAGAAGGTAATGCATTGTAGTTTTCGTGGATCATCCATGTCGTTACTTTCAAAACTACGTTATCATTCCAAAAGTTTATAATTAATATCTCAAAAGTTTAGTTTTAACATTTCGTGTGGTGGTAAGAAACATAGATGCGACGCACAACTCACGCGAAAGAAAAGAAGACGTCGACATAGTCGAGACATATTAACTAGAACGCACACCAAAAAGGAATAGACATCGACCAATGTCGAGAAATACTGACAATTCTCAAGCTAGTCAAAGACTAGGAAATGACGACAACCATTTATGAAATATAAATAGACTAACCTTCGATAGTTTTCCCATAATCCCAAACGTTCATATTTAATGTAAAGATAAGTTTCCATATCGCTTGATCAATAAGGATTTCATATCCGCTATCCGTAATTATACAAGTTTATAATAAAGTACGTCGTATAAAGCATACTATTTAGTATTTTATAAGTGACACGTTTGTTTATTCATGTTCCCAAACCATTACGAATTTAATGAGTTGACTCATCCAAAATAACTGTTTTCAACAAGTTTATAGAAACTAATCATGTATTTATAAAATATGAGTTATTATCGTAGTAAATAAAGGTTTATAATTAAATAAAACCGTATTCGTCAAAAATATATATAGTAATATATTTCATTATCAGTTAAAATGTGAAAACATAATATTGAGGCTTATCGCAAAACGAATCTATTAAACTCATTCTCGAGTCTAACATATTGTAGTTGGTTAATTCAAAACGTTTAATATAATTTAACTTACAACCAATATAACTCGAGTATCGAATGTTACTTCAAATCTCTAAACTGTGTTAAACCCTATAACGTATACGTAATATCCGATACTAAATATAAATCACGTTTCTAGTTCTAAAATTTACTACTCTGTTATACAAGTAACTTGTTCATTGTTAATTCGTATTCAATATTGTTTACTCCGATAGCACTATTCCGGTATCGTCGTGTAATTAGTTCGATATATAATTTAGTCGTTAAGTTTATCTATTACAAGTTAGTCGTTGACCTATACCATTAACCGTTTATTAGTTTTTGATGTTGATATATAATTTACTAATTACGTTTTTCCCATTTATACCGTTGTCTATACCATTAGCCGCTCACTAGTTTCGATGTCCTTTATTAGTAACCCTTTACAACATATCAACCAACCTTTACTTCAAACCGTGACATAATGAAATAATATATGTGATTCCAAACGATTTATACGATTACTAGTTAACCCGGTTAGACCCGTTAACCTAAAGTTTGACCAACACTAATGTTTAGCAACTTATTAAACCCACTAATGACCCATCATTGTTACACTAATGTTACACTCATTTTCCATTGATTAATGAAAGATTGTTACACTAATATAATTGTTACTACACTTGTTGAACTTATCCTTATTATTATTAATCGTTTGTTATACTAATGATAAGTCATTTTCCACTAACGTTTTTATGGCGATAATGACTCGACTCATGCGCAACCATGGAACCAAAGTAACATTCAACCCACAAAACCAAATGATAGATTCAAGTCAAAAAGAGATAACCTTAATATATTCAAGTTTGACACCAAAATTTGACTTATTGACCGGGTACACAAACGACACCAAATATAATTCAAAATCTGGGATCCGAACAAGTTTTACCAACCCTAGATGGGTTTGACCCGTGCGGGTTGACCCGACTCACCGAGTCACGGTTCGACTCACTGAGTCAACATGAAAATGTATCTCATCTTGTTGCAATAAGTTCAGTCCCAACCCGAGACACCCAACACCCTCAAATGGGTCTAACACAACATACACAAACCCAACTCCTAATCAAAACTGCTTCTAAAGTCGTCTTACCATATTAACCACACGAAACACAAGCCAAGAGTTTTTAATTAGTTTTACCCATATCTCAAAATATTTCGAATTTGTTTTATACTTGTTACCTACGAAAACAGTTAAGTAAACGACATGATATATCAATCGATTCAAGATAAGAAAAAAAATAAAACAATATCAAACAGGGGTCGCGTTTACCGAGAGAAGAAGAATAGAAACGAGGGTCGTGACGGCGTCTCCAACGGGTACAACCCGTAGCCATCCAACCTTGAACCAATACACATGTTTTAATCAAGAAACCCTAATTTACAAAACTAGGGTTTGAGATCTAAGGCGCGTTAGGGTGTTTGGACGCGCGTGTGGTACAGAAATGGAACCACAAGCTCGAGATCTATCATTTGGTGTGAGGTTTGTATTTTTCCGACGACGGTGGTGGTGGTTTCCGGCGACGACAGTGGTGGCCGGCGGTGGGGAGTGGTGGCCGGAAAGTTAGAGTAAGAAAGTGAGTTATATGTATGTGTGTGTTTTTTATAGAGAGAGAAAGTGGAGGGTAAAATGTGGGTAGTGTGAGAATGAGTGGGTTTATATAATCCTAGGAGGGACTAATCTTGCACCATAGAAACTGTAGGGGCGGTTAAGTAACTTATCACAAGGACCCTAAGTGAAACTTTATAAAACTTTAGATATATTTGATTCGGGGCTCGTTTTGACTAGCGAACGAAAGATTCATGACCCGAGAGTTATGCCATTGTTCTTAAAATATTATTTCCAATAAAAACGATATATAATACGACTCGTAACTCAATTTAATTAAAACGATCGCTCTAATCGATGTTTCTCCAATTATGACCCATCGAGGAATTTACGAGTTGTCACAAGAAGCCTCTATCTCACTAACTCTTTGTCATCTCATCATGAGAAAAGCTCCTAGTGCTAACTCATCCACCAAAGGACCACCCAAGAAACTTTCTCGTGTTGTATACGAAATTTCTTCTACTGAATCATCTCCCGTTAAATCCACAAATGCTAGGATTTCTCTTTCACCAACTCAACCAATCAAACCAATCCCCAAAAGGATTGTTCCCACAAAAATACCATCGCCAAACACCACAATTCTGCCTAAACCAAACACACCCATTTCCACCCAACCATCACCTTTGGTGCCTAGAGCCATATCATTTATCACTCTACATTCATCTCCACATCTCTACAACTTGGAGGATTTGCCTCCTAGGCTATCCCATCCTCCACCATTACCGACATTCTCTTCAATAGAGAAGATTGTGCAACAACAAAATCAAGCTGTTGAGTCAACACTTGCACCGACATCCTTTTCTCCATTTCCCTCAAACGGTCCATTTTGTATTATGAGGAATCATCAAAGTCAACCATCCGACCACATGGAAATTGACACCTCTCTACCTCCACCACCATCCTTTTCGGAGCCATGACAAAGATTGCTATCATTGTCAACACGTTGAAGGCTTGATACATGAACTACGTGAAGAGCAACGTTTCATGTTTTATCACCTCCTCGAACGTTTAGATGAGGTCAACAAACCTAAACAAGCTTGAGCTTAAGGATTCAAGTGGTGTCCTAGTCTTAAGCTTAACTTAGATAAAGTAGGAATCTTAATCCATGTATTAGTCATTCTCTTAGTTTTAGAGATATGAAGACCTTCTCTCGTATTTTTATTGAATGAAATTACATGTTATCTGCCATATTGCCTTGAGAATATGTTTGGTGCCTTAATACATGTCTCATTTTGATGTTAACTTCACATTTTACATCAACATTGATGTCTTGAGTTTACAGGGAGACGGATCCCTCATTTTAACCTAGACGGATCCCTCCAAAGAGGGAACCGTGGGATCCGTGCAACAGAAGACAATTTTATTACTAACTTGTGTCTTATTTGCAGGAAATGATGCATTATATACTTGTTTTCTAACCCTCGTTTTGTGGATTTTCAATATACACATGAGGACTTTGACACCCTTAGCTAGGGGGAGTTTCATGTCAAAGCAAAACATTGCAAAATCATTTGCAAGACTTTCAAATTAGGTTACATTACTTGATGCAAAGGTGCAATCATCAAGGGGGAGCATGCTCGTCAAAAAGGACGAAACCATGTGCAAACATAATTGCAATGCACTAGCTTAGTATTTCCACTTACTTGACGCCCTCACAAAGGGATGGACTCTTCAAGGTGGAGCTAAGACGAGAATACTTCTCTTCTCTTACTCTCTATTTCTCATATTTTTTTTCTTTTTACAAGTTCTTTTCTTAAAACAAATGTCTTAGTTTCTTTTCGACGCTCTTTTTGTTTCGACAAAAAAGGGGAGAAGAGAGGAAAAAACTCCAATTCAAACTTTTACGAATTTTAGTTTTTTCCTTAAAATAATCTTATGTTTTGTCATCAACAAAAAGGGGGAGATTGTTAATACAAATAAGCCGTAAAAACGTTTATTTATATTCTACGATCTTCTAATATTTTGTCGATAACAAACGTAAAATCATTTTAACGAAACAAATAAGATACGTAAATGGTTTGAGCCAATAGTTTACTAATACACTTACGTTTTCATATAAAACACTAAACAAGTAATAGTGTTTTTCATGTTATAATAATACATATGTATAACAACTAGTGTTTCATATTGGGTAGATATATACATACTTAGTATGCATTATAATGGGTAATAGAATGGGTATAAGTTTAAGTCTTAAACCCATTGACTTAATAAATTGAATGTAGTTGGGTAAAACCCAAAGTCCATGACCCATACCCATGGAGCATAATCCATGACCCATTGCATGACATCATGCATAAGTCATAATGGGTATTATCCATGACCCATGGAGCTAACCCATAACCCCTTGACTAGATGCATTGGATCTTGTAAATACATTGTATCTACTTGGATACCCATGGCTAAATTCTAGGACCCATAACCCATGGGTAATGAGGAGCGTCTCACGGATCCCTATTATTACACTAGACGGATCCCTCAAGCATGGGATCCGTGGGATCCGTGCAACAATAGCATGTTTTTTGTCTATAAATAGCGAACCATTTCTTCATTGTAAGTTGCCACTCCTACACATAATTTCTCCTAGTATTGTAAACTCTCTAACCTCATATCCAAAGGATCTTTCTATCTAGTTATGTTTGTTTTTGTGTGATTCTCTAGGTTTCTCTTAAAGGTGAGATCACCACCTCTTGAATTCGATCAAACTCAAGTCCATGAGTTTCCATGCTTCGTCATCATCAAGACTACATAAGTTCTCTTATTGATAGTTCTTTCTTCCTCTCTAGAAGTGTTGTGTCAAAGGCATTGGTGAAGGATGCCAAAAGGGTCAAGACGAAGGCATTAGTGAAAGGTGTCGAACGTCCGTGTCAAAGGCATTAGTGAAGGATGCCAAAAGGGTCAAGACGCATTAGTGAAAGGTGTCGAACGTCCATGTCAAAGACATTAGTGAAGGATGCCAAAAGGGTCAAGACGAAGGCATTAGTGAAAGGTGCCGAACGTCAGTGTCAAAGGCATTAGTGAAGGATGCCAAAAGGGTCAAGTTGAAGGCATTAGTGAAAGGTACCAAAAGATCATGTCAAAGGCATTAGTGAAAGATTCCAAGGGTGTACAATCGATATGGTGCATCGATGTACAAATAGAGATAGGTTGTATCCAAGGATATTGATATCCTTGATAATGTTGTAATAAGGAGTGGGTCTCCTTTGGGATAGGTGTTGTGTAGTGTTGGGTAGTAGTTCCTCCTTTGTAATGGATCTCGGTATTTAGCCTTGTACTGGATAAAGTGTAGGAGGCATTTTGATAGGTTTGGTTCTACCTCGTGGAAGAACCCAGTGTCTAGCCTTGTACCGGAAAAAGAGTAGGCAATGTTGTGAAGGCTTCTCTACCACAAGGAGTGTTGGAATCACTCCTAACTTGTATTTCAAGTGTTTGTAGTCAATATGGAATAGGTATCTAACTTAGGCTTTTATGTTTGTATTAATGGCAAGGCTTATGTAGAAAGCCCATAAGCCATGGCCCATGTCCAATAAGAATGGAAGGAACTAGTAGTGTTACCCTAGTTCCCTTCCCCTATAAATACTCTTGTTTACCTTTCTTGGAAGGTTGGTTGTTCACTTTCACATATATCATACGCATAACCTTTTTTTACTCTTATATCGTGTGTGTGTGTCTAAGTGTTCATCCGCTCACTTCTTTATCTATTTCTTACATATTGATGCTTGTGTTACATTATGGTGACCTGACAGTGGTATCAATCGCCATCTAGTTGGGTGAAACACTTTGTTTTTGAAGTTCTATATCTTTACGCGTGGGTTTTATATGCATAAACTTTCATACGCTTAAAGCTTTATATTTTACACTTGTAAACTCAAGATTCTTGTAGTTTAAGGTTTATTTAGTGTTAAAGTTTAAGTTATTTGCATCAAGTTTCAAACTTTACGTGTAGAGATTAGTGTTTGCTTGGTTTTTGATTCGTGTGGTCTTGTCTACACGTAAGGGTGAATTTTTGTTTTATTTTCTTAGTTCGTTCATCACCAATCTGAAAAGGAAAACAAATCAAAAACACCTACCCGAGACCTTTATCAAAAGATCTTGAAGCCATAAAGTTCAAACACCTGTTTTTCTTCAATTCGAAGATGCAAAAAGATGAGTGGTCGAGTGTAATGTGTTTATGATTGTTGTGTGAGATAAAGGATGTTAGATGAATTGGGAGTTTGAAAGAAAAAAAAAGGTGCGTATTTTTTTCTCAAGAGTCGTTGGGTGAGAGTAGATAAAAAGAGGCGACATATTTGAGAAATGTATTTTAGGGTTAGGGCAACTGTGATTGTACTCCTTATATCCGGAAATATTATGAGTTGGAACGTGGGCCTTATAACTAGAATTAGTTTTTGGGCTGTGTTGGTTAATTCGTTAATGGGTTGACGACTTGATGGATTCATTCGTGGGCTGATGGTGTATGAGATGAGCTGCAAATTCGTTTAACAACAATTTGCTATCTATTTGTTTCTTATTGTTTAACAACAATTTTAGAAACTCGTATCTTTGATGTTACCATATTATAAGGTGTGGTATATTGGTATGGTATATTTTCACGGAAGGATACATAATTCACGGCTTGAACGAAGATGTGAAAAAATGATCACGGGGTTTTTGTACGGTATTATTAATGCGACATTGAAGTGACATTTCACGGGTGATCTTCTTTATCTTTGAGACGTTGGTTGGTTGGTTGCATGTCTCAAGATAACTTGTTGGAGCACATTATGAAATTTGACAATCTGGTTATGACTGATGTAAGGAGTTACGTTGTAGTGCTCACAGTGTGTAACCATCACTTTAAGGAGTTACGTTGTAGTGCTCAGTGTCACACGGCGTTGTAGATTGTTCAAAAAAATTAGAACAAGCAGTAAGTCACAAAGTTGGGATGTTTACTTCCTTTTCAAGTCAGTCGTATCGGGTTATCTCCATATGTGGTCATTACTATTAGCCGGTGAATTCAAAGGAGGTTCTATTTTAAGGTTGGTTTGAGAGTATTTTTGCGACATATTCTCACGGAATTATGATCAAGCTATGATGTTAATATTGCATCAAGAAAAAGGTAATACGGCATGTACGCAACATTATGATGATTCCGATAGCTCGCAACCATCAGGACGGAGAAGTTGCTATTTCATCTTCCGTGATTGGATTACGAAGGGATTTGTGCTTAAGACCGAAGAAGGAGAAGTAGTGTGTGTACATCGGGCCTTTTTACCAACTTGGATGCAATACTAAGTGAGTTATGTTGTTATGATGTTCCCGAGCGACAACAATTGTGCCAGAATCAAGAGTCTACTTTCTCCGCTGCGTGTTGGAAGAGTGTTGTCGGTTCGGAGGGAGCGAAAAGAAAAAGGCTCACTAGTTAGGAGGGAGTAATAACCTAACTAGACCGTTATGTTGAAGTTCGAGCTACAAGGATTTGTGCCGTCAGCGCCAAAGATCAAATGTCGAGATCATCGGAAGGGAGAACTTCAAGTTTGCCTCAGTATCTAGACTACAGAGACTCTGCGCTTCAACAAAGTCAACATTGTTCTTTACTATTGCAATTTACTTTGTTTTGTATTTATAGGTCTCATTGTAACCATTCACGTGTGGACTCGGTATCTTGGAGGGATATTGTTAGCCTAAGCTTTATAAAGATAACGTCACTTACGTGAATTGGACTAGATGCGTAGTATACTTTGCCCATAAGGACTAGTATCATTTAAGTGGCAAATTTAAGGTTTTTTGAGCCTATAAATACCCCTCATGACTCTCCATGAGGGGTGAGGTGAAGCATTTGGTTAGTGTGTGTTGGGTTTATTTTATAAAAGTTATCCTTATCTTCTCCTCCCTCTCTCTAGTTTCTCTCTCAAAACAAGATGAATATCTTCATTTTCTTTCACCAACCCCGACCTCCAAAACCACATAAATCATATGTTAATCGGTCCTAACATGAATCATCAAGTTTCAAACTTTCATGTTATTTTGGTGATATTGAAGCTATTTCATCATTAAAATCAGGTTTCAACATACTTTTAGGCATGAAAAATTAGTTTTTGTGATAGTTTGTACTTTCTACTCGTAGTAAAACCCTAGTTTTACTCGTAAGCTCAAAGTCTACGCCTAAGCAGCAGTTACGCGTAAGCATTTTATCACTTGATCTACAGAGCTGTTGGTTTACTCAGTATTTTCTTGCTTGGATAAGCCTGAAAACACTTTGACTCTGGATATCTTTTACACTGGTATAAGTGTAAAGGATTTTTGGGTAAAACCCTAGTTTTATGCCTAAGCTTACACTTACGCGTAGAAACTTCTTTGCCTAAGCATTTCCTACGCTTAAGCTTGTCTTACGCCTAAGGAAATATTACGCATAAGGTTTCTACTACTAAGTCTTTAGTTTACGCCTAAGCTAAGATTTTCTCAAGTCTACGCGTAAGAAGTCACTATGTGTAAAATTTTGTCCACGTGTAAGTTGGGTATTACGCGTAAGGTCATTTCTACGCCTAAGCTAGTTTCTACACATAAGGTTACTTCATCAACAAAATCTAAGTTTCATTTAACTACACAGATCCATCATCAACACAAGTTTCAAGATGTCTCAACCATAATACTCTAGCTACTTTCCTCATGAGTATCCTCAACAACAACAACAACAATTCTATCAACAATATCCTCCACCATCTCCACAACAATTGCAGCAATTTCAACAACAATTTCAACACTTTCCTCAAGGAGCAAATCCTCTTCCACCACAAATGGTTCCACCAAACCCTCGTCAACAAGTACAACATTATACATACTTTCAAAATCAGTATCCCACCAAGTATGCTATGAATGTTACAACACCAAAGGAACCCTCTTGGTTTGCGAAGATGTGTGAAGCTTTAAGTAGCCAACAATCCATTCATGAAGCTGGATCCCTTGATATACCTCCAATGCTCACTCCCAGAAACTACGATCAATGGATGATAAGGTTTTTTAGGTTTTGTGATCTAAAGAAGCCACATGGCAATTTTTTGAAGAAGGTCATCCTTGAAGGTCCTTTTCAGATGCCTACTCACCTGCACCGGAGATCCTAATGCTAATCCACCAAGAGATGATGTTACCAACGTTGTCGATCTTGATCAACTTACTACTGACCAACTTCTTCACTTAGAAGCCGATGAACTTGCAATGCAATATACCCTTTTGGGATTACCCAATCCGATACTTCGTAGTGCTGATGCTCAAAATACTGCTAAAGCAATGTGGGAGCACATTCATCTTTAAATGGAAGGCACATAACTCAATCAAGAGGACATGGAATCCAAAATCTACTTAGCATATGAACACTTCATGATTGAACCAGGGGATACATTAGAGTCATATCATCATCGGTTCTCAGACATCATCAATGACTTGGATAAACATAATATCAGTATGCCAAGGATTGCAATCAACACAAAGTTCCTGAGCTGTCTTGGTCCTGATTGGGAAAAGTATGTTACATTCATCCGTCAAGCGAAGAATCTTCATCAAGCTACATACAAATTGTTGTATGACTATTTGAATCACCACCAAAAGGAAGTTTACAAAGAAAGAATCATCCGGGGTCCTCGCCGCCTTCACTCCGGATAATCAAACTCTTGCTTTGTGGGCTCAAGTGTGTTATCCTCAATTCCCGACCTTGCAAATTGTCTTCACAAACCCTCCACAACCAACTGCTCATATTACACCATATGATCCATCACAGCAACAATCACAAGAAACTCAATTGGTTCCATACAACAACAACAATGATCAAGCACTCTACAATGAATCAAATGAGGATGCAGAAGCCTTCGATGCATTGAATCAAGGATTTGTTATGATTGCAAGAGCCTTTGGACGATTTGCTAACAAATCCAACAACCGCATTCGCACCTCATCAAATACAAGGAATCAAGCAGTTGTGAACAATGGACGGGTTGAGGTTCAAAATCGTGGAAATGGTCGTCAGATGAATAGTGGTCAAGGGTTTAACGTTAATGGAAGGAATAACATGGGTGCTCCACAACAAATGGTTCAAGTGGTTGATCAGGGAAATGCTCAAACTAGGGTTAATGGTCTCCGATGATATAACTGCAATGAGAAGGGTCATCTGGCTAATGCATGCCCAAAGCCGAGGACAAGAGGTAGCGCTTATCACAAAGAGGCTTTACTCTTGGCTCTCAAGGATGAAGCTGGTGGAACTCTTACCAACAAGGAACATAGCTTCATGGCCAATGCAGATTCTGATGATGACATGGAGGACTTGTAGGCTAATGCAGTTGTGATGTTAATGGCAAACATGCAAGAGCTCCACATGAGGGACACAGGCCCAGTGTATGACACTGATGGCTTGTCACAGGTACCAGATCAAAACATACTCATTAATGATCTGATATCTCCGCTAACATCTGCATCCGACGAGGCTCAGATTGTTCAACATGAATCCTCCACATCTCATTCCCACGATAATCAAATGGATCCCGTAGTTATATTTGACAATAAAGATAACCTTATGGTTAATATTGATAATCAAGTTGACTCCGTTGTCATATTTGAGGATCTAAATAGTGATCATGTTGAGACTCAAGTTGAACAAGATGAACCTTTGTCTAATCCAGATCTTGAGCTCATGACCAACTTAATTCAGACCACCCAATCCCAACTGGAAAAGTGCAATGAAATAAATAAGAAACTACAAGATAAAATTGCACTGTTGACTAAGGATAATGAATGCCATAAGTTCCAGCTCAACATTTTTGAAACCAAAGAGAAACGTGAAAAAGGTTTTGAAGTCGCTTTTGCAAAATCATACCAAAATGAAAAATCTTTGGAAAAACAGATATGTGATCTAGTTGCCTCCAAGAATGCATTGCTTTCTCAAATAGAACAATTAAAATACGACCATAAACAACAACTTAACACTCTCACTTCGGAAACTCAAAAAGCCAAGTTTGAGTTGTTAACTTGTCAAAAACAGTTTTGTGAGTTCAAAAAGCATTCGAGGAGAAAAATAGATGACTATCTTGATAAAATTGTCGACTTACAACACAAAATCAAAGAGTTTCGAAATGTTGTTTACAAACATGGTGAGTCAATCACAACAATTCAAAATTTTACTTTTAAACCAAATCCAAATGGATATGGAACAATTCTTGATGATTACAAACCACGTTTCTCACATAGAGCATTTGTTGATCCCAGTTGAGCAAACGATCCTTATAGAAACTGACTTAATAATAATAACTTGTTAAATACTACGCAGAATATAGTATTTAACCTTAAGAAGAAGAACAGTAATAACACTTAAACACCTCAATTATATTAATAACCAATACTCTTAACAGTATTAGGGTTTTACAACCTTGAAGTGTATCGACCTTAGATATATCAAAACACACGTATATCTAATCTAACCTAGGACCTCCTTTTATAGGCTAAGGAGTCCTTTACAATATACAATACGTATCCTACAAGATAAATATCTTTTCTATATTTATCTAATACAAAACTTTAAACCGACTTATCAACTAGCAGTTCTTACAATATACTAACAGTGATTACACAAATACTACTAGCCGTGGTTTAACTTCAGCAGTGGATTCTTTCTTTTAGCAGTGGTTTCTTTTACTCTAGCAGTAGTTCCAATACTTAGAATAATACTTGATCAGTGGAACCTAAAACCCAACAATCCTCCCCTAAACTTGATATATTTAAACAGAATTTTCAAGTTTCCTTTAAGCTCAAAACATCTGTCTTGGAGGATGTATCCAAACACTTAACAGTTTTAAGAATTTGCTCATATTTTCACAACAAACTGTAAGCTTGATCATCATAGGGCTTCAGCATCTTTAAACCACCAGGCTTGACCATCTGAGTAACAACTCCTGTATATTTATTCAACTAAGGATAATCACCTTCTACAAGCATATGAATAATTTATCCAAAAACAGTTAACACATGAACTCCACAAGACTGATATAAAAACCATCTTGTAACATTGCCATTGTAGAGTCCTTTCCATTCAGGTTCATCATGAGTTGGTTCAAACAAGATCTTTAGATTATGATAATACATTCTCTCATGAAGATCATCTGGACATACAACACCAAATTTATCCTTGTAAAGCTTCCAAAGATTCATCAAATCATCTCTATCCAGATATTGAAGCATTTGAGAAAATTTATCAAACTCAGAGACATTATTGGCTCTTTGAATTTTCCAACATCCTTCACTTCCATTAAGTTCAAATGTATATGAGATAATTTGTTGATCAGCTGCACTAGGTACTGTATCATCCCTTTCTGACTCTTTCTCAGTATTCTCTTTTAGTTTCTTAGATCCAGATGTCTCCAGAATCTCAGATTTTCTCTTCTGACTACTTTTAATCCACTCTTCTTCTTTTTCAGAATTCATTGGATTGAAGTCATCATTTATCTTCATAAATCTCAAATAAATTTCTTCAATTCTTTCATATGAACAATTCCTCAAATTTTCACTAATATGCATACCCATGTTCTTGATAATCTTCATCATAACATTTCTCATTTCACTCTTGGTAGGAGGTTTCTTCCTTTTGGCTTGCTTTTTCTCTTTACTTATCTTTCTTGCCCATTCACCCAATACTCTAGCTCTTTCATCAACTGATAATAGTGCCCATTCTTGTGTAGTATACTCATACTTTATCCTATCACAAGCTTGAAGATAAGATTGTCTATCATTCCATTCTGCTAACCATTTCTGAGTAGCTTCTTCTTCTTCTTGCTTTTCTTTCTCTGCAGCTGCTTCTTCTTCAACTTGCAATCTTTTAGTAAACTCTTCATCATAAGCAATCTGTTCTTGTCTATTCTTAAATTTCAAAATGGGCTTAGCAATGCCTTTTCCTTTTCCAATGTCTGGTAAAACCTCCTTAGTCTTCAAAGGCTCACTAATTGTCAAACTTTTAGTTAAGGGTTTAGGTATTATGATGGGTGCAGAAATTTTACTTAAGTTTACCAAAGTACCAGCAACCTCCTTCTCTACTTCTTTAGTTATGGGTGGAGATTTAGCAGTGGTTTTGACTATTGTGGATGTAGTAATTATAGCTATGGGTGTGTTTAAAATAGCAGTGGTTACCTCAGATAAAGTTGTAGCAGTGTTTTCATTTGAACTAGTCGTGGTTGCAAAGAACACTAGCAGTGGTTGTTTCCTGCACCACCTCCTTCTCCTTGTCTTCTGCTACACTCTTCACAGCTTTCAAGTACGCTTCATTTCCATCTTTATCGACACCACATCAAGCACCTCCTTGATCTCAACTATCCAAAGCATCATCCATGTTAACAGCAACCTCCCCTGAATCTATGCACTCACTCCTCCCCTGTTTCGTTACATTCTCCAAAGTCACATCCTGAGAGGAGTGCACCTTCTTTCCCTGCTGTCTAACCTTCTTCACAATAGCAATCCCTGGTCTCTTAACCTTTTCCAAGACAAACACCCTGTGCTTCAAATTTCTGATCTGTCTGCCCTGAAACACAGCAAGTTCCTGGAGACTAGAGATTGTTCCCTCCATTTTGGTACACTCAACCGTCAATTCATTCAAACGTTCAAGAATATCCTCCCCACTTTGACATGTGTCAACTGGTCCGAGAGGTGGTTCATTGGAAAAGTCATCATGTACCTGAGTAGGATCCGTCAATTCAATATCATGTTCCAAACTACCCTCATCACTTCGAGTTGTGTAACCTGCTCCGAGAGGTGAACCCTTGGGTAAAGAAAACATAGCATCAGACCGAGCCTGATCATCTATGCACCCTAAAGTAGCCATTTGGCTAGGGATTCCTCCACCTGTGTTGAGTTCCAAGGAACCTTCCACGTTAGGAGTTGCCAAAGGTTGGGTCTTATGAATGATTCCACTATCCTGACCAGCATCTAAGCATGAGTCAGTAGTGGAAGCCCTTCCAGTCATGTCACCTCCACTCCTTGTGACAGCCTCATCAGCTACACCACTAACACCAACCTGAGGTAGCTTGGTGCCCTTACTCCTTCTCCTAGTACACAAAATCTTAGTGGGTTCAGAAGTTGAAGTTAAAGGCTCAGCAGTGGGTTCAGGGTAGGCAACTGTGGGTTCAATTATGATGGAATAGGTTTCAGTTGTATTGGCAGGGGTTTCAGCATCAGTGGTTTGTGAAGGTTGTGGGTCAGATCCATCATCAAAATCAGGAACATCTGGTAAAGGTATCATATTGGGAAAGAGGGGTGTGACTCTACCAGTGAAATTGGGATTCTTATGTCTCATATGTGCAAACACCTTTGGTAGCATAAAATGAACCTCATAGTGTTTGGTATGTTCAATAGGCTCTTCAATATGACTATCTACAATCAACTGAACAAACCTAGGATACAAATAAAACTTTCCCTTTTCCCTTATGTTCTTCAAAAATCCTTCAAACAACATCCTAGACCAATTAAATACTCTCCCCTCAGCAAGACAAATAATTGCAGTTGCAATTTTAGATGGAAATTCATCAAAGCCTGTTGTCTTATTGCTCACACACATCAACAAAATATGAATCAAGAACTTCCATTGTGGTGAAAACATACCTTTATAAAAAAAAAATTTACCTTCCCTGCATTCATAACCTAATCTCCTTAACCCTTCATAAATAGTAGCCTCAGATAAATTAACCACCCCATTAGCATCCTCAACCTTCAATACATTTCTTATAACATCCTCAGTAACCAGAATCTCATTCTCATCTACAACCATCCTAAAAACTTCCAATCCATCTCGTTCCTGTATCTCAGCATTTTTCCAAAATTGATGAACATAGGATTTTAGAATAATTGGTGCAACTATTAAAGCATAGTGAATGGGACTATGGTTAAGGAAATCAATCATCTCATGAAAACCTTCAGATTGACGATTCTTGATCAGATATGCAACTAGGTTATGGGTTTTGGAATACAGAGTCGGCATTGTGATTGGTGAAGAGATAAGATGTGAGATTGTGAAATAAACAGTTGGGAGTAGTTAGGGTTTGTGATAGGCACCAATTTGGAAGTGATTTGAAGATCAAGTAAATGATCTGGCAGTGATTTGGGGAAATAAATACGTTATCACCAAAGTTACAAAACAGCCCCTCAAGTATCCATCAACAGCAATACTATGACAGTGGATTGAAAACCACTAGCAGTGGTTTGAAATACTCTAGCAGTGGATACAACAATCACTTTCCAAACTTTTGACTAAGACTGCAACAATCAAATCTAAGCCAAAAATAGTAATATCAAGCATAAGTATGAAGGATTACTAACGATTTACACATTTTTTTTAACACAGCAACAGCTCCTAAAAGCTCCAAATTTTACATAAGTCCTTCATACTTGCACATCACAACACAAACCAAAAACAAGAAATATGATTAAGGTTAGCAGTGGTTAGTAAAACAAGGAGTGGTTTCAATAATGAACACTGGCAGTGGTTAGAACAATACTAAACACCCAGTCAAAGGTCAACTCCCAGTCACTAAATCGTCTACCAAAGTCAAAAGACTTTATTTACTCCACAACTACTCACACCTTCCCCACATTTAACTCCCTGATATCATATTAACTCTATTTAAGACCATCTTACTCACATATCACCAATATCACTCACATTCCTAAAATTCGCTCACTAAGAATACTTGCAAACACCATCTTCACCAAAGATCATGAGTAACTCAAATCTAATCAACCTTTCAACAGATTGCTCTTCTTCTGACAGTGTCTAGGAGGAGTTTGTTAGGACTCACCCAGGTAGAGTTGAGGAAGAGGTTTCATCAAGGAAAAGAACTTACTCAGGTTCTTCTAAAGGTGGTTGGAACAATTATTTTCCACCAAGGAACACATCCCTCTCATCTGTGAAGACAAACCCTTCAGCTTCTGGACCTTCTGCAATCCAACCAAGGCCACAAGATGCTATTATGAAAGAGTCCGCCTGCACCTAAGTTCCATGTTAAGTTATGTGTCTCCATATGAAGGTACACATGACAAAACTTCTTTAAGAGTCCTTGTTGTGCCTCCCCTTGCTGCAGTAATCCCACCAAAAGAGCTTCAAGCACCACCTCAGCAAGCACTGTTGATAGCACTACCTCTATCAGAGGGTCCATCATCATCATCACCATCCATCAGAGAAAGGGTGTTGGGGCTAGCATGCCAGGAAGTGTGGAAAGTCATTGGTGGACCAAGGGTTCAGAAGGAGAAGCCAAAGTGGGGCACTGCCAAGAAGCCTTAGGTGGTGAGGGGGAAATTGGTGAAGCTTAAGTCTCTTGTTTAGTGGTTGTCTTGTGTCAGTAGTCCTGATTGTTGTCTGATGTATGTTGGTAGACTGAATAGGAATGATGTATCCCCTGCATCCTAGGATGCAGATGAATAATAAATAATGGACTACTTTCTTTTAGTATCTTGTCTACTGACTTATTTAATCTGCAAAAGTGTTAGTGGGAACAAAACAAGAAGTGGTGTTAGGAATTAGAAAATTCCTTAGTGAAGTATCGCTCACCCCAAATATTATTTTAGCATAAGTTAGCTCATAGACATTACGTTATTTACTAGTCATTTAGTTAATTATTTAGTTTAGTGCTACACCGTGGAGGAAGGACGGGTCTTTACCCATTGTATCCCTGATCCACAGGCCGTCAGGAGGTCGTTTAGTTTGTAACCTATAAATACCCTCTTCCTTGCAAGGTAGAGGGTTGGATGTTCTTTGGTAATCCAACATCACATGAGTTTCTCTCTCTAGAATATCCCACTTTCTCTCTCTTAAATCATCTATACGCCTAAAGTGTTAATGTTATGACGTGTATGTGAAATCCAATATCCTTCAATTGGTATCAAGAGCCATGGTTAGATCATATCTTACACATCTTTGGATTTCTAGTGGTTTTTAGGTGGTTTTTGAGTTTGAAAAAGTTTAGTGGTTTTTGCATCATTTGGTTGATTTCTTGTGTTAAAGCTTGGATTTTGTTAGTATTTTTGTGTTTAGAATCATCACAAGTGTTTAGGTTTTCATTTGGTGAGCTTGAATCATCTTGGTTGGGTTGTTTTTGGATTGAAAAGTGATCTTTATGTGGTTTTTCTTGCTAGCGACTTGATATACGGATCTCTTTCTTCAGTAGCGACTTGCTTCTCAAATTTGTAGCGAGTTACAGTTTTGGAGCTAGCGACTTAGACCTAGCGATTAACAGTACAAGTAGTGGACTCTCCACTACAGGTAGCGACTTGGTGGTAGCGACTTGGTGCAGAGCGAGTTGCTCTTTAGCGACTTGAGTAGCGAATTGCTGCCAAAATTTTGCTAGCGACTTGACGCTTAGCGAGTTACTACTTAGCGACTTTCATTTGTCTAGCGACTTGGGACTTTAGCGACTTGGGGTGTAGCGAATTAGGTGTTAGCGACTTGGTGCATTATCTTCTAGCGACTTGGGTGATTGTTTACTGTTTTCTCTTGATTTAGTAAAATTCCGTGAAAGAATCTATTTCTCGGTTTAATCATAGAGTTATAAAATCCCGTTTAACTTGTCATCATGTCTACCAACGCTCCTACAATCATCTCCACTTTGTGAGGTCGTTCATGCAGAAGATACTCGTCAAAATAGAATTTCTTACATCAGTGATCCTTTAATCACCAAAGTACTTGAACTCTATGATACCTCACGAACAATGAAACTGTTGCATTTAATGTCCAACATTGATTGATTCATCAAAGGGTGATCTTAACTCCTCACCATCCGAGTCAAACCTCAACAAACCACATCTAATGAACAATGATGCTAAGCAAATGGAATACAACATTGAGCCCTATCAACTACTTCATCAACATATCAAACTACTCTTATCTACTACTATGGATCGAACAAGGTGCTATCCTTCGAGGATTTTCCCACTTTGACTAGAACTGTGTTACTCAACTTAGAACAACTGAGGTGTCAAATCACCAATGAACAATTCTCAACTGATAAATCTAATGCAGCTCTTCAAGTAATCTTCAATCAATTTCAGCCGCTTATCAAGGGGAATATTCCTCGATTTTGATGATGACTTGACTGAAACTCATTCAAAAACACACCGAATGGAAATCCATGTGTTCAGAAACACCTTTATTCTACTTATGGGTAATGTGGAAATATACATAAAGGAAGTGGCTAATGAGAATGAGAAGCTGAATGAAATGAAGGGGTGTCAAGTGATGCTATGGGAAGATTTTAATAGGTCATGCAATGAATCGGGTAAACCAATGAATGATACTGAATGCAGAAGTTCAGTTGAAATTAAAAAGGATGGAGACAACTATATTGATCCCAATGACTGAAGGTCGAAAAGGTTTCATGTGATGAGGTACACTTAACTAATCATAGTAATTCATGTTAAGAAACCCGATTCTAACTCCGATCTTTATACTGTGAAATCGATCGTGGTTGAGCCTGAATCAAAATCTGTAAAGCTGATGATATGATTGAAAAAGGGTATATGATGAACTTTCAAATAAATACTCAATTCTTGAAAAACATTGTATTTCTTTGGAAATCGAAATGCAACAAAAAGATGAACGCTTTTATGCAAATAAAACATGCATCAATCAGGAATTTCCAGAATTTCGAGAATTTTTTGAAATTAATCAATTAAAACCCGATTCAGGACAAGACTCAACCATATGCAATCTGAAATCACTACTCAGATGTGCGTAAGTATGACTGTCATGAGATGAGTGATACACTTGAATCTAGAAATGTTGAGCTTGCTCTTTGTGTGTCCAACCTGTTAAGAGAAAATGAATCATTAAGAAAGAACTTAGAGGAGACCAATTCTAAGTTGATCAATCAATCTAACAACTTATTGAAGGACATTGATGACCTCAAAGCCCAAATTCAAGATAAGAGCTTCAACATTGTTGCCTTAAAAAATGAGCTTAGGAAATCTATTGGAAATAGGATGAACATTAAGTTTGCAAAACCATCAAATTTGGGGAAGTCAATGGTCAACCACTCTAAACGTTACAGAGTTAAGCAGCCTAATTCCTTTAGAACTGAAAGAGTTAAATCATCAAAATCTAGGCTTGCCTCCCAAATTGATGAGAATATTGTTTTGTCAAAACCAGTCACTTCATTGCTTCATTTCGATATGATGAATCTCAAACTCCAGGGAAATGTTCAAAGTTCAAAGTTTAGAAATACTAGAAGTACAACTAGTTCTCATAAGAAACATCATTTGGCTGATCAATCCCTTAAGAAACCATCGAAACACAAAAGGAACAATAGCCAAAACAGGAAGTGCACACGCACAAATCTACTAGTAACTGCTTCAAATGGATTCCCACCGCAGATTATTTAAGTTCTCTGAATCCGAACGGACTTACATTCCTAAATCTTGCCTTAAGTGGATGCCCACAGGAAAACTCTTCAAGTATATTGAGCCTAAAAAGATCTCTAATATTGATACGTCTGCATTAACCAATGTTACATCAAATAGTGAAATTATTCATGCCACTAACCCATCCTGCTGCAATTCTACATGTGCTTCTAGTACAATGTGCTCTCATCGTTTCAGGTACAATGCTTAATTCAATCAGGAACTTCATGACTTGGTTCCCATCAGAAATGAATATAGCTCATTCAGGAGCTATAGCTTGCTAGAATTGATGTACATTGTAATTTGACTCCTATTCATTTTGAATCAGGACTCACTCTTTTATATCTGTGTACAAATCAAGTTTTCTTTAAAAAAAAATTAAAAAAAAAATAATTTTAAATTAAAATTAAATTTTTTTTTTTATTAAACTAATAAAGAATACATTCTTTGTTATCGATAACATCTACGGTCCTAGAAATGTCATTCAATAATGGCACGGGTTCATAGATGAAGTTCGAACAAATGATATATTCTTGTTTTATAACGGGTGAGGTTAATTCAATCAATGGTCTTTGGTGACATTGATTGAGGGGGAGAATTTTTCAAGTTATCTTGATTGTATCTGCGCCAGTGTTTGTTATGTTTTTGTGTTCAAAGGCGGGTTGTTATTGTTTATCCATTATGTTTGTGTGCTTATCTTATTATGCTATGCGTTTGTTTGCAATCTGATGTGTTCATATAACTAATGAGTCTGTAACACATAATGTGACATGAGAGCAACTTTCTTTGTAAAGTCAAAGTCTTAGCGACTTACTATGATTCTAGGATAGCGAGTTAGTTGCTAATCTCTCACATAACCACAGGGACCGAATGTGACAAATAGGAATTCTTGAGAATATCTTCTCTCTTAACCCCTAGCGACTTAGCATTTTTTATTTATATATAATTCTTAAATAAATTTTTATTCTTTTCTATTCTCTTTTTTTCTTCCTTCTCCTCTAAATCATTCGTCTTAGCGACTTAACTGTGGTATGATTCTAATCTCTCATAAATTGTTTTCACATACGCGTTTGTGTTAAGGTTCTAACTCGTTCTTTTAACCAGATCCCTACGAGCTTGTGAATCGTGACATTTGATTCCCACCTAGGTTCGAATTATCATGTAATCGTGAATTGTTGTAATAATGATGTTGCAAGTGTATTAATTGTTTGGTATAACTGATCTTGAGTGTTTGATAATGTGTTTCCATGATTGGTGGTTTGGGTCGATTATTTGTTGAGATAATAATTGTTCTTGATAGCGTTTTAGCTTATCTGTTCATCATGGCGAGTTAGAGCTGTTAAGTATGCTCAAGATAGTGACTAAGGTGTGTTGGTCTGGGTTGTTTAACTGTTGCGATAAATTGTTCTTGATGGCGACTTAACACTATTCTTGGTAGCGAGTTAGTTTATATGTTCATCGTAGCGAGTTAGTACTTAACTTAGCGACTAAGCTGCTGTGGCGAATTAGTGAATTACTTTCTAGCGACTTGGGTAGCGTCTTAGTTGTATCATTATTATCAGCAACTTGTCTTTACAAGTTAGCGAATTAGCAACGTTAGCGACTTAGTAAACAAATCTGTAGCGACTTGGTTATGTTACTGTTCATGGCGACTTGTCTTTACAAGTTAGCGAATTAGCAACGTTAGCGACTTAGTAAACAAATCTGTAGTGACTTGGTTATGTTACTGTTCATGGTGACTTGTCTTTACAAGTTAGCGAATTAGCAAATATAGCGACTTAGAGAGCAAAACTGGTAGCGACTTAAATGTGGTACTGGTGATGGCGACTTGTCTTTACAAGTTAGCGACATAGTTCACTTTCATGTAGCGAATTAGTCCAGTTTGGCAGCTTGACCATTTGTGATTTGAGACTTGTTTGGTGGGTTTTTCTTCTCAAGGCCTAGGGTTATTAAAAGGTTTAAAGGCTATTTGCTAGGATAATCTCATGATTACAATCTTGTTTCAGGATTTCCTGTAACAACTTGTATTGTCAACTTACTCTTTGTAACCTACTATAACATTTTGTTTAGGCAAGTTATTCTTGAACTCCCTTGTGGCTATTCAATGTTACATCTTGTTTCATTCAATCTGCTATATCACTTCTACACTTGTATCTTGGCTCACGACATTATTTCTTTGCAAATAATGCGCTTTTAACCTTTTAATTCCTAAACAAATCGTCTTGTGAAAACTGTATCAAATGGTGTCTTTATCCTTTATGTCTTACTTTTGTCTATCATTCTATCTCTATATGCCTATGGGAACCCTGCGTGCTTCTAAGTGTTGTATGTTCATAACATAAGGGTGTATTCAATGTAGTCTCACTAATCATTTATTATCTAACTCGTTCCCAATCATTACTGTTGATTGTATGTATACTCAGATCATCAATGGCAAGTTCAATCCCTGATAAGAACGTTATCCCTTCGGCATCAACCAAAGTTCTCTCAGACGATGAAATCCTTCCCAGGAGTCAATGGGCTGATATTGGAAAGAGTAAGCTTATGTGGATCTACAAAAGCTACAACAAAATCCTATACTCAAAGTATCCATTGATATCCTCAAGAACACAAACTTCTTCTGGCCATTACCAAGCAATGCTCAATTCCCACCATTTACATTCAACAATTCAGGAACACCATTCAATGGGACAAAATCACGACTCAATACTCTTGCAAACTGGATGATAGGGAGTTCACGATTGATTCAACCATTCTTAGCAAGGCTCTTGGAATCACCCCATGTAACCCCAACCTTCGTTCGAATCTCCACCTGCTTGACGATCTAATTGTCTTTCTAATTGGTTTGGGTTATCAGAATAGCATCTTAAGGGCTTCAGACATCATCACTGGACACATGTATCAACCCTGGAGAGCTATTACAACTATTCTCAACTTGTGCTTATCTGGAAAAACATCAGGGTTCGATAAAGTGAGAATTCCCATCTTGCAAATCCTATGGGGAATTGTCAATATGGTTGATGTGAATGTCTTAGATCGTATTTGGGAAGAATTTTCTTTATCAATGCACACATTCATATCTGATAGAACAAATTTCCGGAACAAAGCTCAAGGCCGAAAGAAACAAAACAAGCTTGTGATTCCCAACATCAGATTTTCAAAGCTTGTTATCCAATACTTGCAACAAACTCACAACTTCAATCCTAGGATTGAATCAACTCTACATAAAGCAGAAGATGAATTTGTTTTAGGAAACCCGAAATATGTTCCTAGAGGTATGGATAATGAAATATTTGGATTGCCAATTCTCGATACTCTACTCACGGAACATATCAAGAAGAAGGACTACTTCAAACAATACAAGAAAAGAGCTACCAGTTCCTCTGATGATGTCACACCCACTCCTCCACAACCCAATGCTCCCAAGTCCACTTTAGCCTCACAAGCATCCTATGCCTCTCTTCCTAAAAAGAGACGTGAAAGGTCACAACATTCAGACACCGCATCCAAGAAGCGTAGAAAGTAAAAGGAAGAAAGTGGAAAATGAAATTGGTGAAAATACTGAGGTTTCAAGGGATAATACAAGGTTAACTGATGAAGATGATGCTGCTCTGCAACTAGGAATCCAAAGAAAGCCTAGAAAGTTTGAATATGAAAGCACCAGTAGGTGGAGTAGTGCTAAGAGAGCCTGATCAAGTGCCTCAACAAACAACACGAATCACAAAAGACAAAGGAAAAAGAATTGTTAGAGATGAACAAGCTCGCTCACACGCTCCCACCTTTTCTTCCTCACCATCAAGAATTACCACTCAAGTTGATTTGAAGAAGAGAAGTGTTGAATCGTCATCAGTTCAAAAACCATCCGATGGAAAGAAGCATCAGTAGCACGAAGTGAATCACGCTACAAGTGGTATCCAGTGTGAACAAAATGTTGAAGATATGTTACATCATGTCTCACAGGAGAATCCGGAGTCATGATCCGATGAGACCATGCCCTTGGAAGAACCAAATCTTTCTACCAGTTCTCTATCATCATTTAAGAACCTAGATACTGAATTCACTTTCGGCGATCAATTCTTAAATGACAAACCCATTGATTCTGAGCCTTCCAAGCAAGATAATGACAATGAGGATGCACAATCCATGTTTAATGTCAAAATTCAACAAGATACATCATCCGTTCCACCTATGACAGACCTTTGCTCACAACCTGCACTTCCACCTCCCAAACCTCGATCAAGTAACCGCATCGTTCACCACCAATCTGCAAAGACTCTATCCTTTGAACCGGTGGTCACAGTTGCTGATGTAGTAACCCCACCGCTTCACCACCTCAAATTCTTACTCGGATCAACTGCTTGACAAAGCAGTGAAAAGAATTGAAGCTCTTGAAAGACAACTACCTAAATCCTTAGATTCCCTTGTGGATCGTGTCTATAGGCTGGAGCACCTCAACTTTGATGAAGGGGTGGCAGACGCCATTGAAGGCGAAGTTAAAGATGCTGTGGAATGGGCAATGAAGGCTCCTCTACTTAGACGATTCAAGGATCTTCCTATCGCTGATATGAGAGCTGTATTTCGGATAAGATGTTTGAAGTCGGGCGAAGATAATGAGGTCCATAAGAAGCTTTATGAGGCTCTCGATGAATTAAGTACGACAATCATGTACGCTTCTTGATAGACTGGAGAAAGAAAAGCTATGAAGAAAAGGAGAACCGTAGTGTTGGAAACATTGCACAAAGGTCATAAAGATCCTCCTCCTCCTCCACCTCCAACTGGGGTTTGGAACATCCGGAGTTGGTGGATCTTCTAAAACAACATTCACACTTCCACCACAACCACCATCATCACCACCAAAGCTCGCCAATCAACCCAGCCATTCAAAATCAAGGAACGCAAAAGAAATCTGCAGCTTTGTCCATGGTTGACTCAAGGTTCACGCTTCACGTCTCCTCTATCCCCGAAGATCAAGTTGTTAATGAAGAATCGCTTGTCATAGCAGGAGTCGAATCGATGAAGATGATGCATCCACTGTGTTCATTCCCAAGTCAATCGAAGATGATTGGTTTGATACTTATATGTCGTGAACCATCTAATCCATCCGTAGTCGCACCTTCAAAGGACACCATTCAAGTTGGCTCTCTCAAGAAAGACCACAAACCTCGAGCCCTCATGGTTTATTCCCGAGTCGAGTCAACAAATCAAAGAAACAATTGGGCTTCAACTATCATTTCCAACTATGAAGCTCCAAACAAGACTCTCTTCTTCACTTCACAAGAGATATGGGGAGCTTTATAAAGTGGTTTTGTGAGAAGAAGGAAATTACATCCATCACCCCTAATGATCTTGAAGGTCCGAAATAGTCAAAGTCTTCCACTCGGATGCTAATCACCTTCAATATCAAATGGAGGAATGCTATAGAATGTTGAATGATCAAGTTGGTGAACGATCAATAGGTTTTGTGTACAACCTCTTCTGGCGGTGAACCGATTTATGACCATTCACGTAATTCTTTAACCATGATCCGACTATCTATGTGGACACACCTCTGAAAGAAGACCCGCTCTATCAATTTCAAAGATGAAGGCAGCCTACCTACACCGATCAAGGTCTCAAACAGATGGTTCCGGATCAAGTCGCGCACAAAGAGAATCAATATGACATTGCAGCTTCATATGGGATCTCACATTGGTGGTTCAAGAAGAAGGAATTCTACATCGAAAGACATAGTGCCAAGAAGAGAGCAAGAGGCTCGATCCGACGTATTCTTAGTGTTATTGGTATAGAGATCTTCCCTATCTACGGTATGAATACCGAAGAAGATTGTTCTTCAAGAGCCGACTTGAAAGAGCACATCATAGAAGAAAACGACTTCAAACATCCGATGCCTAATGACTTTGAAGATCTCTATCTTCTGAACCTCCAAGGACACCTTGACCATCTTCCCGCCATGAGAAGAAGGCTCTCTCTACTGCTGTCAATCAATGGATCAAAGGCTTGGTCATTCGACTAAGAGTTGGAGATTTTCAATTGGGAATAGAAAGCTACCAGACTCGTGTCAATCTCACAAGACCAAATTGGGAAGCCAGTGGACATGAATTTCATCACGAATATAAAGTGATTGACACCCTGAAAGCCATCTTTACTGATGTGATATGGTTCAAGGATGTTAATGAGATTATGTGAGCTATACAAATTCAATGATGGAACACTCAAAATGGTCGAAGAAGAACTAAACTACAGAGTGAAAGACATCAAAATTAAAATGAAGCCTGGGGACAAAACGAAATTTCGGTCTAATGAAGATGTGAAGAGGTGTGATGAGTTCATTGTTGCAATCAAACGAAGATTGAAGACCAGAATGATCTATCTTAACCTTGAAAGCTTTGTGGGTGGAAGACTTCGGGCAGGTCATTACAAGCTTCTTCAAAGGACTGAATGAAGATATTTTCCGGATGTCATTTATGTCTTGTATTATTTATGTGTAAACTGTGATGTACAAACTATGAACAACTATTATGCATGTAATAGTGGTAGGGTATGTCCTGTGGTTTCCCTTTATGTCAAAAAAAGGGGGAACTCGGTGTTGTTCACTGATCATATAAAATTGGACACATTTTTATCCGACAAATGTTTTGTCTCATACATATTTAAATCACTTGAGATCCAAAATCTCAAAGGATTTGAAATTTTTGGGGAGAAAATGTGATATAAATATGAAAGATGTTAAAGATGACCATTTTAAGTGCATAACGCTCTCTAATATGTGCTAAACAATTTTCAAATCTCAAGCATATATTAAGGGGGCATTTAAAACATATCCAAACCTTCGTGGTACAAAATTTTTCATGCGATTACATAAAGTACCTTGATTGTGTGTTTAATGATTTCTAAATGTTTGGTGATCATGGTGTACCTCATTGAACTTCCTTCTAGTATGTGCAAAACTCTTTTCAAATCTCGAGGGACATATTGAGGGGGAGCAAAATCATGAAAACCTCATCCTTCCTGGAAATGCTATATCTACTTGATTTGATCAAGGAAGTGATGGTGATATCTTTTAGAAAAATGGTAATCAAAGAAGTAATTTCTTCCTTGCCTCCTGTGCAAAACGATTTCATACACTTGATGCACATGTTGAGGGGGAGCTCTTATTCTAAAAATATCAAAACAATTCAGGTACAAAATGATTTGATAATATATCACAAGTATCTGGATTGATTTTCAAATGGTTTTCAATTGGTTCCCTATGGCAGATGAACAATACCAAAAAGACCGACCAACTTTACATTATGTATGGTGATATAAGGACGATAAGGTTAGGTATGTGTTCTCATGATCTGCCAGAACCGGAGGGATCTACCCAGGGACAATCCACTAGTTAGTGTAGAGTCCGTAGGTATATTGAAAAAAAAAGGGAGAAAAAGTGAGATATGGGAAGAGTGCCGACTAAGATAGAGCTAGAACTGGAATAAACCCAACAAGGTTTTAGTTATGAAGTCTCGGTAAGCACTGAAGGGGTTGAAGAATGAAAAAGAAATAAATGAGAAAAGGGTGAAAACAAATAGCCCTCCATATATTCAACCTTAGGGCAGAAACCGGGTTCAATTCATATGCTACGATGGTAACATCGTATTAAAGACAAGATCATGGACCCAAATGGACGACTGCACTTCAACTTTCCAAACCACTCAAGTTCCTCTTAAAAGGACTTGTTTCATTCTCACGGGAACCGACATTATCTATCAACTTTCTCTTAGAGATTGTTGATATTGAAGGAGGAGACCCTCTCCCTAGTCTCCGATATAGGATCCAAATATTCACAAATTGAGTCTAGTGCCACGAGATCATCAATAAATCTCATTAGGACACTTTCAATGAAGACTCTCTGTTTCACACAATGTGGAAAGAGAGATTATATCTTGAGTCCTACGATTATCCTTGTGGTGTTGCGAACATCCGAGTGATATGCAAACATACTCACAATGAAGATGGAAAGCCTTCTAGAGCCAACATCTAACAAGCTCCTGGTAGGTGGCATGTGAGATCTATTATACGATCAACCATGTGACAACTGAACAGAAACAATGGGGCGATTCATTCTTTTGAATCAATCCTGGTTCGGGTTATGGATTGACGGATACCTTTGAAAAACCGGTCTTTGTGCTTTAAAACTCCTTTCATTAAGCACGCCCGTCGCGGTACTAATTTTTCAAAATCAAAAGGTGTTTTATGATTGATAATTGATTTTCATTAAAACCTTCGTTATATTGCAAAAACAATTTCTATTGAGCAATACACGATTGTTTTTCAAATCTCTTTTCATCAATCGCTGGACTTAAATTACCGGGTTCACTCACTTGTGTTCTCTTTGAGAGGTTCCGGTTTGAGAACAGCTAGAGCAGCCGCGAAACCTCGTCAAGGAAATTCTTCGTAATTATTCCCGACAAAAGTATTTTGTACCGATCAACGGGAACCGGGGCGTACCTCAATTCAACGAAAGTGATCAAAGACACTTTGCGCTTTATTGCTAATCGTCTTATGTGTACACCGACGCTTGCAAATGACGAATGAAGCGGTCAACCCATAGCCGCATGCTCACACATCACATTCATTTCAAAAGAAATCATGATTGGTGCATCAATGACTCTGATATTCTAACTCCATGCTTTCGCTACGCGCCGCCAATATCATGAATCAACGAAAGCTTCCGCTACTTTGATAAGAAGAAAGCATGATTCAGAATGTGAGCATGTTGGTCCATATATCACAAAATCATATGCTGGCAACACAATAATTGGTGATACTGAGATCTATAGTTGCTGATGATCTCTAGTTATGCTCAAAAGGGTCATCATGGTGGATCAGATCATAACCTCCACGAAATATACATCTTAGTTGAACAATGATGGAATCATCACGGAATCATATAAGTTGAGTACTTTGAAGATGAAAAGTCATGAGCTCAAGACTAAGATTAAATTAGAATGCTAGGAATCTAAATGTAAAACATGGGGTGACCTCCCTTAGGGGAAGATTGTTAGGAATTAGAAAATTCCTTAGTGAAGTATCGGTCACCCCAAATATTATTTTAGCATAAGTTAGCTCATAGACATTACGTTATTTACTAGTCATTTAGTTAATTATTTAGTTTAGTGCTAACCGTGGAGGAAGGGACGGTCTTTACCCATTGTATCCCCTCGATCCAAGCCGTCAGAGGTCGTTTAGTTTGTAACCTATAAATACCCTCTTCCTGTAGAGGGTTGGATGTTCTTTGGTAATCCAACATCACATGAGTTTCTCTCTCTAGAATATCCCACTTTCTCTCTCTCTTAAATCATCTATACGCCTAAAGTGTTAATGTTATGACGTGTATGTGAAATCCAATATCCTTCAAGTGGATAGAAATAAACAAGCAATACTAAGATCAACTAATAACAGTACATAACTTTTACACACTTTTACAAAAAAAATTTGAGACTTAGAGATTTATCATTCCAATACTGACTACAAGATACTGAAACCTCCCCACATCAAAAGCTTTAGTGAGAAGATCGAGAACATTGAAATCAATATGGATTTTTACCATTTGAATCAACCTTTTCTCATTACAATCTCTAATAAAATGATGCCTTATCTCAATATGTTTAGTTCTAGAATGCAAAACAGTATTTTTAATTATGCATATTGTAACAAGTTATTATCAATGTAAATCATAGTATGCATAAAATTGTACCCAAAGTCCAACAATTGATTCTGAATCCAAAGCACTTGACCCACGAACTAGTAGCACCACACCGCTTGTAGAATTGGCCACAATTGTCCGCTTCTTACATTGCCATGAGATTAATCGCTTCCCAAACACCGACATCCTCCAAGTAGACTTCCTATCCAAACTAGCTCAAAGATAATCACCGCCTCGAGAAGCCCACAAAATCAAATGCTGAATCCTTAGAATACCAAAGGCCCAATTTAGGATGACCTTTAAGGAATCTAAAAATTCTCTTCACAGCATTCAAATGCGTTGTGTTTGGTGTGACTTGGAATCTTGCACACACATCTATGAAAACATAATATCGGCCTAGATGCGTGAGATACATCAAAGATCCAATCATGGATCTATATAACTTCACATCAACTTTGGGACTTCCATCATCTCAGTAGCAAAGGGTTTCAGTCTCCATTGGGTACTAGCACTTTTACATCCACAAACCCAAACTTCTTCAAAACATCTACTACATACTTGTCTTGGCTAATGAAAATACCATCAGTCCTTTGTTGAACCAGAGCCCCAAAGAAAGTGAGTTCACCCATAGAACTCATTCGAAACTTATCATGCATAAGTTTGTCAAAATCTTTGCATAGCTCCTTGTTGGTTGAGCCAAAGATAATGTCATCAACATAAACCTGAACCAGTAATATATCATCTTTGAGCTTCCTTATGAACAAAGTCTTGTCAATTAGTCCCCTCTTGAAACCATTGTCCATTAGATAAGTAGAAAGGCATTCATACCATGCCCTTGGAGCTTGATGCAAATCATACATAGCCTTTTTCACCCTGTAGACCTTATCAGGATGATCAGGATCTTCAAAACCAGGAGGTTGACAAACATAGACCTCATCCTTAATAGTACCATACAGAAAGGCACTCTTCACATTCATTTGGAATACCACAAAATTCTTAAATGAAGCATAAGCCAAGAACAGTCTAATAGCCTCTATTCTAGCAACAGGTGCAAATACTTCATCATAATCTAGACCTTCAGTTTGTGTGTATCCCTGAGCAACCAACCTAGATGTGTTCCTTACCACAATGCCTCTTTCATCCCTTTTGTTTCTGAACACCCATTTTGTTCCAATAGCCCTTTTCCCATTAGGTAGATCAACCAATATCCACACCTCTTGAAGCTTAAACTGCAGTAGCTCCTCTTACATTGATTTAACCCATCCTTCTTCTGAAAAAGCTTCTTCAACCCGCTTGGGCTCCTTTTGAGACAGAAAACAGGAAAACAAACAATTTGGTAGATCTTTATGACTATTTCTTTTGTGAAGTGATCTGGCAAAGAAACCTTGTTCAGGAAAGGTTTTATTGTTTAAAGCTTTGCTTCTTGTTTGAACTGAAGTATTCAGATATCCAAGTATTTGATCTTTAGGATGATTCTTATGAACTATTGTAGTAGGAATTGGACTCTTTGTGATGACTGTATCTAAATTTGTAAAATATGCATCATTGAAGTAGTCATCCAGATTCTCATCATCAGTTGGAGTATCCATTTCTTCTAAATCAGGCATGTCTGGATCAGTTAGATACTCAACTTCACCAAATAGTGGCTTAGCAGTGGGTCCAAAGAAAGTACTGCTATCAGAATCTGCAGCAGTGGTTGCACTTGAACTAGCAGTGGTAGAATTTGGCTTAGCAGTTCTTTCATTATGCTTAGCGTTGCTTTTCATTCTTCTTCTTCTTTTCAATTTCTTCTACACCGAAGTTATCTTGCAACAACTCTTCCTTATCATGATGATGATCACCCTTGTTTCCAGAATCCAAAACATCATCATCGTTGGGACTTCTTTTCAATGATGGGTGAGACAGAACCAACTTTCCACTTTTCAACTAAATAGAACTCTTTTGGAGAATCAGCTTCCTTAGAAATTGTCTCTGTTTCAGAATTCTTTTGTGTACCTGCATCAACATTAGTTGAAGCACCTGCAATGATATGCTCATAATGCATAGATTTGGTTAGCGTATCAATATTAAACAGCCACTCAGGTCCTTTTGTCTCAACACTAGGAGTCTCTTCACTGAACTTAACATGTAAGTTTTCTTCTACAATTATAGTCCTCCTATTGTATACTCTAAAGGCTTTGCTATTGGAAGAATAGACAAGAAAGTATCCATCATCTGCTTTTTCTTGAAACTTGCCTAGGTAGTCTATGGTATTCAAGATAGTAACAGGACACCCAAATGGTTTTAGGAATGCTATCATAGGCTTCCTATCATGAAACAGCTCATAGGGGGTCTTGTTATGAGGTTTCACTACCTTGCTTCTATTCTGCACATAACATGCAGTGCCTACAACTTCAGCCCAAAAGGTAGTAGGTAACTTAGATTCTGACAACATTATTCTAGCAGCCTCAATTAGTGTTCTATTTTTCCTTTCAGCTACACCATTCTGTTGTGGTGTCCTAGCAACACTAAACTATCTTTCTATACCCTTAGGCACACAGAACCGATTCATCACATCATTCTTAAACTCAGTTCCATTATCACATCTGATTACTTTGACCTTATGGTTTACTTGATTTTCTATCTTAGTAATGAAACTCTTGAGGATCTTACTAGTTTCACTCTTAGCAGCTAAAAAGTATACCCATGAAATATATACTATAATCATCAGTAATAACTAGGCAGTACTGCTTATGGTTCAAACTTTTAACAAAGGTAGGGCCAAATAAGTCCATATGAAGCATAAACAATAGTTGTGTAATGGTGTTTACTGATCTTGGTCTTACAAGAGGCTCTATGTTGTTTTCCTTCTCACAGCCACACAGTTCTTTACACTCAAAACCTTAGAACGTAACCCTCTCACTGTTGCTTTACCGTTTATTGATTGTTTTAAAATTAAGGTGACCTAGCCTTCTATGCCATAATTTTGACTCATCAACTGATGCCTTAGCAAACAAACAAGTTAAGGACCTATTAGGAATTACATCTTTCATGTTAAAGCAATATATGTTTTCTTTCCTAGGTACTTAATCGCACATATTTTTCATCGTGCATTTTAAAATCGGAGACAACACCACATACTCGTTTCCCCAAAAGTACCCAGTCTTATCACATTTTGAGACACAATTGAATAGATTGTACTTTAGTCCCCTGTACCAAATAAACCTTCTCAAAAATCGCTTGTTCTGATAGTTCCTCTTCCAACTATTTTTCCTCCCTTTGAATCATTGCCAAATTCCACATGTCCTCCATCATAAGCTTCAAAATCTTCAAGGTTTCTCCTATCCCATGTCATGTGCCCAGAGCAACCACTATCAAAAATTCCTTTGTCTTGTAGCTCCTCTTGTAGATTGCCATGCACATGATTTTAAACAAGTTAGTTCCTTTTGTGGACCCAAGCCAATAATCGACTTGGCCCCGCCTGCATCAACATAATCAAATTTCTTTAGGTCCATTGATGCACAAAGCGACATGATGTAAAACCTTGGTCTTAGGCTTCCATTGCTAGCTAAGTGAGGCCTTAACGAGATAAAATAGTTTCCAACCACTTTGTCGTTATCACCTTTGGAATTTTAAAACCTCTTTTGTATCGGTGGCGATATTCTCGCTAGCAAAGGAAAGATTTTGCTTAGCAATGTTTACATTTTGCTTAGCGTTGGTTGGAACCCATTTGGGTGCCAGGTGATTATTGATTTTGTAGTTCCATTTTTCATTAGCACTGCTCTTTGAACCAAGTTTTTGTTAGGATGAGGGATTGTATTCTTTGAAAAGTTTTGATGATTTACCCTCCTCCAATGGTTCCAAACTTGTGGTTGGTTATTATAACAATTTCTCTGTAGATGCTCAAAACTACCACACTTGAAACAAGCCTTCTTTACACATTGAAACTCATCTCCTAATCTATTTGAAATTAGGTCATTAAAGTTTCTCTGATTACCTCTAGGTATGTATCTTTTCATCTGTTTCCTAGGTATCTCCTTGTAGTCTACTACTTTCCTAGAAATTGGTGCTCCAAATCTAGGCATAAGGTTGGCTTGTTTAGAATCAACGGACTTAACATTTTCTATTTTCCCAGATTGTTTAGATTCATATCTATCTTCCTCAGAATCTGATTCCCAATCTTCAATAGTTGGAGCATCGATGACTTATCGAACCTATCTTAGGTGATTCGACTTACTTATCTCTCATACGTTTGTTGAAACCGAATTCACTACTAAATGACAGTTCTTTAGTTGGTGGTGCATGTTTCATAAGAGGAAGTGGTGGCATATTGTTGTAACCTAGGGTTGTACCATCTTTGAACAATTTTTGTCCAATTGGCTTATTTACTAAATCAGATGCATATTGTGTTCCTGCAACTCTAACAATATGTTTCTTTTTTTGTAAGGCCTCTTGTTTTACATTCTCGCTTCTTCTAATTTGTTTAAGCACTTTAAATTCTCTGTCCTTAAGATCAATTTCACCACCTAGTATGTTAATCTTATCTATATACTCAAAATCACATTTAATGTAATTTAAGGTTCTCTTCAACACTCTCAAGACCAACTTTATATCCTAAGTTATCTAATGAAAGTCTTTCTACCTCTTTTCTTAGACTCTCATTAATTGCTTTAAGAGATTCTAAATTATCTTGACATGATTTAAATGAACAAGTAGAATTATTTGACTCATTAGATACCTCAGAGTCTTAACCAGAAGATGATGCATATGCCACGAGAGCAAAGTTATGCTCTTTAGAAGCTTCACTAGCAAGAAAAGTTGCATTAGGACCTTCTTCAATCTGATCACTCCAGTCATAATCACCAATACCATCTTGAGCAACCAATGCTGAAGAAGAAACAGACTCTTCAGTGGCCTTCTTGATGCCTTCAATCCTCTTAGGAGCTCGACATTACCTAGCAAAGTGACCCTTCTTCTTGCAGTTAAAGCACTCCATCTTGCTTTATTCAAATCCATCTCTTTTTTGACCATCATATTTGACCTGTCTACCAGTCCTCCTCAAGAACTTCCTAGCTTGCAGTGTTAACATCGCCATTTGCCACTAAAGATTGATTTCATCAAGATCATCATGATCAATTTGATCCAGATCTTGATTTAGTACAATAACACTGGTTGTAAGATCGCTAGAGAAATCAGATGGCACCATCACTAACATTATCACTAACGGTGGTAATATTAGCAATAGCGTGGATACTTCATAGCGCGGTTGAAACATCCCGAGAATTCCTCGCTGTAGACACAAAAGCAATGTTTTGTGTTGATGAGGATGAGTCAGCTATGTTCTTTTCAGACTCATAAACTTTCGGGTTGTTGTAGAGATTGTCTAGAGTCATCTTTTCAAAGTCATCTTTGTTCCTCCACACAACGATGCTACGGCCCATTCAGGTGACAAACCTCTGATGAACTTGAGATTTATATCTTCTTGAGCAACTTTGTAGTCCACCAATTTCAGTTTGATGATCGGTTTCCATCTGTTATAAGTGCTATCAAGTTTTTCACCACTGAGAGCAGTGAAGTTTTCAAGCTGATGCTTGAGCATGTTTTTCCTGGATTTCTTGGTAGCTTCATTACTAGAAAATCTTGTTTCAATGGCATCCATTAATTCCTTAGCTGTCTCATACTGCTCAAAGTCCAATTCATACTCATTAGGTATTCCCAAACTGAGAATACTATGAGCTTTAATCTCTAGCTTCCTTCTAGCCTTGTCAACCTCACTAACAATGCTTATTTCCTTACCATCATCACCCTTCTTGGGAAGAGTATCACCATTCTCAACAACATCCCAAATGGTGTAATCAATCATGGGAATGTATTGCCTCATTCGCATTCTCCATACCTGGTACTCACCCTGCTTCAGCATGGGCACCTTTGATGCAGTAACCATATGAGTTTCGTCGGACATCTTAACTTACTTGAATTGAACTTAACTAGAGTTCTTCTTGATTTCAGTTTCTAGATCACAAGCTCTTATACCACTTGTTGATCCCAGTTGAGCAAACGATCCTTATAGAAACTGACTTAATAATAATAACTTGTTAAATACTACGCAGAATATAATATTTAACCTTAAGAAGAAGAACAGTAATAACACTTAAACACCTCAATTATATTAATAACTTAATACTCTAACAAGATTAGGTTTTGACCTTGAAGTGTATCGACCTTAGCTATATCAAAACACACGTATATCTAATCTAACCTAGGACCTCCTTTTATAGGCTAAGGAGTCCTTACAATATACACACGATCCTACAAGATAAATATCTTTTCTATATTTATCTAATACAAAACTTTAAACCGACTTATCAACTAGCAGTGCTTACAATATATTAACAGTGATTACACAAATACTAATAGCCGTGGTTTAACTTCAGCAGTGGATTCTTTCTTCTAGCAGTGGTTTCTTTTACTCTAGTAGTGGTTCCAATACTTAGAATAATGCTTGATCAGTGGAACCTAAAACCCAACAGCATTCAAACCAAATCCTCAAGTTTACTGTGCAGAACATAGAATTGATGATTCAATTATGAGTGTTGTTGAATATAATCGTGCCGAGGAATTAGATGCAGAAGACGAGAGTCGGTCAAAATTGGAAAATGTTGTTTATTGCAAACCATTTAACTATTCAAAAGCCATAACTTTCATCACACAACAGGATAATTCTAACACACCTTGGGTTGTCACATCAACTCCAGAGTCCTCTTCTAATGATGGTCCCCTCTCCAATGTTGCACAAATTAATGGTCTTTTACCTTCATTTAGTGAAATAAAGCCATTAGCTGAACGATGTCAAATTCTAAAATATTTTGACAGTTTTATGTCTGACATCAAACTTTTGGAACATGCAATTGAAGTTAATTCTGAAATAAAAGCTGAACATTTTCAACGCCATTTCATGTGACAACTAAGAGATATTTTTAAAGGCTTTACCACATGTCGAAATCTAAAAATGTGTGAAATATATTGGGAACGGGATCTTCAGAAGGAGATTGGTCTTATGAAAAAAGTTTTCGAGCAAGCGAAACATCGATTTCAAATACTAAGCGTAAAAGAAAATGTTAAGAAATCATGTTGACCGATTCTTGGAAGATGTAATCTGTCCTGATACCATAAATGTTGTGTTATTACATACTGTTGCGTATGCATTTGATTATATTGAGGTTGACTCTGTTGAAAATGTTGAGAATATCGATAATGTGCCGCAAATCAAGTCTTTGAAAATTGAAAATGAGCGTTTGTTAAATAACTTTCAAATGCAAAATGTCGTCTTCAATGGTGTCACATTTGATTTGCTCAAAAAGACTCGTGCTCAAGCATCAAAAGATGCTAATGATCATCTTGCATATACCAAAGAAGTTTTACGAAATAATGGAAACACTCACTCTGAAAATCAAGATTTGTTACACACTATCCATGACTTGAAAGCGGAGTTGGTAAAACTTAAGCAAGATAAGATTAGTAACACAAATGTACTTGCACCTGGAATGCTTAATATTAACACTAGAACACTTAATGGCAAACCACAAGATACTAATGTGCTTCCTTCCACTGATACAGGAATAGTTTCCTCTTTTCCCAACGCTAGCACTTCACAGCTTAAGAGCAAAAACAAGAAGAATAGGAAGTTGCGACGTAAGAAAAGATCAATAAAGACCTCTGAAGTAGAAGAACACCTTAGAACTTTGAATAAAACTCATGTTTCACCCACTTTAGACATTGCGTTAGACAAATGTAATAGCCAAAGTGATGTAACGAATCTTTGAACCTTTAAGTACTTTGAATGTTTTGTTTGAAGCATCTTGTGTTGGTTGTCGTAAAGCATGTTTTCTGGTTGTCATGATAAATGTGTTGCTAATGCTATCTTATCTCGTAAGCGGAACAATAGAAAACGGAATACCTCTAGGCCCACTAATACTTCTAAGTCTGTGCTAGGTAAACCGCCCACTAGTGTTTCTGCTTACGATCATTGATGTATGTTAGGAATTAGAAATTCCATAGTGAAGAGTTGGTAACCCCAAATATAATCTAGCATAATTTAGCTCGTAGACATATTGTTATTTACGTTGTTTTGTAGTCAATTAGTTAGTTGGTAGCTTAGTTATTAGTTTAGTGCAACACCGTGGAGGAAGGACGGGTCTTTACCCACTGTATGCACGATCCACGCCGAAGGAGGACGTGTTGTATGTAACTATAAATACCCTCTACCTCCCAAGGTAGAGGGTTGGACCTTTCAATCTAACCTTCTTTCTTTTGTTTACTTTCTCTCTAGAAAGACCCTTTATCTCTCTAAAATACTTCATCTCATTTGAACCATATTGTGACTTGTTATGCGTTTATGAAAACCAATATCTAACAATTGGTATCAAGAGCCATGGTTTGATCACTCATCTTTCATGTTCTTGGATTTCTAGTGGTTTTCATAAGGTTTTGGGTTTGAATGAGTTTAGAGTGGTTAGCATCATTTGGATCATTTCTTGTGTTAAAGTTTGGATTTTGATAGTACTTTTGCGTTTAGAATCATTATATGCGTTTAGGTTTTGAGTTGGAAGGCTTGAATCATCGTTGTTGGGTTGTTTTTGGATTGAAAAGTGGTGTTTTTTGGATATTTCTAGGAAGCGATTTGTCTCTCCGAGATTGCTTATTGAAGCGATTTGTCAGTTTCAAAGAAGTGGTTTGTCCAGATTCGATGTATCTGAAGCTATTTGTCACTTTAAGCAATTTGTCACTTTAAGCGATTTGTCACTTTAAGCGATTTGTCACTTTCAGCGATTTGTCACTTTAAACGATTTGTCCCTTTAAGCGATTTGTCCCTTTAAACGATTTGTCCCTTTAAGCGATTTGTCATCAAAGCGATTAGTCAAGGACTGAGATTTTGTCTATTCCTGCGATTTGTCTCTAAACCTAACATACAAAACCCTTGTTTTCAAACCCTAATTCTCCGAAAAATCCTAATTCACCGCGGAGTTCGATTCGCGGAACAGGGGGGTATATATAAAGAATTAGGGAATATCACAAACTCAACCATAACACCATATATATCTTTAACACCAAATCATCTCCTAGCTCCCTTACTACATCCTATTTCTCATTGTCTCATGGTTTTGTCTTAATTTTTGTAAAATCACAAAAGATTCTATTTTAAATCATAGACTTGTAAAATCCCGTGTATACTTCAACATCATGTCTTGCTCTACTGACCCAGTGATTTCGGAAGTACTTAAATTGTATGATGTTGTGGACAACAATGATAATGAATGCTAATCGAGCGATTAAAGATGTTTGAATTAATCAATGAGGATGTGAGATCTTCATGTTTTGAGTACAATGAGAATGAATTGCACTGCTAAAGCTATAGAATGCCATGCAAAAGCAAAGCAAAGATTGAACCATATCAACAACTTCACTCTTACCTCATACTTCTACCCACATCAATGGAGCGAACATGTATTGCCCTTTTCCGTCAAAATTTATCCACATTAACGGGAACATTACTATTGAACTTAGAACAGTTGGAACAACAACTTGATAAAGAAAAGGTTCAAAAGGATTGTTCCGTCTTTGCACTTCAAGTGATCCACAACCGTTTGGTCTTTCATAAGTGGGGAATTTACATCAGATTATGATCAAGACCTGACTGAAATATCTTTCAAGAGACACACTAGAATGCAAATTAGTGTGTTCATAGAGACACTTATCCATCTCATGGATAATGTGGAGAAGTACATTGAGGAAGTTACCGAAAGATGAAAAATGGATGACTATCAGTGCGTTGATAGATAGTAGTGTTGAGTCGGTAAAGCACCGGATGATGGATCGTTGATCGAATACATGGGCTCGAGGCAGATAAGCTTGAAATAGCCAAGAGTTCAAGTGACTATTGTTACACATGATGTGGATGCATATCGGATAGATAAATGAACGGTGTCATGTGATGAGATACCCTTAACTGTTCAACATAGTGCATCTACTAATGTACCTAAACATATCGATCTTAATGTTGAACATTATTCGATAAATGTTCCTTGATTGAGGCTGAGTCTAATAATTTCAAAACAAATGATATGGTTGATAAAAAAGTTTTTGATGAACTTTCAAACAAATTCTCAAAACTTGAAAAATATTGCATTTCACTTGATATTGCAATACAAAGAAAGGAGGAAAGTTTTCAAACTAAGAAACCATGTAAAAATCCGGAATTTCGTGAATTTTTTGAAATAAAATATTTAAAAGCTCGGCTTCAAGCCAAAAACTCGACTATCAACAACTTGAAGAAACATATTTCTGATCTGCATGTAAAAAGTAATTTGGTTACAAGTAATTCTGATGTTAATGTTATTGATGATATTCAAATGAGAAATGATGAATTAGCGGTTTGTGTGGCCAAATTACTAAAGGAAAATGAGTCTTTAAGAAAGCATCACATAGTACTAAGTGACTCTGTCAAAGATGCTAGAACTAAGTCAATGGAACAAACAAACTCTTTGATAGCAAAAATTGATGATCTCAATCTCAACTTCGGGAAAAGAGTTTAATTGTTGCCTTAAAGAATGAGCTTAGAAAAACCGTAGAGAAAAGTGTGAACACTAAGTTTACAAAACCATCAACCTTGGGAAGCCAGTTTCTCATCCCACTAGAGACCGGTCCATTGTTAGGCAACCTTCTGCATTTATATCTGAAAGAAAAAAATCTTTAAAGAAAAGGCTTGCCTCCCAAGTTGATGCGATACAAGTTTTGTCAAAACCAGTCACTCCACCTAAGTTACCTAGGAATAATGCTTCTAGCTCTGTTAACCCTCAACAAGTTGCTACTTTTACTCCCAGAACCTCTAGGATTAGTTCAAAAACAGTGTCAAAACCATGCATTAAAACCCAGAATTCATATGACATGAATGACTTGTGGAAGAACTATTACCTAGAAGAAGCTAGGAAGAAGGCACAAATTCAAAAAGACGGAATTTTAGGTGCAATACCTAGGGTGATGAATTCTACAAAATTTCAAGGCACTGCTAATATTTGTAAACCATTACCTAGGAACACTCAAAAGACTAGGGGTTGGCTTGCTTCTAAGAGTAGTTATATGAAGAAGAATACTAAGCATGTAGAAAATGAAACTAGAAATTCTAAGTGTTTTCCGAATAAGAAACATTTTCCTAATTCACATGCTAAGGTACAATCCACTAAGACTACTAAGCATTAAGGTTTAACATGTTGTGAAGCAAAACAAACCAAAAACTTCGCCTAGATGGATACCAACTGCTAAATATATGGAAACTAGGAATAAGGATAAGTCTTCCACTATGCATAAGAAGCCTAACAATCCTAGACCTTGCCATAAGTGGATACCGTCGGGTAGAATGTTTAAGGATCTTTGGACTTAGGTGGATACCTACTGGAAAGCTGTTTTCTAATGACAAAATTTAAGGTTGACCGTGAAACCCCAAAGGGTTTGGATACTAATGTCACTAACCAATATATATGCAATCAAGCTTGTAATGTTAGTACAGGTAGTCCTTACTCGCATTGTGATACTTCAATCCTTCAATACATGGACTGGTTTAAAGTATGGATAACAAAAGGATTGATATCTCGTAACTCACGGGTTCAAGTAACTCAACCTTGATATTCAATCTATGATGTTCGCTCACATCGGCCGGGCCTTGTACTTCATCATTATGGCGTCTGCAGATAACACTTCAGGCCTCGTTCCTCAAAGAAAAGAAAGGTGTGGATTATTCGCGCTTTTCTTAAGAAGAGAAATCTTCATATTTATGACCATTCTCATCAACATTCTTCATCAACATGCTTCATGTTTCTCCCATGCTCATTCAAATTGGATTACATTCATTGGTGTATATTCTTATTCACTTGTTAAATCAAAAATGGCAACTTCGGATGCAATTTTGAGGGGAGAAAGAGAATATACTACATGATGATGGATGTCTGAATAATGGTCATACGACTTAATGTTTGATGACTCTCCTCCAACGCCTAATGTTTCACTTACTAAGGATAAATGAGATTTATTGTTTGGGATTCAGAATGTTTGATGACTCTCCTCCAATTCCTAATGTTTCACTTACTAAGGATAAATGGGATTTATTGTTTGGGATTCATTGTTTCAAGATATGTTTGATGAGTATTTCCAATCGCTAGCGAATGTTGATCATCCAAGAAGTACAAACTCAGACTACTCAAGAAGCCCAATCTCCAGTTATTCCTCAAGGCGTTGATAATGACTATCATAATATTGCAGTTGCACGCATGAATAATGATCCACTCTTTGGTATTCCTTTACAAAATCTTCACGGATTATTGTTCATGAATAATGATCCGCTCTTTGGTATTCCTTTTCCAAATCATCACGGATTATTGTTCCTCTCAACGTGCACGCTATAAATCAACCACATGAACTTCAAGGAAAATGACTACCTCATCCGCTCGAAGTTATTGGTGAATCTTCCAGATCAGTTTCTACATTTAGGAAGAATGCATTGATGGTGAGGAATTTTTTGCTTCGGTTCATTCAGTGGGTCAATGTACATCCGATTGTATGTTTATTCATGTGTTAGGCATTTGACATCAGTTGATTACTTCAGAGTTAATCATTTATCACTTATTTGACATTGAAGTTGACTTTTCAAAGCGTGTTCTTATTTGTTCACTTGCTCGGGCTTAAGAATTTGAGTTAAAGACTTGGTTTATCTAGTTACTAGCGGTGGGTGGATGGTTGAAGACCGGTTAACTATCACTATTAGGAGTTACGTTGTTTTACTCGTCACAACACCGGATGACCTGTGTGGATCGCAGAGGTGTTAATGTCTCATACTTTCATTGGGTATTGAGTAATTAGAGATTTGCATGAAGCATGAATTCTCTACACCATTCTTCCAACATAAGTGCAAGCTTAAGATACAATTGTGGTGAATTGACCGGGTTCAAGTTTGGTATATTAGGTTTTCTCATAGTGGTCACTTTAAATTGTCTACATATGGGTTGATTAAGATAGTCAGAGAGAGTTTTTGTAGAAGTTGATTCTCACAGGATTTAGTTGAGCTAATTGTTTGTTCTTCTCTATTTCAAGAGTATTTGGCATGTATAATGTGTTGTGATTACGAGGTATCAAAACCAGCATGGGGGAAGGAGATATACATCTAAACACACAACGAGTACACATGATGAACTTAATACTTCATCTCTAGTGAAGTAATCCAGGGAAACACAAATGTCATAACCGTAGAGAAACTCAGTGTTTAACTCGTAGCCTTTGGTGTGTTATTATTCCAACTACGTGGGGGAAGTGATGTAATAGAAAGTTTCTGAAGATAAAAGAGGTACAAAAGTATGACATATTCAGGGGAGATAAATGTGTAACATGAGGGAGGTGTTATCAGTTATTCTCTCTTTGGGAATGTGTACTTCGGATTTGGAGCTTCATACACGATCATCGGGGAAGAAAAATGTGAACATTGGGAGGTGTTTTCATTCACCTCTTGATGTGTATTTAGTTCGGTATTGGTGTACTTTGGGTTCTTGAGCCATACACGATCATCGTGAGAAAACTATGAACATTGGGGAGATGTTTTCATTCTCATGATGTATATTCGGAGAGTTCTTGAGCATTATTCAAAGAGACCGACTACATTAATTCAACTACTTGGGGAAGTGTTCTCTTGACACCTTTTGGGGATGCATCGCGGACTTGATGGTATTGAAATATGAGAAGAAATTTAAAGAGTGGGATGACATGATGTTCTTCTATTGGATGATATAACCCCGAACGATGAATCACGATGATTATTATTAAAAGGAGCAGCAAGTTCGATGATAATGGTGTGATTCTTTGTGCACAGCTAAGGGAAGTTTGTAAGAAAGCTTTGAAATCGCCTAAAGGATTTTCGGTTTGGGAGCCGCCAAAGTCTCGATGGTTCAATTCTTTCTTTTCAAGAGCCTCAGAAGCTTTGGTGGTGAATGTTTAAGAGATGACAATTTCTATCTTCTACAACTACCGCCGATATCCATTCTGTACTCATATCATCATCTTCTTGAACTATATCATCTACACTATCTGTAAATACTTATCAAAAACAAAATACAAAAATATAAAACCAGCAAAAAGGAAATAGAAAAATATAAAATCAACAAAAATCCATAAAAATTTGAAAAATCGAAAATACCAAAAATATTGTTTTCTCAAGACATGTCTTATGGTATCGATAACATCTATTGTCTTAGAAATGTCATTCAATAATGGCACGGGACCATAGATGAAGTTCGAGAGGAGGTGTAAATATTTTTCAAAACGAAAACCATGGCTACGATTTTCGTGATCAGAACCCTGCAAAGCAATTAGGCTTGCGTTATTTCAGATTTGTAACCGTGCTTTAAACTATGGTTGGCAAGCTTATTTGTGACCGCGCTTAAACTATCGCTTTCTATTATTTCAGATAGCAACCATTTTTTCAAAGAAGGAAATTGTTACGCTTAAACGATTCTCACAAAATTCCGTGCACTTATCCTAAAAAAAATTGAGGAAAGTAAGTCGAAGGACTGCTGTTCCTACACAAATGTTTTTCCTTCTATAAATTCTTTAGAAAAATATTTGTTGTTTTTAAAAAATGGTGGTAAATGAGTTGCTTGAAAATCAATCAGAATATGAGTTTTCGAAAAAAAAAATTGAAAACTCAATCAATGACTTCAGCGCTTTTAAACATTTCAGAAAAATAAGTCATTGATTGAGGGGGAGAACATTGTCAAAATTATATCATCTAACGAGCTTATCTAATTATCCTATATACTTAAATGCAAAACATGTTAACCTACGTTGAAGGACTAGGTGCCTAGGAAATGATTGTTAGGATTAGATGATTAGAGTTTGATGAACACATAATCCCATGCTTTATATGATCTGATTGATATGTTGAATTTACTGTTATTAGTCGATTGCAGTTTGGGTGTTGTCGACCACCATATATCTGTTTGTATGTCTACTAACGTATGCATATATCATGGATTATAAGAATACCATCCGATCCCAAATTGATGATTGGATGCCGAAAGGAAAGGGTAACTATATCTTGGATTGACAAATGAAGAAACGGAGCTTAATTTGACTTCTATGGAGAGTTGGCATGAAATGTAGCGTAAGAGGTCTCTCTTTATCGAGATGGTTTTCATCAAATGAAGAAACTGAAGCATTGCACCTCTATGAAGAGTTGGCATGACAAATGAAACGTCAAGTCTCAATTTATCACAGACGGTTTTCTTCCGACCTCAAAGAACAAAAAAGCTTGTCAACCACCTAACGTCTTTTGCAGCAGACAAGTATGATACCATTTTTCTTACAACAATTTTGAATAATATTGTTTTGAAAATGGAAAAATATTGTTTTGAAAATAAATCTGATTCAAAGTTTTGAAATCAACGGACGTTTTTGTCAAATCATAAGTGATTTCAAATTAAATATTTTCAAACGATATTTCTTCATAAAAGTCCGGTTTGTACAACATAAAGTGGTGATCTAAAGATTTAATGTTATGTCATGGTATGATTTTATTTAAAACTCAAAGATCTTACAAAATGAAATTTTTTTTTGTTCTTGTTTGATTGTGAAATTGTTTTATTTTACTTAAAGATCTCTTAAAACTATCATACCGGACACTAACAATCTTTAATGTCTAAAATTGATCAGGTATCAATTTTTTTCAAAATTAAATCAAGCCGCGTCTTTCCCCAAAATCTTTTAAATGATTTAAATCAATTGGGATCACAAATCTCAAAAGGTTTGAAATTTTTTGATCGGTGGAGAGATCGTGATTTAAATCTCAAATTTGTTTAAATGGAATTGGTTTTAGTCCTTTAAAGGCACTCCTGCCTCCATGTGCCAAACGATTTCTAATACATAATGCACATGTTGAGGGGAGCATTTATCCAAAACCGTAAGAGTATTTAAACCAAGCACATATTCTCCCAAGTTTTTCTAAACCAGATTAAATCACTTGGGATCCAAAATCTCAAAGGGTTTGATATTTTTGATCGGGGAGAATTTGTGATTTAATAATGAAATTTGATAAAAGGTGATCATTTTGATTCAAATGATATCTTGCTCTCCCATATGTTCTAAATGCTTTGAATCTCGGCTAACACATATAGGGGAGCATTTCAAAAAGAAAATAAACTTTCAAGGTACAATGATCTCTATGTTTCAACATAAAGTACCTTGATTGATTTTCTAAATTGTTTCAGTATTACTAATGATCGTGAATGTGCTTCTAAGAACTCTTTCCTCTTCGTGCAAAACAATTTCATAAATCACATGCACATATTGAGGGGGAGCAACTTTTTGAAAACCATATCCTTTCCCAAATATATCTTCAACAAAGTATGAAAAATACAAAATTTTGATCGAGAAAGTGATGTTGATATCTTTTAGAAATTGTCGATCAAAGAATCGAATCTTTCATTATTAAATCTGAAAGTTTCAAGTCCTCTTGCCTCCATATGCTAAAACCATTTCAAATATATATGATGCACATGTTGAGGGGGAGCTTTTTCTAAAAATATCAAAACAATTGGTAAAAATGTTTTGATCATGTATCACGTACTTGGATTGATTTTTAAAAGGTTTTCAATTGGTTCCAATGGAAGAAGAACAATACCAAAAGACTGACCAAATTTACTTTATGTACGGAGTTATAAGGACGGTTAAGTTAGGTATTGTTTCACGATCCGCCGAGCAGGAGGGATCTACCCATGGACAATCCACTAGATAGTGTAGAGTCCTTAGGTATATTGAAAAAAGGAGAAAAGTGAGAAATGGGAAGGCTCATGATGAGATAGAGCTAGAACTGGAATAAACCCAACAAGGTTCTAGTTATGAAGTCTCGGTAAGCACGAAGGGGTTGAAGAATGAAAAAGAATTGAATGTAAAAAGGGGTGAAAAGAAATAGCCCTCCAATAATTCAACCATAGGCGAAAACGGGTTCAATACATATGCTCTTGGTGGTTACTAAGGTAACACGGTATTGAAGACAAGGCGTCATGGACCCTGATGCAATTGCACCTAACTTCCCAAACTACTCAACTTCCTCTTAAAAGGGCTTGTTTCATTCTCACGGGGAACCGACATAATCTATCGACTTTCTCTTAGAGATTGTTGATATTGAAGAATGAGACCCTTTCCTAGTCTCCCATGAGAGGAAACAAATGTGCACATCTGAGTCTAGAGCCAAGAGATCATCCACAATATCTCATTAGGACACAAAATTAATGAAGACTTGCTGTTTCACACAATGTGGAAAGTAAGAATATTTTAAGAGTCCTACGCATTATCTTTGTGATACGGGAACATCCAAGTGATATTTAAAAGTATTCACGATGAAGATGGAAATCCTTCTAGAGCCAACATCAAACAAGCTCTTGGTGGGTGACATGTGAGATCTTTCCCAAAAGATCAAGCTTGTGACAACTGGATAGAAACGATGGGGCGATTCATTCTTGAATCAACCTTGGTCCAGAAAATGAATTGACGAATACTTTTGGAAAAAAACCGTTCGATGTGCAAATCTTCTTTTCTCTAGCACATTGAATGAGTATTCAATTTCAAATTCAAAAAGTATCTCTGATTGAAAAAATACTTTTGGAAAAACCGTTTGATGTGTGAATCTCTTCTTTTCTCTAGCACATCGAATGTGTACTCTTTTCAAATACAAAAAGTATTTATGAATGAAAATTGATCTTTCTCATAAAACCTTCATCGTATTGCAAAACTCTTTCTACTAAGCAATACGCGATTGTTTTCAAATCTATTTTTCATCAATCAGTGAATCTCAATTCGCTGGTTCACTCACTCCGTGTTGTCTTCTTTGGGACGTTCCGGTTTGAGAACAGCTAGAGCAGCTGCGAAACCCTGTCAAGGAGATTCTTGAATTCTACGATCACGGCGTATTTGTACCGATCAGCGGGAAGCGTGGGCGTGTACCTCAATTCAACGAAAGTGATCAAAGACACTTTCGTGCGCTTTTATTGCTAACTGTTGTATGTACACACCGACGACAAATTGCCGAATTGAGAGTCAATCCAAAGCCGCATGCTCGCGGCATCCACACTTAATTGAAGAAATCATGACTTGTGCGTATCTACACAAAACCGCTCGATATTCTTATACTATGTTTTCGCTACGCTCTTTGCAAATATCATGAGTCAGTAAAGCTTTCGCTACTCTGATGAAAAGATGTCATGATCCAGAAAGTGTGAGCATGTGGGTCCGAAATTCACAACAACACATGATGACAACACAATAAAGGGTGATCCATAGATTTCTCGTGGTGATGATCTCAAAGAAAGTCGAAGATCATCAAAGATGTGGATCGATTCAAAGACCTCCACTTAAAGTACAAAGCATTCGAACTTTGAAGTTGCACTACTTAAGCACAAAGATTGCGGAAGTGAAGAATCAATGTCTACGCTCAAGATCGAAGATAAAATAGAATGCTAGGATTGAAATGTAAAACATGGGGTGACCTCCTTGGAGATTGTTTAGAATTAGAAATTCCAAAGTGAAGAGTCGGTCACCCCAAATATAATCTAGCATAAGTTAGCTCGTAGACATATCGTTATTTACGTTGTTTTGTAGTCAATTAGTTAGTTGGTAGCTTAGTTATTAGTTTAGTGCAACAATCAAGAGGAAGGGCCGGTCTTTACCCAATGCAGATGCCGGACCAATGGGCGTGTAGTATGTAACTATAAATACCCTCTACCTCCCGGTGTAGGGATGGACCTTCAATCTAACCTTCTTTCTTTTGTTTACTTTCTCTCTCTAGAAAGACTCCCATTCTACTTTCTCTCTCTAAAATACTTCATCTCATTTGAACCATATTGTGACTTGTTATGCGTTTATGAAAACCAATATCTAACAATGTACCTATAGAACCCACTTCACCTCCAAGGAAGAGAATATCACCTAGTGCATTCACTAAGACCAAAGCTAAGACCATTTAGACTTGGCAGAGATGGTTACAGAACATACCAGGATTTAAATGGATTCCCAAGATCATTAACATGTGTGTGTCTAATGTAACTATAACGGAACCCTCTAACTCTTCGGGTTCCACCTCTACTTCTATTCCACCCGGTGTCGTATTGTAAGGCATGTGATACGATCATCCTCTGGATTGTTGATAGCGGATAATCCCACACATATGAGGCAATCTCAACCGTTATCAAACTTTGTTTCAAAGTTCATTAGCTTTGCCATGTTCGGGAATGGTCACAAGATCTATCATGGGCTACGAGATTACATCAATGGGAACATCGAAATTAGCAGTTTATTATGTGGAAGGTCTCTACAATCTTTTTCATCGGTCAATTTTGTGATGGTGATTTGGAAGTTGCATTTAGGGAGAAAACTTGTTTCATTCGTGATCTACAAGGAAACGATCTTTGATGAGTGTCTAAATACTCATCATTTTTGCTCATTTAAACTGCAAAATTATCTGAAAACACTCAGAAATGCATCAAAATGATAAAAATATCACAAATAAGTGTTTTATGTGTTTTAAATGCAAAAATACCAAAATCAGATGAAAAATGTATCAAGTTTGCATTATTGGCAGTTTTAGTCCCCCAAGTTTCAAAAGTTGTCAAAACTAGTCCCTGGTAATTCAAAACTTGTAAAATATCATTAAAGGTCCTTGGGGATTCACAAGTTGTTAGAAATAGCCCTTCAAAGTTAAAAATTACAAAATGGCAACTTTGGTCCCTCAACTTTACAAAAGTGTCAAAATCAGTCCTTGGGTGTTTTAAAATGGAAATTATTCAAACTACACCCTTGTACTATTCAAATGTGGCATATTTGGTCCTTATATGATAAGTTTTGAGAAAATTACAAGTTTGGTCCCTGGAGTTACAAAGTTGGCAGTTTTGGTCCTTGGATTTATAAAAATGAAATTTTATGCAATATTGGTCCTTGTACTAACCATTAATTGCGTGTTCGGCCCCTTGTGTGATGTTTGGGGAAAGTTCAAATCGTCCTTCATTTTGACAAAATACAACTATGGTCCTTGTGTTAATAACTACAACCAAATCGGACCCTTTATTAATAAACCCAAAACACAAACCCCGATAGCCTTAAACCCAAAAGCCATAGCCCAATCCACGGTTTAAATAATAAAACCGCCACCACTGTTCATCGTCCTCACCCTCCCCTGCAAAACAAAACCACCTGGTTTTCCCCACCTCTCCACCTCACCACCACCTGTCTCCAGCTCATTACCCACTCCCCTTCCACCTCCACAACCTCCCAAAACCCTTTAAATGCAATAAACCTGCTCAATCCAGCTGTAAAGACTTTTCCCGCCAAATTGACAAATGGACAGTTATGATGAAATTTGAGGATCCAATGCATTTTGGAATCAAGTTGGGAAACAATCGGGAGAATCGACAAGGAGTCAAATGGATCATTATAAAGAAAAAAGAAGCAGTGTGGAAATGTATGTAGAGTAGTTTAGCTTTTTACATGTCGTATGTAGTGTAACTTAAATTCGATGTATTTTTCAGCTTCCTAGTTGTATTGTTAAAGTTTTTAATGTAATCTAATCATATTCCAAGTATTAATTTCGGTTAAAAGTTTGATTTCATTTTGTGGCAATTTTGAGTGAATTTGACAAATCCATATCTTGTCAATTTTTGTAGTTTCATGTTTCTTCAAGCTCATATTAGCTTATTACTAAGTTTTTATAAGCTCAGTATCATTAAAAACTAGTTTTAGTCAATAATCAAAAATCACAAAGAAAATCTAGAAAATACTTGAAAAATAAAAATATGTCTAAATCAGTTTCAAAGCTTCATTAAGCTTCATTTCCTGTTTGATTAAGCTTACATAAGCTCAATATAGCTTATTGTGGGTTTAGTTTGGTTACATACTCAGTTCTACTCTAAAACCAATTCCAGTCAACAAAAGTCAAGCTGTAGAAATTTATTTGTGTTTTTGATCATGGATATGGTTGATCAGATCTTGATTTGGGTTGGAATTAGATTAGTATAGTGGTAGATTGGGTTACGATTTAAAATTTACACAAAATTTGGACCTCTTGTGAGTTTGTTTTTATCTTTTCTATTTTCAATAAGCTGAATTAGTTTGCATTATCCTTTGGAGTTTGAATATGTGGTATTTGATAGTCTAGATGTTAATTTAGGCAGTAATTAGATCATATTGTTGATTTAATTGCTAATATAAGCTAGTAAGCAATTAGTAGAGTTAAAATTGCAATTCAGTTTCTTAAGTAGTATTTGGATACGTGGATAATTATGGGATAGAGGATTGTTCAGAGGTTAAGACCAATTTCTTGAGTCTCATTTAGGTTCATTAGAGTGACTTAGTCATTTATTTGCACTCTAGTTCATCAAAAGTCAAAATCATCTTTAATTTTATCTTAAGTGTTAACGACTAGGAATTTGGAGTACAAATTACATCATAGTTGCTTATAACCTGTTACTCTAGCTTAAATTTATCTTATTACAACAATATAACATAATTAGTGGTAGAGTGATCATAATTTCATAAAAGTCAACTTAGTTCATTTCTTCAAAAAGTCAAAATTATCACTTAGACAGTTTTTGAATAAAATAGATAAATTTTATATAGGGTTTAATATTGAGTTTCATGCCTTGTGCTTTTAGGATATTAAAGTTTAGCTGCTCATCTTAATTAGAAAAATATTAGTTTATCTCTACTTAGCTTATAAACTGCTTATTTTCAATCTTGTTTTAAGCACTTTTCTCTAAGCGCCTTACGTGCACGGTTGAGCCATCGGTTTCATAAGTTCATCAAGAGCTCATTAGCTAGCTTAAAATTGTGTACCTTAGCTTTTTGAGAAGTTCACCTAGCTGTCTCAAGGTTCTGATGCTTATTTTTCACTTTGTAGCTTATTTGATAAGCACGCTAGTGGCTTTTAGTTTTGTCCATTTTATTTAGTAAGCGATCATTAGTGTTTTATAAGCTTTTCATAAGCTCATCATAAGCTCACCGGTGAATCCCACTATGAAGCTTTAGCTTTTGGATAGCTTATTTGGTTAACTTATTAGTCCTAGTCTTTATTTTCATTTCTTAGCTTATTTCAGTGCTTAAAATAAGCTAGTAAGTACCTAGAAAACCAAAAAAAATGTCCTGTGTATCAGTTTAGCTAAGTGCTTATTTGTAGTTTATTAGGTTGCTTATTTATAAGTAATTATGCTTTTAGGTTTTCATTTTAGCTTATTATCAATTGCTTAACTTATTTTCAGTTCATCTTTTGCTTATTGATTAGCTTAGAAGCCATTTAGCTTAATCTTGTACTTATTCAATTTCTTGACTACTGTTGAGATAATAAGCTTATTCTGAGCTTATTAGTGTTTTTCATAAAAAGTTGTAGTTTTATAATTTGCTTATTTCATAGTGCTTAATAAGTTTGTAAAAGAAAAAATCCAAAAATAAAATATTTTGCAAAAAGGGAGTTCTTTGGGATTGAACCACAGCCACCCGATTTCACACACCACAATACAGTTGCCCTTGGGTCTTTGGTATTTCTTTGCTACAATTTAATACATAACCCATCTTTGTCAATTTAAGCTTATACGTATTATTTAGCTTATTTCCAGCTTACTCAAATAAGTTGTTACCTCTTTTGTATTTTTCCTAGCCTTGTATTGATATAAAGTATTTTTAAAAAAGTTTCAATTTTTAAATAGTTTTAGTATTTTTAATCATTTAATTAGTCTAAAATAGTATTTAATTCATAATAAAAATATAAAAGTCTAAAAAATATAAATCTTTTTCTAAAATTTTCTTTTGTCATATAGTACGTAAGAAAATTGTTTTTACACTCATAGGACTTTTATTTTACAAATTTTACGTTTTTACTTGCTTGCGCTCAGCGTAATTTTTACATATAGTAGCGTTTCATTCTAGGCCACGTTTTTAGGTAATTTAGGTTTACACTTCAATTAAAATAGTTTATTTAAGTTATTTTGTTTTATAAATCAAGAAAAACATCATTTTAAAAATAGTGATAGCGTTTATTTAATATAATTTAGCTTTTTAATTTTCTTTAATTTGCATTTAAGCCCTGTAATTTACAAAACTTTTTTTTTAGGTATAAATATTCCAAAATCCTTCTTGATCACTATCCTTAGTGATTATTAGACATCAAAGTGTTGAGCACCATTAATCCTCCGTGGGACTTAACGACCTGAGGTAACACTATACTCTCTAGATCTTTATTGCATTGTTTCTGAGCAGTTTGAATTTTATTACGGTTGACCATTCACAAGTGGTTAGCTTGTGTGATAAAACCTGACTGTCTGGACCCAATCAATCTTATGTCTGGAAACCGCACATCAAGTCTTTACACAATATCAATGCAAGACATGATTTAACATCTCCCATCTGTCTACTTTCTAAGGCAACATCAACAAAATCTTGGCTGTGGCACCATCGACTTTCACACCTAAACTTTCAAACCATAACCAATCTTCCACGCTACAAACTTGTTGAAGGACTTCCAAGATTTCGGTATTCTAAAGATCATCTATGCTCAGCTTGTGAACAAGGGAAAAGCACTCGTGCTCACTTTCCTTCAAAGGTGGAACATAGCTCTCAGCATGTGCTTCATCTTCTTCACAAGGATTTGTATGGACCAATCGTGTCAGCGGGGCGATCAACGCTACATTCTTGTAATTGTGATGACTACTCAAGATGGACTTGGGTTTATTTTCTTGAAGTAAGATCAAGCTCCACGAGATGATCATCACCTTTCTCATGAAAATTCAAGTTTAACTCGAATCTGATCGGACAAATCCGAGCAGACGAGAGGGACTGAATTTGTAAATCAAACTCTTCATGAATATTATGAGAAAGTGGGAATTAAGCATCAAAAATCAATTGCACGGACACCAGAACAAAATGGAGTTGTTGAAGAGCGAAACCGTGCGTTAGTGGGCGCAAGAACGATGTTGATAAATGCAAAACTACCGGATTACTTGTGGGCAGAAGCGTGTCAATTGCATGCTACACTCAGAACCGTTCTATGATAACCAAACGCCACAATAAAACACCTTATGAGCTTATCCATAACCATAAACCGAATCTCAAACACTTTCATGTATTTGGTGCTCTTTGTTACCCGAATAATGATATTGATGACTTTGGAAGCTCAAGGCTAAAGTCGACATTGGAGTCTTCGTTGGTTATTGTGAAAATTCTAAAGGATACGGATGCGGAATCGTGCGTACAAGGAGATTATGGAAGCGATTAATGCAAATTTCGACTTACGAAATGGCCGAGCAAAAGCGACTTGGAACCGAACATAGTCTAAACTTCCCCAAACCCCATCATCAGTGAACCAAGCTTACAACACTGCGTCGTCAAATGGAACAACTATTTGCTCCTCTTTTTAGTGATGATATTGATCAACGTGCTCCAGATGTATCACCTGTTTCCGCTGCTCAACCTGATACTAATCAAATACCTGATACACCTGCAACAACAACAAACCGAACAAACCGCATCCAAGTCAGTCCAAATATGCTCTTGATATTTTAAACAAACATGGAATGCAAAGCTGTGATATCTATGCCACACCAATGGCACATACCAAAAAACTAGATCTTTGATTTGCATGGGAATATGGTTGACCCTACCAAATACCGAAGTATTATTGGGTCTCTCATGTATCTAACGACCGATGGGCGACATTGTATTTCTTTGTATATCTTTGCTCCGTTATCGGTCGAGACCAACTGAAACTCACCTCTCTGAGGCTAAAAGAATCCTCTGATACATCAAGGGAACCATTGATTTGGGGATCGGTATCCAGAAGGATTCAGTTTTGAACTAATAGCTTTTCGGGCGATCACGCTGGTTGCTTAGATTCTCGGAAAAGTACCTCGAGTGGTTTGCAATTCCTTGGTGATAAATTGGTGTCATGGCAATCGAAGAAATAGGATTGTACATCGTTGTCCTCAACGAAGCAGAATATGACCATAGTCGTGTTTGTGCTCAAGTCATTTGGATGAGAACACAACTCAAGACTATGGATTACGTATTTGTGAGAATTCGATTGTCTGCGACAATCGAAGTGCTATTGCAATCTCGTGCAACACCGTTCAACATTAAGTCCAAGCACATGATCTTGATATCATTTCATAAAGGAGCATGTGGAAAGGGTACGGTTGAATTATATTTTGTGGAGTCTTGACAACTGGCGGATCCTCTCACCAAGCCTTAGCTCTGCTAGGGTTTACGAGTTGATCCACGGATTGGTATGAGTGTTTGACTCGGAAGGCTGGAAGAACTTTTATCACATTCTTAAAAACTAGTCAAACACCAAAACCTCTTTTGTAAATAATTCAAAAAAAAATATAAAATCTGATAAAACTCAAAAATATTCTTCTCTCTAAATTTCTTCCAACATTGCAAGTACAAATCTTCCTTCAACACTTTGCTCTTTCAAACATTTCATTATTTTCTCGGACAAGTGTTGAGGGGGAGAATGTAAATATTTTTCTGTTTCAAAAAACCTTGTACTTGCATGTTACCCAATATTGGTTGTATCTTTGATGATGGTGGATACGTTTCTTGTTTTTAAAACTCTCCTCGGACTCAAATTTGTAAAATTTCATCATTTCAAAAGTAGGGGCGGAGTGTCGTCAAGTTTCTTTCCAAATAGTCACGTTTTACCAAACCAATGTGGAAGTTATGGGTCATGGTTGAAAATAGTTAAGGTGGAAGGGCCAAATGTGTCAAAATTTAAAACTTAAATTATCAAAACCTTCACCTAAATTTTCAAAATCATTTATTACATACATTAATTTTTCAACCTACCTCATCCCACGCCTAAAATTCAATCTCTAATCCGTGCTTCAAAAATCGAATTTGTAAGTTGTTTTAGCTTCTAATCATCATTACAAACATTGGGTTTTAATCCTAAACAATTTCAACGGTTTGATTTTTCACACGAATGATTTATGTGTTCATGTCTTACGCGTATAAAATGATTTTGGGTAAAGTGATGTTTTGATGAAATGGTTTATGTTAAAAAGGTTAAAAACATGTTCTATAATCATTTCTATCAAGGTTTTCATCCCAGAATTAGTTTTTAATCATATTCATGAATTAGGGTTTATGCGTGGAAATTGGGGGTTTTCATGTGTGAGTGTTTGAGACTAATTAGATGATTGGGATAGGTTTGTTACATGTTTAAATAACCAAAAGTACATTTGAATCTTACCCAGAAACATTAAATTTTCAAAATCAGAATTTAGGGTTTATGTACTCGTTGGTTTGGGTACTTTTGATTCATGAGATTTTTGATGTTAAAACTTGTTATAAACAACTCCTATTGCCTCTAAGGTATCCCAAAATTCATTTGGTGGATTTTCCATGGCTAGATTTCTTACGAGTAGGATTTGAAATACTAGGGTTTAAGTTTACGCATAGTGTTATCCTACGCCTAACTAGAATTGACTTATAATACCATGTGATGTTGAAAGTGTTTGAATAACTTGTTAATGGAAGTGTTATGATTGATCTATTTCAAGTTTCTGGCGTACCAATTCGAATCAAGGGTAAAATGGCCTTTACGCTTGGATCACCTTATGCGTAGGCGTTACGCATAAGAGCAATCTTCAGCGTAACTTATACCATAAATTCTATGGGACTACGGCGTATCCTGTGAAGGATATGCGTAAACTTGACTCTTACGCCTAAGGCTTACTCTTACAGTAAACCTTACGCGTAAAATTTGTATGCTAAGTGTTCATTCTTACAGCGTAAGATTTCTTGCATGATAGTGACTCTTACGCATAAGCTTATTCCTACGCGTATGGTTACACTGTTTACACATAAGCTTACTTTCCTACGCTTAAGCCAAACTTGTATCTAAACTTATGAAATGTTACGCGTACAAACTTGTAATAAGTTACCCATAACGTCACAAGACCAAAATGTCACTAATAGGCAAAATAATTAAAATGTTGTGTGAATGAGTGAAAATTTGGACTTTAAAATTCAAAATTAAGATACTCACGTAACTTATCACGACAACTTTGGACTATTGGACAACAAGTGACTTTGGACTCGTAACATTCATTAACATAAAAAAATTCAATAATTGGACAATAAAATCAACTTTTGACTAACTTAATATCTTTCGATGTGTTGGTTCTTTTGTCTCAATACCTTTCAGATCATGATATGGACGTCATCATGGAAAATGTCAGCGCAAATGAGCTCACAATGGAAGATATCTTCCCAATGATTCTGACATGAAGATTGGAAAGAACAATCTCAAGGTCGATTTTGAGAACTTCACATGCTTAGAGTCTTCATGCGAGTTGCTTTGTGGACATACTCAAAACTCATCCCTACAACAATATGCTCACTAACTCAGCAATTGTGCCAGAAATTTACATTTATTAATTCTGGCACACAATGAAAAAGGTTGATGGTCAAGATGTTGTCACAGTGACTCTCAATGATAAGGAAGTCACCGTCATCATTGCGGTCTGCTGAACAATTCTTCTTCGCCGCTATCAACACACTAAGTATGTACCAATTCCACGTAAAGAGGCTACATTACAATTCATGGTCGATCTTGTCTATGATGAAGCTGCTGGAGTAATTACCAAGCACTCTTCGGTATATTTAAAGAACATTCCTCAACCGTGGAGGACCTTGTACATCATGATCACCAAGTCTGTTTCTGGAAAAGACAGCGGTCATGAGCATCCTAAACTCATGCACTTACAAATATTTTGGGGCATGGTCAACAAAATGCACATCGACTATGCAAGTATGATCTGGGAAGACATGATGTCCCACCTCAAGAAGCACAGGACAAAGGTTCCTTTCATCGGATACAATTTGTTGATCGAGGTATTCTCGGAAAATCGTGACATCCCCTTGAGAATTAATGACCCCAACAATCACTCAGTGTTGTATGAGCCTACATTGAATGTTGTCGATTTAAGATTCATCAACAAAGAAACAAGGTTCGATTACTTGTGCCTTCTCACTGTTGATATCAAATGTCTTCCATCATATTCACGATACCAAGCGTGTGAACAAAGGCAAAGTCGGTTTTATGGATGAAAAGACTTCAGCTATTCCTGTCAAGAAGACCAGAAGATCAGGCAGCGCTGGAAGCATAGAAAGCACTGGGAGTGCCCTCAAGTATCCTAAAAGGTGTCCAAGCTTCAAAAGAAAAGTCCCATCTAAGGGTGCCATCCCTAATCCTAAACCAGCACTTAAGCTGGAGGATGAAGACTCTGAGGATACTGAGTCTGATGAGGTGGTTCGCTATTCTGAATTGGCTACCGATGAAACTACCTCATTGAAGTCAGATGACAAGCCACGATCCCATCGGACAAGGGAAAACTCAGTTCTTTGAAGAACAAGAAGCAAGTTCTGATGATGAACCACAGGATAAAGAGAGAGATTACCACAAGACTCTTGTCTGACGGTTAATCAACAGAGAAACAGCAACAAGAGTCCGAAATCAAGTTCGACTTTGAAGAAGAAGAGGAACAAGATAAGAATGAGAAGATAATAGATGAAGACATTGAGCAAGCAGCTAAGGAAAGGGCTGAAGAAGAGGCTAGGGAAAAGGCTGAGGAAGAGGCTAAAGCTCAAGAAGAAGCTGATAATTATCTTCAAGATAATCACGAACACAACCACGAAGAAACTTGAGCCACGAAAGACCGAGCCATCTCATGACTCATCCTCATCAGACTCATCATCTCATTCATCACCATCACCATCCAAAGATGCTACCACTAGATCATCCTCTAAATCGGTCAAAACCTCACGACACTTGGGCATCACGTGCCAAGACCAAGATTGTTAAAATGTCAGGAAAGCAAGGAAAGCAACGTGGTTAACAAGAAATTGAATGACTAGCCCGGCGAGTTAATTTACTTCAAAATGTGATGAACGAGTTCTCGGATGAAAGAGACCCGACGACAATTCCTCAACCTAGATATCGGTGAGATGAACAAGATGATTAGGGACTACACTCATAAGTTTCTTCCCGACACCGTCCACAGGTCACAAGAGAAATGTTTGCAAGACAACTCTACCCATATCTGATGTCATTGGTCAAGCATACACTTTCAACAACACCCGCAATGATGCAAATCCGACCAGTTCCACCTCACATTTGTCACTAAAGAAGATTTGATTTCAAAGCGATTATGCGAATGTCTTCCTATCTGGAACTTTCAATTCGATGAATCAAAACTTTTGAAGCATTACTTGCATATCAATGAAGCAAACCTGCAAGGAAGGAACATTCAGAAAGAGACCAAGAGGCAGCGATGATGCGGACAAGGATTCGAGCCTAAGCGTCAAAGAAAATAGGTGAATCCTCATCTATGCCTCCACCACCCCCAAGGACCACCACCACAAGCTCTTCTCCAGCGTCCTCACGCTAGTGATAAACCTCGGGACTCACGAGTCTCCCACCATGGGCGGTGATCATTCGAATACACGGTGGTGATGCGAAGAGATTCTTGAGCTAACAACCTCCCTCATAAACACCATCAACCAAGCACCAACCAGCATCATCCTCCAAGACAAAGAAGAAAAAGTCTACCTCAGTTGTATCTTGGTTGGATGAAGATGACTGATGAATATGATGGTTTTCCAAGCTTGTTGATGCTACCCTCAATTACGAGAAGGCCAAGAACCGGTAGATGGTCGAACCATGGAGCATGTCAGATTATTCAAGAAAGTTCAAAGTGAAGAAGTGAGAAAGGAGTTACGGAATCAAGAGCGATGCGTTTCAAGCGCTTAAGGGCAGCTCAATAGTGCTACTGAAGTCGAATATCATCTGACAACATCGCGACGAGCTATGTCCAACAATATTGATTGGCTCAACCCTAAATCTAACATCGACTTCACAAGACCTGACAAGACTCCATACTACCTTTGGACCAAACCACTACAAACCATTGGTCGACGGATCAACAAAGGATTCCCTACCAATACTTCTTCAACAGCGACACGGAATTTCTTCAACGGTAGCGATGTAAGCAAAAATCGCTACCTCACTCACCTTCAACATCCGGCAGCGTCTTCTCCAATAATGTTTCCATCGAGGAAGAAGCCACAAGAATGTTTGTTGATAATGTGGTGAATTATGATCTCGATGCCGATGGAATTCATCATTGGCACGAACGAAGAAGACTATACTACTGAAAGCTGCGGTTCTAAAATCAAACAAAGAGGTATCGATGACAAGCGGATCGTTGCTATCATGAATATGCGGTCGGCTACAAAGTGGGATTACTCATTCTGGAAGAGATCAAAGTCAAATGCCAAGGCGGCGGGAATATGATTTCACGTTGATTTTCGAGATTGTCGCTCCAGCGACATTGAAGACATGTATCGGCAAGGTACAAGGTCGAATCCGACATTTCTCCACCAACATCTGCTCGGTACATCAAGTCCTGTTGATATTCATCGAAGCGCATAGTGATCGAGCGTGTTGAAGACCTTCAACTTGCCGTGGAATCATACGAGCGAGTTAATCTCACTAAACCGTTTTTCACTTTCCGATATCAACCAACTCTCTCGGTACACCATTGTGAAGAAACCGAAGTTTGAAGTAGTTTACGGTGAACTACATCACAGCTAATTTAATGGCATCAATGATCTTCACAAGTTTTGTGATCATACTTTGAAGAAGGTTAAGTGATGGGTTGGCATATCGGTTGAAGGAGATTCATGAAGGCATTGGGTCGAAGAAGTGGTGGAATTCTAGAGAAAAGAGGGATGTGAAGAAGATTATCAAGCGGATTGATGAAAGTTGTTTCACGGGATCGATCACGGAGGCTAGAAAGCTTTATGGGTGGAAGAGAGAGCTTCACTCTTACGGGCTATATCAACGTCAGAGAACTCCGGTGTTATTAAAGGATTGCCTGGTACTCCTTAATTCATTTCTTTGATTGATATTTGGTTGATATAATATGTATATATTTGACAATGGCTTGTGCACACAAAATAGTGTACAACCCGTACTTGTAATGAAAGGACCCTGTGGTACGCATCAATGCCACAATCCTATAAAATGAGCGAAAGCTTCTTACTTTTGAGTAAAACTTATCAAAACTTTCATTTTTTCAAAGTTTTGCTCAAAAGAACAAGTACTTCCCCGTATGTCTTCAAAACCTCAAAAAGTTAATATCACTTGTTCAGGGGGAGTATTTGCTTACAAATCTTTGTTTACAAAACGTTCTTCGTGGAAATCCTCCCACAAAACTCGAAATGGACATATTTGATATCAAAATTTCGTCAAAAATAACATTTATATGCCATCTGTGAGGGGGAGAAAAATTGTGTGATACAAATATGTTGGACATTGTGATTGAATCTTCGTGCTAAGAACTTAACCAATGAATTGACGAGATCTGAACTGTCACACATTGAAAAGATTTGTCTTCCAAGACTTATCCGAGTAGATTGTACCTTTTAGAAACTCGATAGACATGAACTTTGACGGGTTTGACAACCTTTGAGGTTTGTCCACACCTTCAAGGTAGTTATTAGAGCTAGTTGTCACCTAAAAGCGGACAATGCAACTCTTTAACTTCATAGCGTAACCGTGTTCTCTGGGGAATTTTCTATCTTGAGTCGATCAATTCAAAAGTGCGAGCTCTACCCTCCTTTGTGCGATTTCAGGCAAAACACTTGAGCACATGTGGAGGGGGAGTATTTCTGAAAATACAAAACTCTCGAAGTGTTACAAAATGTTTTCACTCATAAACACTTTGAGAGATTTTTGAGAAAATGGTTTTATGGCAACTTAGGATAGTCATGGAGTTATAAGGTTACTAAGGTTAGGAATAACCGTCCTATGATCCGCCAGAGCCGGAGGGATCAACCTAAGGACACCACCAAATATTTAGAATTTAGAAGTCCTTAGGTATGATTATAAAAAAGGAGAAAATAAGAATCAGAGAAAAAAGGAGTTGAAGAATTGAAAAGAAAAGTAAAGAAAAGGGTGAAAAGAAATAGCCCTCCAAATTATTCAACTTAGAGGCGGAACCAGGGTTCAATACATATGCTACTGGTTGTCACTAGATGACAACGGTATTGAAGATTAAAGTCGTCATGGACCCGATGAGCGCGCCACTAAACCTTCTTAGCAACTCAAGTTTCTTTCAACGAAGCTTGTTTCATTCTCACAGGGACCCTATGTAAACTATTGGCTTTCTCTTAGAGATTGGTATTGAAGAAGGAGACCCACTCCTAGTCTCCACTCGGGGAAAACCAATGCACTATTGAGGCTAGAGCCACGAGATTCATCAAAAGATCTCTTAGGAACACTTGACATTTCATCACTTGTCGTTCAACATTAAGGGGCCTTAAGTGATAACATTATCGAGTCCTTCAGATCTTAGCAATCTGCGAGAACATTTGAGAGGTTCACAATTGTGATCCTTGATTGAATGGAAACTCCTGCGGTTCAACATCAAGCGGCCACGACAGCAGTGCAACCCGGTAACTCCTGTGGGTTCGCTTAGTGTTGTCTTAAGCGGTCTACGGTCGTGGGTGATGCTTGTGTACCAGCGACTCACACGAGCGTAGGTGTACCGGTCATCGTGTTATCCTACTTGAGGGACTCTAGTTCGGGAGCGACCTTTGCTAGAATTAGAGATGTGTTGTTACACTATGATGTTAACTTCCGAAGTTCGAACTTGTAAGTCTTGGAAATCCCACTAAGCGATTCCTTTCAAGAATGAGTCACGAAGATGAGGGTCATTACTTGAACTTGTTCAATGTAATGCCAACTGTCCCCTATGGGATTGGGCGGTGATTCGCTGACCAAGATGAATGGAATCAAGACATTCATCAGAAGAACAATCGTAGTGGTCAATTCTCTAAGAAATGACCACAGTGATCGATTGGTGTTTATCACTAACCTATTCTTATGTTTTCTTCTTATGGATGCTCCTGGGAGATGATCGTGCTGATTCTACACATGCTCATACCAACAACATCACAAATTCAAGTTCTTACGAAAAGGCAACACAACAGTCAGAATGATTCTTCCTCTATGCCAAAGAATCTACAAAGGTTAAAGACTTAGAGAACTACATCAAAACTGAAATCCAACGTCGAAGAGCGTTTGAGCATGTTGGAGAAAGACGTGGAGACACCTGAGAAACGAAGCAGACCGGATGCAGATACCTACAACATAACATCACAACATCCACACTAGAACAAAGAACAAAAAACAAAGATATATGAAGACGTCAAAGCTGAAAACTTCAAAAGAAACAAGATCCTTACACTGGGGAGATTGTTAGAATCAAGACTCTTCTTCTCACAAGAAATAAGAAGGTCGAGAGGCGTCAAAGCTACTGCTATTACATCTACACCAACAACTTTTCAAGATTCTTTGGAGTCATTTATTAATTACCAACACTTAGGGGAGATTGTTGGAATCACTCCTAACTTGTATTTCAAGTGTTTGTAATCAATATGTAATAGGTAGCTTAATTAGGCTTTATAATATGTGATAATGGCAGGCTTATGTAGAAAGACCATAAGCCTTGGCCCATGTCCAATAAGGATGGAAGGAACTAGTAGTGTTGCCTTAGTTACCTTACCCTATAAATACTCTTGTAAACCTTCCTTGGAAGGTTGGTTTTTCACTTTCACATATATCATATGCATAACCTTTGTTAACTCTTATATCGTGTGTGTGTCTAAGTGTTCATCCGATCACTTCTTTATCTATTTCTTACATACTGATGCTTGTGTTACATTATGGTGACCTAACAAGGAGTTTGTGTTGTGTAGTGATTACGAACTCTCGAGTAGGTGACTCGGGGAGAGGAGTAGGGCAAGAAAGGTGTCCTTGTAGCCGAACCACTATAAACACAAGTGTCATGGTTTTGTGTTTCTTACTCTTTTCTTTTGCATTACTTATTTACATACCTATCTATCAACATCCAACACACGCATTTAAATAGATTGACATAAGTCGATATAAATATTTTAAAACAAAGTTTTAATTGGTAAAACTATTCAACCCCCCCCCCCCCTTCTAGTTTTCCACATGTTTCTTATTCTTGTTTAATATAACCTGCATACTCATAAGAAAACAAATGAAATGTTCGCGTAAAATCAACGGTAAAACTATATATGACACACGACTATACTAGCAAGCAAGTAAGATATAATGCTTATGGAATGGATGTTTGCAGTTTTTACGGAAAATTAAGACCGGAATTTCCAAAAATTTATAAGTTACATAGAAAATGAAAACTGATCATTCTGTTTCTATATAGCGAAAGTCCGGGGTTGTCGACAAAGCGGTCTCTTTGCATTTTACGGAAATATTACCTCATTAAAACCTAGAAAAATTCCTTTGAAATATCCATTATGACTCAATACAAGCATTTGACTCTAACAAACACACATATATATCAATTTCAATTATTGTAATTCTCATGTTCATGTTCTTAGAAACATATATGATCTTCCCGACACTTATCTTTTTGTAAAATACCTTTATATGTAATTAAGACGAGGTTAAAGACAAAATAAAGCATTTTCACAAAGTATAACATGAGAATAAACAACAATGAAAAAGATATAAAAACACACATATTAAAAAACAAAACAAGCAAACAATTAAGCATGGGTTGCCTCCCACAAAGCACTTTTCTTTATTTATGAGTCTTGTAGCTAGACTCGAAGTCGTGCTCCAACATGACTTCCTTTTTCATCCTCAATGAAAACTCTATCATATTGACAAAATTCTCATCTACTCTATACCTAGGTCCTAGGGTCAAGCAATGCTTATAGTAGTGTCTCCTTTTTTCCCACATAAAGTTCAAGCCTTTTTTAATATCCTCTTTGGTCTTTTCCTCAAAGGTTCTAACGTTATCTCTTTCAAAGTAGGATAGATGATGATAACCACTAACTTTCCAAGGCATCCTATATGTAATCCTATCATCTCCTTCCGAAAATCTAATCATTCCATCGAGTTTGTTATAGCTTAGTTTGGATTTTTCAACAAACGGTTTGCCTAACACTACACGGGATAAGCTATAGTCGATGACACACCCTATATCTTCTAGGATCATAAAGTCTACCAAGCAGGTGAAGTTTCCTACAAAGACGTGTGCATTCTTGACTCTTCCCGCAAAATTGTAAACCCCACCGGGATACCTAGAGTCTCTCCTAATCTTGAGTCGTGTATTCATTATGTCATTGTAAACAGCCGAAGACATCACGTTGATCGGAGAGTCTACATCTATGTAAGCGTAATCCACATTCTTATACCCAATCATACAAGGGATCTTAATGTTCCTGGGATTTCCCCTCCTAATTTTTAGGCATATTCTAATGATGGGTGATAGAGGATTGTCGATTATGTATTTGTGGTATGTGATTTCTTCCTTAGTGGGATAAAGGTTAAAATAGGCATTAGATTCCTCATCCACATTTTTATTTACTATTTTTATGACCTCAATGATGCACGTATGAAGCACGTTCGGGGCTTCCTTTTCTTCGAGCAAGTTTTTCAACCTCCTAGGCAGTGAACCTAATCGTTGTAGTGTAGTATTGGGTAAGCCTCGGGGATTGATATCGTTCTCTAGGGGAATAGGAATGCTAGTAAGAAATATATGATGAGAAGCTGGGGTTGAAGATGATTCTTTTTTTATCTTTTTTATGGTTTTTTAGAAAACTAAGGTAAAATCTCGAGGCAATTGGTTTGGGGGTGGTACTTCTACCGATTATTCTACTTATCTAATTATCTAATTTCCTAACTACTACGGGTAGCTATATCTATTTGATGTGTGCTCGTATGATGATTAAGAATGTGTTTACCTAGATACTATTACTCCCTAGTTATCTTTTATTTGTCGGTTGAATTGTCACACCTTATCTTAGCGCTTGTATTCCTAAGGTCGTAGAGTATGCGTGCCCCCTAGTTCTTTGAGGTTATCTCTCATTTATGACATACGAAGTCGGCAAGCCTAAGCTATTTCACTAATAAGCCACACATTCATAAAGCATACTCAAGCATTAAATACAAGAAATGATGCCTAGTTGCACTCCTAAGCCAATTTACAATTAAGATAAGAAACAACCTAACAATAATCAATAACTAGGTTTCATAGATCTAAGCAAACACACAAGAAATTTAGCTAGACATGGTAAACAAGTAAGCACACACAATCAATCGAATTCGGGATAGACATAATGATACTTTGGATTAAAGAACTTATCTCGATGTGTAAAATAGGGTACGGGACCCTAAGATACTGTCCAAGTCGGACTACAAACGAATTAGGGTTTTTACTCCAAAAGTCTACCTCCAAAAAATGCAGAAAAATCAAATTTTATATATAGATTTACACATGTGACGGCGTCACCTTTTGCATGGGACGCCCTCAGCTCGCCATCATTAGGGTTTCTTTTTGGACAAGTCATCGATGGGACGGCGTCACCTTGGAGTTGTGACGCCGTCATTCTTCATATGGGACGTCGTCTTGATTCTAGATCTGGGCCGTCTGAGTAGAAAACTGTACGTGGCGCTCTTCTTCTTTAGAACGTGACGCCGTCAGCTTATAAGTCCAGAATTTTCACTGAGCCGTCGCGTGCATGTTTTGATCAAATCTTCATAGAGGGACGGCGTCGCCCTTTAATTGGGATGCCTTCAGGTTCTGTTTGAGTAGCTTGAGTGGCTTTGATCTTGACTTTGCCATTTTCTTCATGTATTTTCTCCTTTTCGTCCAAATATGCTTCATTCCAGCAAAATTTCTTCGAAAAGACCTAAACAGTGAAAAGGAACGAAATTAAGCAGTAACGGATATAAAAGTGTTCAATTTTGGGCTTCAATGACCCCCTAAAATCGTACGTTTTAAATCCTTATCAAATATCCCTACACTTGGTATTTGCTTGTCCTCAAGCAAATGTGCTTTTGGCCAATCAATTTATAAGTTAGGGGGCATTAAGCATTGGTTTAAAACAGTTTACAACAAGTAAAAACACCACAATAGTCATAACAAGCACGGAAATTATATACTAGCACCTCACAAGGGGTGCTTGGATTCTCTCATCTCTCGGGTTTATATGAAATATAATATATGGAAATGGAAGATAAACACTCATTACCTAGCATAGTACATAGATTACCATAAGCTTGAGAACAGATCAAACCTCCACCGCTTTGGCATAAGCACCTAGGAACAAATATCTAAGAGGTCTTTACAGGGGTTGTAACATTAGGCTTACGGTAGGGAAACAAAGGGTTTTGTTGGATAGGGATATTTAGTGGCGCCAAGTCAAAAATCTTAGGTTACAAGCATGAAAAGCGTGGCGTTGCTAAGCCAAGACTCGACTCGCTAACTCTAGATAACTTGAAACAAAACAAACATAAATTTAAACACATAAACATAAAGATAGATGAAGGATGGTAGCCCGTATCTTTTTTCTTCATTTTTTTTATACTCTCTTTTTTTTTCTTTTTTTTCGATTTTTTTTTCATACATTTTTACTCTACCATCCTCTACGATAACATCAAAACATAAGGGATTTATAGGAGCATCCTTACACTTGAGTTTTTATTTCTCTAACACTAATTGACCCGATTTGAAAAGATCAAAACACTTGGAGTATTTAATTACGTAGACAAAGGGAATTTGAATTTATCGTTCTTTCCCGTTACTCCATAAAATATTACTTTTACCCATGAGTCCCAATCTTCCCAAAACTGTGTACAAAAGATATGACTCGACTTAGCAACCATGCAAGTAACTAGATATTTGAACTAAGGGTTAAATAATGATAACAATAATGCACTAAAGGTGAGTGCATACAAGGTAGGCTAAGGCGATTTGGGTGTACATTTGGGGGTGAATTGTAAACAATGCTCTTCATTGATATTCTGGAAAACTGAAACATCATGAGAACCGCGAAAAAGATAGGCTCGGAGGGGTTATCTAGGGGTATCATGTACTAAAGTTGAGTACATCTCAAGGGTGTGGGGTAATTGCTCAACCGATGTGGAAGAAGTAATTATGATACTTGTTTCAAACAAGGGTTATCCCAATGCCTCTTTTCATTTAGTTATTCCTAACTGCACAAGTTTAGTCTCACTAGCGATCTCGGAATGCAACACAAAACAAGTTCTAGAATCTATTATTCTATCGGTACACTCTCTAAGCATTAAAGGTGAATGCTTTTATTCTTAAAGATCTAGGGACGAACCTCACATTTTTGGGGTGGAATTTGAGTGGTAAACGGTTTTTGTGCTAGTCATATAACTCCTATCCATGAGACGCTTTGTTAAAACTAAAGTTTAGCTCGTACATGTCCTAAAAAAATTTAAATTTGGTGCTAAAATTGCCCTAACGAATATTTCTCATAGTTTATTACACAAATTACCAAGGACAAGACAAATAATCAAGTGAGTGAATAGTTTCTAAGTTCCGTTTTATTCTCCTCCTACACTTAAACTGAACATTGTCCCCAATGTTCCCGAAGTATCAAAGTAGCGATAAAGGAAGGTAAGTAAGGAAAAAGAAACTAGTACTCCCCGATTAGCTTCGGTAGGATCCAGTGTGAAGTTGCGGTTAAATTCTTTTCCAAGAAGAATACATGAGTAATAAGCTTTATCCAATTAGTGTTTCTTCTTCTTGCCAAATATAACCTGCACACTTATAAGAAAACAAACGAAACCCTCGCGTAAAATCGGCGGTAAAACTATATATGACACAACTACACTAGAAAGTAAGTAAGATATAATGTTTGTGGAACGGATATTTGCAGTTTTTCTAGAAAATTAAGACCTGGGAATTTCTAAAAATTTATAAGTAGCACTGAAAATGAAAAAATGATAAACTGTTTCTGCTTAACCTGACATCGTCAGGCTTTAATCATGACGCCGTCAGGTTGTCCTGACAGAAACTGGTCTGCTGCGTTTTTCTGGAAAATATCTGGAAAAATTTCATCTTTAGAACCTGGAAAAATTCCTGCAAAATATCCATTATGACTCGATACAAGCATTTGACTCTAACAATCACACATATATATCAATTTCACTAATTGTAATTCTCATGTTCATGTTCTAAGAAACGTAATGTGATCTTCCCTACACTTATCTTTTTGTAAAATACCTTTATATGTAATTAAGACGAGGTTAAAGACAAACTAAAGCATTTTTATAAAGTCTAACATGAGAATAAACAACAATGAAAAAGATATAAGACACACAAACAAGCAAACAATTAAGCATGGCTTGCCTCCCATGAAGCGCTTTTCTTTATTTATGAGTCTTGTAGCTAGACTCGAAGTCGTGCTCCTACGTGACTTTTTTACCGTCATCTTTTTCATTCAGTAAGCGTTCATCATAGGGTCGTATACGTTGTATGCTTACTGTGAATTTCCTCCCATCTTCGTCTAATATGATAATGGTTTCACTACTTATATTTATCTCCTTTACCGTATAGGGACCAAACCATTTTGACTGATTGTTTCCTCTTAATGCTTTTAAATTTGATCTACACAAAAGCACCTTGTCTCCTTCCAAGAATTCTTTAGGGTTCTTTTGAGGGAGTGTTTTAGCGGTATAGTTGTACCCTATGTTTTTATCATGTTTCCATAATTTTGAATTCATTCCCTCACTCACGAAATCCCTAATCCTTTTTTCCCATTCAACAATTTTCTTCTTAACAGCATTATTGGAGACTCGCGAATTTTTATTCTTTATCTTCTCCTTAATATTCAAAGGATATCTCGAAGCAATAGGTATCCTAACTTTTTCTTTGCCACTTTTGAGTACCATGACACCCTCACCGCATTTGATGGTTGCCTTGGCGGTGGCTAGGAAAGGTGTTCCAAGGATTAATGGCATGTGTTTATCTTCCTCAATGTCTACAATTGCAAAGTCCACTGGATAGATAACACTTGCAACCTCAATAAAAACATCCTTCGCTATTCCTAAGGGATAAACATATGAATGATTTGCTAGTAAAAGTCTAAGATTGGTCTTGGTTGGCTCCTCCTTAGTCAACTTACTATAGACTGATAGCGGCATTATGTTTACATTGGATCCTTGATCGGCTAAGGCTTTTATATTCTCTAAGTCACAAATATTAAATGGTATTATGAGGTTCCCAGAAATCTCATGTATCTTAGTTACTGGTTTCCTTAGAATTGCCTCGTACAAAGGTCCCATAGGCATGGTGTCATATTCTTCCTCTTTTATCTCACCTAAGAGGGCTTTCCTAAGAGCATCATTATACCTAAAGTTGTTCACTTGGTTAACAATTGTTTTTTTATTGATCTCATGCTTAAGTTAATGTTTAATGATTTTGGGTTTATCGTCATTCTGAGCCTTATCCTTGTCCTTACTATTCTTGTTGTTCTTGGTAGTCTCAGTCTCCTTCTTCTCAACTACCCTACCCTTATCGGAAGCAATGGTAATGGCGTTAACAAACAAAGTGGGGGTAGCGCAATCATCGTTTCTCACTAACACCTTCTCGGGAACCTTCGTTTTAGTGTCTCTTTCACCAAGTTCATCATCTCTGCCATTTTTTCCTGCATTTCTTCCCTTTTCCTATAAACCTCTTCTTCAAATTTGGCTAGTCTTTCCGAATGGGCTGCCATGTATTCTCTCATTTGTGTTTTGAAGCTTGGTGAGAGTGGGATTGGAGAGGTAGAGCGGAAGCGCTGTACAGAATTGGGATTTTGTTCACGGCTAGGTGATTCAGAGAGAGGTGTTGGGCGGTTGGCAGAGTCAGTGAAATCAACCGTTGCTCGATGGATTGGTCCAGGTGCTTTCTTTTGCCTCTCCACTAAGTAGTCGATCCTTTTCCAAGAGCACTAACTTGCTCTTTGATGATGATTGAAGGATCATGAGGTATTGATATGGCATTTACCATTCTTTTGGGGGTTTCATGAGATTCACTCCAATCTTTGTAGCTTTGACCGGCAAGCTCTCCTATGATATCCCATGATTCTTCCGCGTTGAGATTGCTGAGCCTTCCACCGGCCGCTCGGTCAATGGATTGATTGGTGAAGAAGTTGGCATGATCGTAAAAAATTTGAACTTGAAGCCAAAGATCGATGCCGTGATAATGGACTTTGTGGAGTAAGTCCTTGAATCGAGTCCACGCCTCGTAGAGAGTTTCTCCTTGACGTTGTTGGAACATCAAGATGTCATTCCTAAGTTTGGTAGTTCTCCCCAGTGGGAAAATTTGGGCGAGGAAACGAGTGGTGATATTATCCCAACTTGAGATGGATCCGGCGGGAAGTCGCTCAAGCCAATTACTAGCTTGGTCCCGTAGAGATAATTGGAAGAGACGCAAGCACGTAGTCTCCCGAGTGGTAGCATCAAGGTCGATAGAGTCAACGATTTTAAGGAAATCCTTGAGATGCTAATTAGGATCTTTGAAACGAAGTCCATGGAATGCACATCCATTTTGCACCAACAGGATGATGTCTGATCGCAGGGCCGTAGTTTGAGCTTGATTGGGGAGCTCAATGGTGTTCCTCTAGCCTTGATGGCTCGGTCTAGAGTATTCACCAAGAGTACGGCCTCTTAGCGGGTCAATTGGTGGTGGCTGAATTGGAAGTGGTTGATTTGATGGGTTATCGTCTGGTGGCGGATTGGCACCTTCCATGATGAAAAGTGACAAGGTTACGAATAAAAACACGAAGAATGGGGATAGACTACAAGGAAGCTAATGAAAATGAGAAAAAAATCTTACTTGATAGGAATCAAGCAAGGGAATCTAAACGAGATAGATATCTAACTAGCTATTCTATTCCAGCTGACGTGGCAAAACTTGATCTTGGTACAAAAGCGTTCGGGGTCAAAGGAAACTTCCTTTTCTTCGAGCAAGTTTTTCAACCTCCTAGGCAATGAACCTAATCGTTGTAGTGTAGTATTGGGTAAGCCTCGGGGATTGATATCGTTCTCTAGGGGAATAGGAATGCTAGTAAGAAATATATGACGAGAAGCTGGGGTTGAAGATGATTCTTTTCTTTATCTTTTTTATGGTTTTTTAGAAAGCTAAGGTAAAATCTCGGGGCAATTGGTTTGGGGGTGGTACTTCTACCGATTACTCTACTTATCTAATTATCTAATTTCCTAATTACTACGGGTAGCTATGTCTATTTGATGTGTGCTCGTATGATGATTAAAAATGTGTTTACCTAGATACTATTACTCCCTAGTTATCTTTTATTGGTTGGTTGAATTGTCACACCTTATCTTAACGCGTTGTATTCCTAAGGTTGTAGGGTATGCGTGCCCCCTAGTTCTTTGAGGTTATCTCTCGTTTATGACATACGAAGTCGGCAAGCCTAAGCTATTTCATTCATAAAGCATACTCAAGCATTAAATACAACGAATGATGCCTAGTTGCACTCCTAAGCCAATTTACAATTAAGATAAGAAACAACCTAACAATAATCCATAACTAGGTTTCATAGATCTAAGCAAACACACAAGAAATTTAGCTACACATGGTAAATAAGCAAGCATAATACACAATCAATCGAATTCAGGATAGACATAATGATACTTGGATTACAAAACTTATCTCGATGTGTAAAATAGGGTACGGGACCCTAAGATACTATCCAAGTTGGACTACAAACGAATTAGGGTTTTTACTCGAAAAGTCTACCTCCTAAATGCAGAAAAATTAAATTCTATATATAGATTTACACATGCGACGTCGTCACCATTTGCATGGGACGCGCTCAGAGCTCACCGTCATTAGGGTTTTTTTTTTGCCAAGTCATCGATGAGACGGCGTCACCTTGGAGTTGTGACGCCGTCAGTCTTCATATGGGACGTCGTCTTGATTCTAGATCTGGGCCATCTGAGTAGAAAACTGTATGTGACGCCCTTCTTCTTTAGACCGTGACGCCGTCAGCCCAAGTCCAGAATTTTCACTGAGCCGTCGCGTGCATGTTTTGATCTAATCTTCATAGAGGGATGGCGTCGCCCTTTAACTGGGACGCCGTCAGGTTCTGTTTGAGCAGCTTGAGTGGCTTTGATCTTGACTTTGCCATTTTCTTCATGTATCTACTCCTTTTCGTCCAAATATGCTTCATTCCAACATTTTGCTTCCAAAAGACCTAAAAAGTGAAAAGGAATGAAATTAAGCAGTAACGGATATAAAAGTGGTCTATTTCACTGGTGATATGCTTGTGAATTCAAGTATCTTATGTAATTCTTTAAGCTCATCTATTTCACTGGTGATATGGTTGCGAAGAAGATTGAAGGAATGTTGATCAATTGGTTAGCTTAGAGTTGGTGGTAGTGGTTGATGTGGTGGTGGATCGTTGTTGGGTGGGTTATCACCTTCCATAATGAAAAGTGATGGAGATACGGACAAAGACACAAAGAAAGGGGATAGACTACAAGGAAGCTAATGAAAATGAGAAAAAATCTTACTTGATAGGAATCAAGCAACGGAACCTAAACGAGATAGAAGTCTAACTAGCTATTCTATTCCCAGGCAGCGGTGCCAAAAACTTGGTAGCGTGGGTTCAGGGTCGAGGAAACCTCCTTTTCTACGAGCAAGCTTTTCAACCCTCTAGGCAGTGAACCTAATTGTTGTAGTGTAGTATGGATTAAGCCTTGAGGGTTGATATCATTCTCTAGGGGAATAGGAATGCTAGTAAAAAATATATGACGATAAGGTGGGGTTGAGGATGATTCTTTTATTATTTTTTTATGTTTTTTAGAAAGCAAGGGTAAAATCTCGGGGTATGTGATTGGGGGTGGTACTTCTACTAATTTCTCTACTTCTACTAATTATCTAATTATCTAATTACTAACTATTGGATAGGCTATGTTTAATTGAGGTGTGCTCGTATGATGATTAAAGATGTGTTCACTTAGATACTAGTATACCTAGTTATCTTTTATTGGTCGGTTGAATTGTCATGTCCTTTATCTTAACGCATTGTTTTCCTATTAGTCGTAGGGGGTGCACATTCCCTAGTTCTATGAATGTATCTCTCCTATAGAATACACGGGCTCGGCAAGTGTAACACTATCTTCCCCGAATATCCTATCGTCTTAAAGCACATTCACGCAATAAACACAACGAAGCCTAGTTGCACTCCTAAGCTTATATCAATTAAGACAAGAAACAACCTAACAACAATCAATAACTAGGTTTCATAGATCTAAGCAAACATACAAGTAATTAAGCTAGACATGTTAAACAAGCAAGCATACACATAATCAATTGAACATGGGGTAGACATAATGATAAATTGGAATAACAAAATTATCTTGATGTGTAAAATAAGGTATGGGACCCTAGAATATTGTCCAAGTGGGACTATAACTGAGTTAGGGTTTGCTCTCTAAAATTCTACCTCTTAAAATACAGAAAAATCGAATTCGATATATAGATTTACAACTGCGACGGTATCGCCTTTTGCTAGCGATGCCTTCAGGTCGCCATCATTAGGGTTTCGTCTTGGCCAAGTCATCGATGGGACGGCGTCAGGTAGGAATTGTGACGCCGTCAGTCTTTATATTTGAGACGTTTTCTGAACTGGATCTAGGACGTCTGAAGTGGAAACTGTGAGTGACGCCTTCCATAATTTAGGCGTGACAGAAATTTAGCTGAGCCGTCGCGTGCACTTTTTGATCAAGTCTTCATAAAGGGACGGCGTCGCCCTTTGGATGGGATGCCGTCAGGTTCTGCTGAGCAGGCTTGAGTGTCTTTGATCTTGACTTTGCCATTTTCTTCATATTTTTGCTCCTTTTCGTCCAAATATGCTTCATTCCAGCATTTTGCTTACAAAAGACCTAAAAAGTGAAAAGGAACGATTTTAAGCAGTAACGGATATAAAATGTGTCGAAGTAGGGCTTAACTGACCCCCTAAAAGTGTACGTTTTAAAACCTTATCAGCCACCCATAGTATCCAGTTGGCTTGGGATTCCAGCAGTTGTATCCAGTCTTTTAGGACTAGAAACATCCACTGTTGCCATGGTTGGGTTCTTATTGATGTTACCACTGCCCTGTACTGCATCTAAGCTAGACACAGTAGTGGTAGCCCTTTCCACTCTGCCAAAGGCAGTCTTATTTACTCCTGGGGGTCTGAGTAGGTATACTAGGATGAGAGTCCATAGTACCCTGTCTGTATTTTCTCCTATAGGTGTGTGTTACATGTGGTGTATAGGTTACAGTTGGAACAACAGTGGGTGTATGTTGGGACTCAGCTGGGATTGTTGATCCTTCACCCTGTACTTGCACAATCATGTTAGGAAATAAAGGAACTACCACCCCATTGAACAACCTTGATGCCATAGACATATTTGCAAAAAGTTTTTGTTGCAAACAAGGTGTTGGAAAAATTTGTTCGTGGGTGTGTAGCTTGCTTTTCTTCAAAACAATTTCAATAAATCTTGGGTACATAAGAAATTTTGTTTTGGAATCCACATTCTTCACCATATTTTCAAAAATCAGTTTAGAAAAATTATGTCCTGCCAGTTGATAAACAGATGAGAGCAATAGTAATATTGCTACAGAATTGCTCCCAAGAGGTTTTCTTTGGACTAATACAGTGAAGAAGTGTGTGTATTAAAAATCTCCATTGTAGGGAGAAACAGCCTTTTTGAAAAGTTAGTTTTTGATTATCTTTATCATATCCCATTTTGGATCGGTGTTGAAAAATTTCAGTATTTGGCAAGTCAAAAATTCCATCCTCATCACCCAAGTGGAGATGTCTCCTCAAGGAAGATTCAGATATCCTCATCTTCTTACCATCTACTTTAGCTTTTATCTGTTTGTCCCCCTGTTCCAATGTTTTAACAGTAGCAATTTGCCAAAACTGTTGAATATGGGAGACATAGATAGTGAGGTTTGTGATAAGAGCATACCTTATGTATGATTAGTTTAGAAAATCCACTATCTGATGAAATTGTTCACTACCTTCAGGATTTTCCAAAAACGTGACCTGATTGTGAGATTTGACAAACTCCAAATTATCCATGATAAAATTTGTGTTATACTGCTGGGTTTTGATCGGAGTTAGTTGAATTAACAGTTGATACTGGCAATTGAGATTTTATTAGGGTTTGAGAGAGTTGCGTATGTGATAATTCTTTCTTAAAATTAAAATCAGATAAAAATATGGAAAGTGAATAATTATCACAAGTAACAACCCTATAAATATGACTTAAACATATAAAAAATCCCCAATGGCTAGTAAAAACAGTTTTAACCACATAGTACCAACGGCTAGTCAACAGTACAAACATTTTACGCTAACAGTACAAACTTCTTGACAAAAAATTTATCTGATAGTACAAACTTGTGATCTTTTAAAAACATACTGTCCACCACATTTTTAGAAAACTAAGTGTAAATTTAGAACACTTATCATAGTTTTTAGCAAACTACCAGCTATCAACGGATTTGAGATGTCTTTACCAATAGTCGTTTGCTTTGGACTAGTTAACTCTTCACTGTGAAGTATGGTGAGTTAAAAACCATATATTTTTTGGTAAACTATCAACCATGAACGGATTTGAGAAGTCTTTACGAAGAGTTGTTTGCTTTTGGACTAGCCAGTTCTTTTATGATACTTGGTAAACTGATTACCAGTACTCCTGTGCACATCCACTCCAAAGAATATACATGCACCACTCAAGGGGAAGTTTCCTTAACCTGCAAATGTTAGTAGACACCAAGAAAAATACAGTCCAAGATGTTCACACATATGATCTTTTAAGGTTACAAAAGTAGTACCAAAATTATATACTGACAGTACAAACTGCTTTTATTTGAAAACTTAATGTAGCAGTAGAAACATACTTTAACCTCAATAACAGTACAAATCCCGTACAAAACTTTACAAAAACATAAAGAGATAAGATTTTTGCCTAGAGATTCATCATACCAATACTTGCAAATAAAAACTGAAATCTACCCACATCAAATCCTTTTGTGAGCAAGTCTGCAACATTGTTATCAGTATGAATTTTAACAATTTGAATAAGTTTCTTTTCATAGCAATCTCTTATAAAATTATGTCTTATCTTAATATGCTTTGTTTTTTAGTGAAAAATAGGATTTTTAATTATACACATTGTACTACTATTGTCAATATAAAGCTTGGTGTTCATAAAATTGTACCCATAGTCCAGTAATTGATTTTGTATCCATAGCACTTGACCACAGTAACTTGAAGCAGCAATGTACTATGCTTCAGTAGTAGAATTCGCCACCACTGTTTGTTTCTTACATTGCCATGAAATCAAACTATGTCCAAGATACTGACATCCTCCAGTAGTTGATTTCCTATCCAAACATGCTCTAGCATAATCAATATCTGAGTATGTCACCAGATCAAAGGCTGAATCTTTAGGATACCAAAGGCCCAACCTAGGTTGACTCCTTAAGTACCTAAAAATCCTCTTGACAGCATTCAAGTGAGACATCTTGGGAGACACTTGAAATCGGCACACGCATTACCACACAAACATAATATGCGGCCATGAATCATTAGTTACATCAAAGATCCAATTATGGACCTGTAGAGATGTATATCAACTTCTTCACCATCTTCATCTTTAACCAGAGGCTTGTTTGGATCCATAATAGTCTTAGCAGGCTTTACATCATTAAACCCAAAATTCTTCAAGACATCAGCCACATACTTCTCTTGACTGATGAAAATGCCTTCATGTTTCTGCTTAACTTGAAGTCCTAAGAAGAAAGTTAGTTAACCCATGGAACTCATTTGGAACCTGTTATGCATTACCTTCTCAAACTCATCACATAAAACCTTATTTGTTGAACCAAAAATAATGTCATCAACATAAACTTGAACCAGTAAAATATCCTTTTTTAGTCCTTTTTATGAACAAGGTTTTGTTAATTGTGCCTCTAACAAACCCATTGTAAACAAATATTTGGATAAGGTGTCATACCAAGCTCTAGGAGCCTGATGTAATCCATACAGTACCTTCTCCACCTTGTAAACTTTATCTGGAAATTCAAAATCTTCAAAACCAGGTGGTTGGGAGACATATACTTCTTCCTCAATTGTCCCATATAGGAAAACACTTTTCACATGCATCTGGTACACTGTGAAGTTCTTGTATGAAGCATAAGCCAAGAACAGTCTAATAGCCTCTATTCTTGCCACTGGTGGAAACACTTCATCATAATCTATGCCTTTTTCTTGAGTGTACCCCTGAGCCACTAACCTTGCCTTGTTTCTGAAAACAATGCCTCTTTTATCCCTATTGCATCTAAAACCCCATTTTTTTCCCTATTGCTTTCTTCCTATTAGGCAAATCCACCAATGTCCAAACCTCCTGAAGCTTGAATTGCAGCAACTCCTCCTGCAAAGCTTCCACCCAGCTTGAATATTGTAATGCCTTATAAGCATTCTTGGGTTCCATCTGTGACAGAAAACAGGCAAACATGCAATTTTGCAAGTCTTTGTGGTTATTTCTTTAATGAAGGGTTTGAACAAATAACCCTTGATTCTTCAATCCTTTAAGTTTGCTCCTTGTTTGAACAGCAGACTGAGAATCTCCAAGTATCTAATCTTTTGGATGATCTTTATGAATTCTAGTTGTATGTGTAGGACTAGTAGCATAAGAAGACTCCATATTATGCAGATCAGAATCTGCACTAAAACCATCCAAAACCTCATCATCAGTGTCCTCATAGATATGCTCCAAACCAAGCATATTAGGATCATCTAGATAGTCAGCATCAGCATAGGATTTCCCATCCTTATCATGAGTAGAAAATTTGGGAAATGGAGGACTGCTACGCGTAGCAGTAGTATTTGTTGGCCTAAAAATTGGCGTATCAGTAGAAACAAGTGAACTGATAAGCGTATCAGTAGTAACTGGTGGGTTACTACCAGTTTCTCATCCTCCCTTAGTAGAATGTACTGATGCACTATCCTGAATTTACTCATCAAGTTGTGGTCCTTCAGTAACCACATTATTCACATCAGAAGGTTTAGCCCCACCTTCTGCATCACCTTTTGCCACATTTTCCACAGGATCATCTTCTGAGTTCTTTTTCTTCAACTCTTTGGGCATGAAAAGCTTGTCCAGTTTCCACTTTTCAATCAGTACAAATTCCTCTGCAGATTCATCCTTCATAGCTTGTGTACCTGAATTTGAATTTCCTTTTGTACCTGCAGACTGGTTAGTTGTACCTGTAGACACTGGCTCATAGTTCATAGTTCTGGTTAGAGAATCAATGTCAAATAACCAGTCAGATCCACTTCCTACAATGTTAGGTGCACTCTCACTAAAATTAACATGTAAATTTTCTTCCACATGCCTAGTTCTACTGTTGAACACCCTAAAGGCCTTGCTATTAGTGGAGTACCCTATAAAGAATCCTTTGTCTGCCTTCTCATCAAATTTGCCTAGGTGGTCTATGGTATTTAAGGTAGTAACAGGACACCCCAAATGGTTTTAATAAATCTATCATGGGATTTCTACCATGAAACAGTTCATAAGGGGTCTTGTTATGAGGCTTAACTAATTTACTCTTATTTTGCACAAAGCAAGCTGTACTAACTGCTTTAGCCCAAAAAGTAGTAGGTAACTTAGATTCAGACAACATAGTCCTAGCAGCCTCAATTAATGTCATATTCCTCCTCTCAGCCACACCATTTTGTTGAGGAGTTCTAGCTACACTAAACTGTCTTACAATACCTTTTTCCACACAAAACTGATACCACTTGTTCTTAAATTCAATTCCATTGTCACATCTGATTATCTTTAATTTGTGATTTACTAAGTTTTCTAATCTTACTATAAATGCCTTAAGGATCTCTGATGTTTCAACCTTAGTTCCTAGAAAGAAAACCCAAGTGAGTCTAGTGTAATCATCAGTGACAACTAAGCAATACATCTTCTTATTCAAACTTCTCACAAAAGTTGGCCCAAACAGATCCATATGCAACATATAAAGGGGCTCAGAAATAGTATTAACAACTTTGGAATTACAAGAAGCTCTGTGTTGTTTCCCCATCTTATATGCAACACAGGTTTTAGGATTTTCAAAAACTTTTAAAGGTAAACCTCTAACAAGGTTTCCCTTTACCAATTTATTTATTGTTTTGAAATTAAGGTGACCAAGTCTCCTATGCCAAAGCATGGATTCATCAACAGTGGCTTTTGCAAATAGACAAGTTAAAGCTCTTTTGGGAATTATGTCCTTTATGTCAACACTGTATATGTTGTCTGTTCTAGGGATTCTAAGAAGCACAAACTTATCATCAAGCATCTTAAAATTAGAAGATAGGACAAGACATTCAGTGTTGGTAAAAAGAACATAATTCTTTTTGTCACACATTTGTGAGACACTAAAGAGATTGAACTTAAGTTCATTTACAAGATAGATTTTTTCAAAATCCAATTTCCCTGTTTTAATTGTACCTCTGCCAATAATCTTCCCTCCTTTGGGGTCATTCCCAAAAGCAACATATCCACCATCTATAGCTTCAAAATCCTCCAGATTGGACATGTCACCCGTCATATGTTCAAAGCAACCACTGTCAAAAATGTCTTTATCCTTTAGCTCCACATGTAAGTTGCCCTGCACATAAAAGGAGAGAATCAGTTTCTCTTGGGGACCCAAGCCAATACTGACTTGGGTATGCCTTGTGCATCAAAATAGTCAAATCTTTTTAGAACCTTTGATGCACTGCTGGTACTGGAAACTTGATCTAAAACCTTTGCTTTTGGTTTCTAGAACCAGCAAGCTGAGGCCTTTACAGCATAAAAATGATTGCCCATTCTGATGTCATCGGTAATTACTTTTTGGCTCAATGATGAAAGCTGCTTTTGTCTTAGCAGTACTAACATCTTTACATTTTTGAAAAGACCTTTGATGATTTGGAAGAACAGTAGTAATGGTTCTAGTTGTACCAGATCTCATCAGTACTGTCCTTAGAACCATTTTCTTGTTACCATGAGAGTGAGTTGATTTAGAAAACTTTTAGTTATTCACCCTTCTATTTTGGTTCCTTGTAGTAAAAACACTTTTCCTGTAAATGCTCAAAACTACCACAATTATATAAAGCCTTTTTAACCAATGTAAACTCATCACCTAACTTCTGTGATATTATATTATCCAGTTTCTTTGGTTACCTCTTGGCCTATTATTGTACCTTCTAGTCATCTCTCTAAGTTTCTCATTATACTCAACTACCTTCCTAGAGATGCTTGCACCCAACACAGGTTTTACAAACCTAACATGTTTAACTGTTTTAGGTTTTTATGCCTCAATATGTTTAGATGATGATTCAACCTTTTCCTCATCACTATCTGATGTCCAGTCTTCAATAATTGGGACATCAAATGACTGCTTCTTAACCTTAGGTGTGTCATGGTTGTTTTCACTAGACTCTCCTACAGTTGTGCTTCCTACTTTTCCTATGAATGAGATTTCTTTCTTAGGGGGGGCATAAGCACTTAAAATTGGAGGAGCTGCTTCATTGTATCCTAAGCCATTACCTTTTCTAATTAAATGACTCTCAATTGACTTGTTCACAAGATCATATGCAAATTGAAGTTTATTCACTGTAACTATATATTTTTATTTTTCAACTAAAGCAACATCTTTTTCCAGTGAAGCTTTTTCTAATTTTTTATTGAGAACATTAATTTCACGGTCTTTCTTAAAAATATGACCATCTAGAATAGCTATCTTATCAACATACTCAAGCTCATTTTGTTTAAGATATTCTAGTTTTTGTTCAACTGATTTTAGACCAACTTTATATCCTAAGTTATCTAATTTCAGTTTCTCAACTTCTTCTTTTAAACTCTCATTCCTAGCTTTAAGCTCTTCTAAAGTATCTCCACATGATTTATAAGAACAACCAGATTCATTAGATACCACATAATCAGAACCAGATGATGAAGAAGCATAGGCCATTAGAGCAAAGTTGGGTCTATCTTCAATCTGATCACTCCCGTCATACTCCCCTAGACCATCACAGGACACCAAAGTTTTAGTGGTCTTTGCCTCTTCAATGGGAATCCTCCTTGGAGTGTCTCCAATCTTCTTAGGAGCCGTACATTCTCTGGAAAAGTGTCCCTTCCTCTGACAGTTGTAGCACTCAATATTGGATTTGTCAAATCCTGCAGTGCTCTGTTCCTTGAACTTGAGCTCCCTTCCAGTCTTCTTCAAAAATCTTCTTGCCCTCATAGTTAACATAGCCATCTGTCACTTAATGTCAATTTCTTCCAGATCATTAGGGTCAATCTGTTCCAAATCCTGATTTACTACATGTGTACTGGTAGTAAGATCAGCCAAGAAAGCATAAATAGTAGCATTACTTATGTTATCACTAGCAGTAGAAACTGTTGTGATTGCAGTAGAAACTCCATAAGATGAAGAAGTTTCCTGATGACTGTCTGACCCTTTTGAAGACACAGAGGCTAGGTTTTGTGTGCCAGGGGTTGAACTAGATGTTCCCTTAACTTCAGATTCATACACTTTGAAATTATTGTATAAATCATCTAAGGTCAGCTTATCAAGACCTTGTTTGTTCCTCCAGACCACAGTGTGCATGCTCCATTCAGGTGCTAGACTTTTGAGAAACCTGAGATTGATGTCTTCTTGAGGAATTGCAGCTTTCATGAGTGCAAGTTGACTCACAAGTTTCTGCAATCTATCACGAGTCTGATCAATCCCTCATTACTTAGAGTAGCAAAGTTTTCAAACTGATGCTTCAAAAGATTCTTCCTTGACTTCTTTGTTGCATCATTCGCACCAAACCTTTGTTCTATACCTTCCCACAAGGATTTGGCATCTTCATTCTCACAGAAGCTCAATTGGTACTCATTAGGTAATCTCATCAGAAGGATACTATGAGTCTTGATCTCCAGTCTTCTCTAAGCTTTGTCTTCAACATATTTGATGGGTACATCCTTCCCATCAGCACTCTTAGCAGGTAGAGAATCACCTTTCAGGATAAATTCCCAACAATGCGTTTACAAGCTCAATGTGTTTTGATTCTTGGGGTCATATTAGTTTTGCTCGTGATCTTGTTGAACTAAATGCAGATTCTGTTTTGAAGAGTGAAGTTTCTATGGCCATTCCAAATGAGGAGGATGATGGCTATACTACATAAATCATGAAGGTCGAATATGAATGGAATCCTCCTCATTGTGGTGTATGTAAAGTCTTTAGACATGATCTTATCAATTGTCCAAAATGTGTTAAGGATGTGAGTCGTAATGAAACTAATGAGGCACCTAAGGCACCTACTCCTTTGGATAATAATGATGATGGTTTTGTCGAGGTTAAGAATCGTAAGGATAAAGGGAAGAAGGTTGGGGTTCAAATGCCTCAGAAAAAGCCGTTTCATGGTATTGATGTGGGCAAAGGGGCTAAATTTAGCCCTTAAAACTCTAAGCAGAAGTATGTTCTTGTCTCGAAGAAACCGGGTGCTAGTAAGGAGGCAAGTACGGGGACAAATATTGCTACATCAAACCCATTTGATTCTCTTGATATGGACGATACTGATGTGAATGGTATCCCTTGTACTACTCCTATTGTTGAGAAAATTGGGAAGCTTGAAAAGCTTATTATTGATGGGAAAGCTACTCTTTTGGACGATGATGGTAAGCCTCTTAAAAAGGTGCATGTTGAGGCTACTAAGCCTTTTCTTTTTTGTGTACGTCTTCGAAAAAGGTGAGCAACTACGTCTTCTAAAATGGTGAGCAACCCATACTCTAAAGTGGGTGAAATAGTTGTTACTGATAGTGATGAGGACGAGGTACTTGAGCCGGATAATGATATGGAAAAGTTTCTTGTATCATCTGGTGGCTATCATGAGCTTGAAGATTATTTTGATGATGATTATGCCGCTCAAGTCTACGATTTACCAGGGCAATTGGATGCTTTTTGTGACTTGTATGATGTCAAGTTTCGAGGTCGTGGTAGAAAGTAATTTTATCTTTGGTAGGTCATAAGATTGACATGTCTTTCTTATGTAGTGATTTTGGTTGTTGCACATTTGGTGTTTGTTCAATGCCCACGTAACGGGCCCAGATGAGAGACTCACTATCATCCGTTGTACTTAAAATATTTTTTGGAGTAATATATTTATCGGTGTTTTCCCCTTTCACCCAAAATAAAAATAATATAGTTAATACATCTCTCGTAGAGTCGTAATTTCAAATCCATTTCAATTGCTATTTAGTACTAGTGACATGTTTTTCAATGGAATAAGATGTTAGAGTATGTCCGGATATTTCATATTACGAAATCAAAACAACATTTTGAACATTTAATTTAAATTGCCACTTTAGGGGATTACATAATAGACAAGGATACATGTATTAAAGACAAGTCTCGAGACAAACAGACATAGATCGAGATGTTGAATCTTTTATTTACTATTACATTGTGGCGAAGGTAGACATCAGTATAAACCTAAAAGTCACCGGCAGTAATGGGAATATAAACACATTTCCCTTCCTTCTCATCATGACTTGTTTTACGTTTATGGTAGAAAACGGTGTAAACTACCAACATAAATAGTTTCACTAGTAAATAGAAACCATTTGTGAAAGGAATCGTGATAAGCAGCTCTGCACTCATAGACCGATTATAGCTTCTTAGGAAATTAGCCATCAAAACAATTAACGCATAGGCAATAGAAAAAAGAACCATCGTCAGTGACGCTTGTAGTCTTTTGCCTTTGATTAGCTCTGCAGCCCTCCCAATTGCGTAAAGACCGCCAACATCGTCTTCTAAAACAGAAACAATCATACTTACTGTCCAAAGAGTAGCAATATAATAGTAGCAAACAGCGATTGATAGAGTGATTCCGAAGAATATCAGTGCCCATGCCCATGAATTTACAGCCAAGATGGATGATACCCCTATAGAAATTGTGAAAAAGAAGGCAAGACCTAATCTGAACAAAGTCATGTAAAATCCAGCTACTATTGGTCTTTCCAACTTTTTTTAATTATAAGGATACTGTCTTTTGGGCCTAATAGTTTAGCAGTGTACGCTTCATAAGTCGATGAAACAATGACAATCAAGAAAACTAGTGTGATAATAGAAGAAATAGCAATGAGCAAGAGTTTGACACGGAGAATCTCACGAGGGTCGTCAAGTACGCCTTCATAAATACGATCATCAATACTATAAGTGAAATCCTGAACCACGTTCGAGTGTCTATCCAACTGCAACAAAAAATCTCTAGAGACAGGTGCAAGTACATACTTCTGAGCGAAATCTAATTGGGAAGATGTAAGAAACACAAGGAGTAGGGTTGGAACCAAAAGCTTCCGATTTCGGCTTGCGGTTTTAAAAGACTCCTTAATGATGCCAACGAAACCTAAAGAAGACTGAAATTGTGGGATGGACTTGTTCTCCATTTTTTTTATTTTTTATAATTATGGTTTTTATCATCAGACCTCCTTATAGTTGCATTTATATAGAGTTACTTTTGTCCTGATTTAAACCAATTTTTTCTTTGAAGAATGCTTTGTAAATTACAAAGATACATGTGAGCAAAACACCGCTGTGATTTTTTATCGTTACTTTTTAGCATTTTCGTAAATATGTAATGATGTTACGTTGTTAGACTTTCAATACTATAATCTAAAATATATATTGTTGTTAAAATATTAAAAAGAACGACATTTTGGATTGACGAAGAAGCCTTGCCGGCCACGGGAAAAATAGCCTTTATATAATGTAAACTAAACATGTTGTAAGCTAGCTAGCAAACTAAAGTTAGACAAAAATATAGTAATTGAAGATTGGATGTTAAATATCCTAGGATAAGAGGATACGTCAAAGAAATTGAGTTAAATAATTATTGAAGACCAAGCTGGGGATGTAACCAAATTGTCAATGTAATTAGTTTGTAATACATCTCCTAGGTACACCGTAAGTTGCATGTATATGTCTCTTTATGATTAATTATGACTTTTAATTTGATACGAATTTTTGAATTTTATCGAACAAACATAAAAGTGTCCAAACTCCCTTCATCGATATAGGCTGGTGACCACACAGCACCAGAGATGACAAATCTCAAATAGCAAAAGGGAGGATCCACCAATTGTAAGGGCTACATCAAGTGTTGATAGTAGATTCATGGTGATGTAATATAAGTTGAGGCTCAAAGAGTTCCAATATTTCAAGTCGAAGAGCCATGAACAAAAACCCACGAACTTTGTCGTAGGAAATCTTTAGGATATACTATACACATGAAACTTATGTAGGATATCACTAGGAAATCAATAGGAAACCAAATGAAACTTCATTGGAAATTGGTAGGAAATCAATCACCTCGTTTGGGTCTTCTCTAGAAACATTCATAGTGCTCAAGTCTAGTGGTCCTCTCTCTAATAGTCTGGCCGGGGCTAAAAGAGTTGATCAACACTCCATAAAATACGCATATCTGAAATTTTTTACGACTATTATTTTAGTCAGCGTACGTGCCATGCTATTTAATTAACTCATCATAATACCATTGCAAGTTCATTGTAGAAATAGCGAGATGTTGGAGATCACATCCAACAAGAGAGACATGACCAAAAGCATTAATTCTAAAACAAAAGCACTCCGAATTTTTAGAAGAAGATAAATTGATATAACTTTAATATATAAGATAACTTCAATTCCAAACAATACAACCCAAACGCCACCATGCATGCAAGTGATCGCTCCCAAAATCTTATTTATCATTGTCTTTAATTAATTTGTTTTGTTTTAAGTTCTTTCCGGTCTCGAAATCGATGTGGCTCTTATGATCGCTCGTTATAGGGGAAAAAACCTTGCATATGGCGCCGCTATGCGTATTGGTGCTAGCGTCACAGGTGCACCACCATGCTCATAACGTGGGTTATTGATTTTTTTGTTTAGACGTAAAGTGAAGTGTGTGTGTGTGTGTTATACGAATGTAATGAGGAACACTGTTTTTTTGGTTGTGTATTATAAGAATACTATATGGCAAAATCTGATTTGACTGGATTTGTAACACGCCTATAATTCATACAACGCTGAACACTCTATGCATATTATTATGAATTTTATTCTGAAGATTTGGTTGAACTCATTATCTATCTTTCCAAAACAGTTTTAAAATGATTTATTAAACATTTGCTTATGTGCAAGTGATACCACTCGGTCAAAGCAGTACGTGATATTATTGAAAAATCAACGATGACTTGCTTTTCCATTTGTTTGCCGTTTCCAAGAAGCACCAAGACTGCAAGACTTATTCTAACACAATTAATATACGTTTACTTCATCTTGCAGTCAACTACGTAATTGAGGATATGTATCGAGCTGGACCTTTCAGTTCATGGTCCTCGTTCTCTTTTTGGACATATGCTATACTAGTTCTTAAATACATATCTATCTTTAAAAAAAAAAAAAAAAAAAATGCAATAATAACGAAATTAAGTTAATAAAATATGTACTTGTAAACAAATTTGATACTCGGTAACTAATTGAACTCTTAATACTTATTTACAAAAGTATATTACGCATTCATCTTGGTGCCTTGCGTGTGATGATGACAAATAAACGCGACACCACCTATTGTTGAATTGCACATGTTAATAGACATGCATTTCGAGAGTAATCTCCGGATGGTAAAGACTTCAATCATATTCCCATCTTCAATAATCTCAAAAGGGTTTGGTTCACACACTCTATAAGCGTGGATCGAGATGAAACAATATTATGCATCGGTAGATATGCAAACTGCCCTAGAGACGACTTGGAGACATATATAGGAATGTCATTCGATCAATAAGAAGAATCTTGATCACAAGCCATGGCATAGGCGATGTTGTCTGAATCGATCAACTGAATATATTATTTGGATTTGTACCCAAGCTCGATTGGCTGCTTTCATCTTCTGGTAATTTGTTTTTTTTTTCCTCATCTAGTGTTTTGCTAGAGTGGTTTTGGATGGAATTTCAGCTCTCTAGAAAGACAAGTATCCAATATTGAATGGATCCTTCTTGCTTGGAAGTAAAAGATATATTTTTTAAAGAGGTTCTCCGGTAAATTTATTTCTCTAAAAGAACAATTAAGTACAATGAATGTGAGTAAATCCCACATCTCAACCCAAAACTAGATAAAAACAAATGCACTAACTGTGCTTCAAACCTATGATCTACTACAAATGATATCTAAAATGATTATTATGTATATTCAAACATAATAAAATGTTATCATGTATATTCAAACATCACTTAAGAAAAGTTGTTACTTATTCACACATAAAAAAGGTGTCGCCAAAAGAAATTAAAAGTCGTCATCTATCATATGAAGACATGCCACATTTGTTACCTTTTAAGACACATCTCTATCTCCACACCTTATAATGTATTTGAAACCTTTATTTTTAGATGTTTTAAAAAAGTTAAGTTACCACATCTTTTTTTATTAGTAATTATTAAAATATAAATTAAAAATATACTAATTGCACGTTAAATTATAACATTAAATTACATGTTACAATAATAAAATATAACTAATATACTGAATTTAATGTTTATAGTTAAAATTAATAACTTTTAAATTTGCATATTATTATATGGTATATTATCTTCACAATATCACAAACATACGGAATATGATCATCTCATGTTATAAATAACTTGATGGATCAAGTTAAGCAATTATCAACAATTTGATCAAATCCAATGGCTCAAATCAAAAAAATATGAGATGATTTGAGTCATTGGATTTAAGCCAATGGTTGATACTTGCAACTTGATCTATCAAGTTATTTATAACTTGAGAGAATCATATTCCCAAACATATGGTCTTTGAGAACTGTCATCTATTATAGAAAATCTTTAAACAATATTCGCTAAAGAAACCGAAAAATCTAAAAATCATTGAACAACATTTGTCTTCAAGCCCATTGCTTTGTGCGGTTACCATGCTACTATGCTAGTGTTTTTTTATAAAATGTGTCAATAAATCTAGAAATTTCATACTTTTTATAAAATGTTACTAAATTTTAGACCTAATGACATTTTTTTTAAACATCTGTCAATGTATATCTATTTCCTTGTAATGTTCTTATTTTGCTATAAAATGGATAATTATTTGATAAAAAGTCATATTAACAAGTCGTTGGTCAAAAGTCAAATAGTCTCAAGTAGTTATTAATTATCGACTAATTCAAAACAAAAAAATTGCAAATTCTTCTATATAAAGCAAATTTGTTTATTCTCTATGATCCATCACCACCAAGCATTAGAATCCTCTTTTACAAATTAGAAAATGAACACAATTTCAAGTTTTTTTGAACTCCTAAAAGGACCATTCAAAATCCTTACAACAAATGGAAAGCTTTTGGCCATTACAGCATCCATCTACCTTATCATCTACTGCTTATCCTACATCTTATTCACATCCTCCACGAAACCCTTGATTTTCGATTTGACTTTCAAGCTTGTTTCTTTAGTCTCTGCACACCCTGGTACACCTGAGTTCACTGAACTCTTGGTTGCTATCACTAAGGATACCGGTACTTTCCTAGGAATCGAAGCTGCCTATAGTGTTTTCCTCTTCTTCGTTAGACTTTTTGCTGAAACCGCCGTCATTATTATTGCATCATGTTACTATAATGGTAACAACTTGTCCCTCAAGGAACTTTTCACGACGGTATTAAAAACATGGATAAGGCCATTTGTTACTTTGTTCTATGTACAACTTCTTGCACTTGGTTACACAAGCCTCTTCTTTTTGCCTTTCTTAGTTCCATCACTCATACTTTTTGACCACTCAAAAATTCTGATTACTCTCTTGATTGTCTTGGCTATTATTTTCATTGCATTTAGTCTTTATTTAAGTGTTGTGTGGAGTTTGGCCGTAGTTGTGTCCGTGGTTGAGGATACTTACGGGCTTTCAGCTCTAGGGAAAGCTAGAGAGGTTGTGAAAGGCAATAGAGTACATGGATTTCTACTAAACTTGTTATATATGCTTCTGGTATGGGTTATTTTTGTGGTTGTATACAAGCTATCACCCATGATGCCTATTACTGTTGGGGTCATTGAATTCATTCTCATTGGTGTATTGAGCATGTTTCAGTTTTTGGCATACAGTGCATTCTATTTCGAGTGTAAGAATGCCATGGTGAAATCAAGGGGTTTGGGATATAGTCAAATACCAACTGCACCAGTTGTTGATGAATATTTACCATAAAAATGTTTCTAGTTTCTTAGACCAAGGGGTACCACGAGGTCATGCTCAGCGTTACAGATTGACGATAGTTATGGCATGGGTGGAGGGTTGAAGTCGTTCTCGGGGTCAAGGGCAATACAATGACAGTGAGATAGTGTGTTTATGTATGTATGTGTGAATGTGTGTGATTAAGTATATTTCAGTGAGTTCAATGTCAATGTTATAAGTTATATGTACGCATTTTTAATTTTAAGTTGGATATATTTATATGAAATTTTTGAGATTTTGAAATGATATATATGCAATTATAATTTTAAGTTGGATATATACGTAATTTTAAGCTTTTGGAGGGATGCATATATGCAATTTCCCCTAAAGCTTGGTGTCGTGCAGAAATAGAGCGGATGAAACTGGAATACAGTGTCACAATTGCTACTAGAGCTTTATGTTCCAAGCTAGATCGGCTGCTTCCATCTTCTGGTAATTTGTTTTCTTTTCTTTTTCCCGCATCTAGTGTTTTTCTATCGAGTGGTTTTGGATAGCTTTCTAGAAAGACAAGTATCCAATATTCAATAGATCCATCTTGCTTAGAAATAAAATATATTTTCTGTACATTCAAACATCACTAAAAAAAAGTTTTCATTTATTATTGACATATAAAAATATGTCACCAAAAGTAAAAACATAGTCACTAAAAGTAGTAAACAAAAAATTGAAAACAAAAGCATAAAATATGTGTCATTAAAATTTTAGTAAATTACCCGGATGGTTTTTATAGTTTACATTGACTTTCATCTTTAGTCTTTTGACTTTTAGTCTAAGCCTGTAAGGTCCCCAACTCCGAAATCCTTAACGCTCACAGTTCTTTGACCAACAGACGTTAAATTCATGGTTCTAAAAGGCTCGCAAAGGCCCCACAAAGGCCTCGCAAAAGCGCGAGGATTGATCATGCCGCCACGCTGCCTTATGTCACATCTTTTTGTAAACTCGATATATATGAAATATAGTTAATTGCATAAATTGTCCTTGCGGTTTGCTGATTTTTACGGATCTTGTCCCTGTGCTTTTTTTTAAGCGGGTTATGTCCTTGTGGTTTTTGATTTTACAGATCCCGTCCAATTTTTGACCCAAGTGCAAACGGTCGTTAAAAAGTACCTAACTTGACATTAATGGATAAACGTGAGGGTTAACCTTGTAATTTGGATTTTCCATCTCAAAATACAAACCACAAGGATGATTTATGTAATTTATTCTTAAAAAAAAAACCTTTTTTTAATTTTATTATAGGAAATTTTTTAAATTTTATTATACTAAAAATTTTTTAATTAAAAAGGAAAAAACTTTTATTTTTTGAAAAAAATTAGGCTTACGTACTAAACGATATTTTTCATACCTTTTTTTTTTCCTTTTTTTTAATGTTTTAACTCGTTTTCGTCCGTTTTTGTACGTTTTCGTATGTTTTTATAAATTTTCATCCGTTTTTATACATTTTTGTACGTTTTTACGATTTTTGTACGTTTTCATCCGTTTTATACATTTTTTGTACGTTTTTGTTCATTTTTAGTACGTTTTTGTAAGTTTTATGCGTTTTCGTATAAAAATAAACAAAACATATGAAAACTTATAAAACACATGTAAAACGGATAAAAAACATAAGAAAATGTATGAAAACAACGTACAAAAACGGATGAAAACGTATAATGACGTTCAAAAACGAAAAAAAATCGTAGAAAACGTCCAAAAATTGTATAAAATCGTTTAAAAACGTATAAAACTTACAAATACGTATAAAAATGGTCGATTCTAAAAAAAACAGTTATTTAATAAAACTTTTTTTTAAATAAAATTAAGAATTTTGTTATAACTTTTTTAATAAATTTATTTTTTTAATTTATGATAATTTTTTTAATAAAATTATTATTTTTTCTTTATTATACGATTCTTTTTTAAAATTTATTATAAATTTCTTTAATAAAATTATTTTAAAAAAGCAGGTTTTAAAAAAAATGTTATAATAAAATTAAAATTATTTTTTAAATTTTATTATAAATTATTTTTTTAATAAAATTAATTTTTTTTATTATAAATTATTTTTTTAATTAGCAAACCACAAGGACGATTTATGTAATTAACTCTATGAAATATAATATAAATATATAAATATTTTCATATTTTGTGTCGCCTTATGCCACGCTTTATAAACGCAAAAGCTTCCCTTGGCCGCAAAAGCTTGAGGCTTGATCATGCCGCCACGCCACGACTAAATGTCTCGTCACAGTCAATACCAAGTTACCGACTACTGCCATTAGCAACCAAACGAGCCTTATAGCGGCTCAAAGTCCTGACAACGTGAAATTTATGCTTGAACAACCACATAGATCTGACCAAACTAACACCGCAGAGCCGTGGTACAAGAATCCAAGTGCCATTTTTAACTAACCCATTATACTCATCATACATGGTATTATTCCAATGAGGGTCATGAAGGGCGAGGAAGGGAGATTTAGGTAGGGCGAGATAAAAGAAGTATGTAACGAGAGACGTTCGATGGTTTTGACAATGCCTGACTGAGACCAAGTGACCATGTGGTGAGTACGGGGTGCTTCGGTAGGAGGGTGTGTATGTTGGGTTGAGACCCTGGGGTTGGTTGTAGTAGGCTATTGGGTTGGTGATTCTTGATTTTGTGCTGCGATTGGTGGACTGTCGTGTAACCCTGTGTAATTAAGAGATGTAAGGGGAGAAAGTGGGCTATGTGGCGTATTGGACTGCCTGTTTTGGTGGGCCTGGTGAGGTTTAGTAGTAGGTTGCGAGTCAGAAGTGTGGTGGGTGTTAGAAACGGCTTGCGGTGGATTTGGTTGTGGTGTGTTAGTAAGTACCTGGTGAAGTAGAGGGGATGGTGTAAGGTCTAAAAAGGTGTAGGAAGGTGGAGATTCGAGTTTCATTGAACGGTAAGGAAATTGGGTTGCATCGAAGATGACGTTCCGGGAAAGTAAAATTTTGTTTGTTTCAAGGTTGAGGCATCGAAAGCCACGGTGATAAGCGGGATAGCCCAAAAGGATGCACGGTGTTGCTAATGTTGTAGCTGAGACTGCATGCCTTCATAACCTTCTCTGTGAGCTACATTCTCCTCTCTCTACGGCCACTTTTGTCTATTGTGACAACATTAGTGCCCATTTATCTGTCCGGCAATCCTGTTCAACATCAACGGACGAAACATATTGAGATAGACATACATTTCGTCCGTGACATGGTTACCGCTGGTCAGGTGCGCGTTCTACATGTACCATCCCGTTATCAGATGCATATATCTTCACCAAAGGACTTCCTTCAGCCTTATTTAAAGAATTTAGATCCAGTTTGAGCGTCCGCTTTCCTCCCGCTCCAACTGCAGGGGAGTATTAGTCGATATATTATGCATAGGCCCGATCGTGTTTTCTATGTATTTAGGCCTAGCCTAAACGTAATGTCTCTAGAATGATCTCATGTATCCTATATATTTGTAAGTTGTTATGGAATAGAAGGCAAGCAATTATACCAATTAATAGACCTATTTATAACCTTGGTTAAATTTGACTGTTAAAAGTTCCCATATGCCTTCCGTATGAGGGAATTATTGTCCTTTTTTCAGTGCCGCTGGTGGATCTAATTCCACCACCAAGTTGTCCAACAGCGGCCGATTCCAGTTGTCATTCGGCGTTTCAGTGGCAAGATTCCGGTGTTACATTATTCATGTGTGTTTTATAGATTGATTAAGAGAAGGTGGTAATTTGTTTCAAGTGGGTTCTTGTTTGAAAGTGTGTGTAGTAGACACCACTTTAATGATGGCCACATTGTCTTTTACCACCCTCGCCACAGATCATCCACCGTTAATCCCTGATGAATGTGTGTGTTTGTACTATAAAGAAACAAAAAACATGGGTTCTTGATTCATTTAGTTCGGTGGATTGACATAAAGTGGTTCGATGTTTATGATTTGTGGTTGTGTTTGTGGCCGATCGAAACAAAGAATGAGATAATAAAGAGGTGAGGTAAATGTTGAAGAATACAAAAAGCTCAATGTTGGTCGTGAACACATCTAAAATGAATCAAACAATCGTTATGTAATAAAATAAGAGTTAAAAGATCTAAAATACCAATATACTTTCCCAAATATGAGTAATGTACTCTTTAAAATACCATTATCACCAACCAAATTTTCAAATTATGAACAATGTCACCATTATCACCAACATAAACTAGCATCGTTAGTCATTTATAGTAACGGTCATTAATAAATAACTGAAATTTTGGTTTTCTTACGTTTTCGTCCGTTTTTAGTACGTTTTCGCCGGTTTTTACATGTTTTCGTTCGTTTTTGCATGTTTTCGTTTGTTTTTACACAATTACGTCCGTTTTTACACGGTTTCGTCCGTTTTCACACGTTTTCATCCATTTTTTCACGTTTTCATCCGTTTTTATACGTTTTCATCCGGTTATGCACGTTTTGATCTATTTTTACACATTTTCATCCATTTTTTGGTTTTCGTGCCTTTTTACGCGTTTTCATCCATTTTTACATGTTTAAAAATGAACAAAAACGTGAAAAAATTGACAAAAGCAAGGTTTGAAGATCGGGATCCTACTTATGATCGTTTTCGTCTTTGCAAGATCATGATCGTAAGATCGGATCGAGATCTTAAGATCCTACTACAACGTCATTTTTTAATAGTCTTTGTAATATTATTCAAATCTACAAATTACTATATATCATAAATGAAAATTTATATGAATGTTTTATGTAAACATTGTTCTAAATTATGAATTTTGAATGTTTAGGAAGAATCACATGTTGTTTTCTTAATTCTATTAAAAGATAACCCATAACTTTATGGTTTTTTAGTTTGCAGTTCGAGAAACGTAAGATCGGATCGGATTAGATCTTAAGATTCTACGGTCAAGATCCGGATCATTTTTTCTTTGTAGAATCATAAGATCGTAAGATCCTAAGATCAGGATCGGGATCCTGACAACTATGGACGAAAGCATGCAAAACGGAGGAAAACATGTAAAAATAGAGGAAATCGTGTAAGAATGAACGAAAACATTTAAAAAAGGACAAAACATGTAAAAATGAACGATAAGTGCAAAAATGGACGAATAGATGCAAAAACAACGCGTGCAAAAGCGAATGAAATGTGCAAAATGGAAGAATAAGTGTAGAAGCAGATGAATACGTGTAAAAAAGAAGAAAACATGTAAGCGAATGGCATGTAAAGCGGATGAAAGCGAATGAAAATGGATGGCGTGTAAGCGGACAAAAACTTGCAAAATGGAGCGGCGCGTGCAAAAGCGAAAAGCGGATGAATACATGTAAAGCGTAAAGCGGATGGCGTGGAAAAGGGATGAAAACGTGTAAAAACGGACGACAACATGTAAAAACGAATGAAAACGTGTACAAACATATGAAAGCGTGTGAAAAAGGACGAAACGTGTAAAAACAACCGAAAACATGTAAAAACAGAAAAAATCATGTAAAAACGGATGAAAACTTGCAAAAACGAACAATAACGGGCGAAAACGTGTGACAATGGATGAAACCGTGTAAAAACAAACGAAAACGTAAGAAAACCAAATTTTCAGTTATTTATTAATGGTCGTTAGTATAAAGGACTAACGACGCTAGTTTATGTTGGTGATAATAATGATATTGTTCACAATTTGAAAGTTTGGTTGGTGATAATGGTAGTTTCAAGAGTACATTACCGTATTTGAAAATTTTGGAAAATTCGTTGTATTTTAGGTCTTTAACCCCTAAAATAATGAAAGAGAGGAAGGAATGACAATAATAGCCTAATGTGCAAGTCACATAAGGTACTTTAACGGTCAAAATTAACATCCGTTGGCTCAAAAGACTGTGAGTGTTAATGGTTCCAAAGCTGGGGACTATATAGGTTAGAAAAAAAGTCAAATGACTAAAGGTGAAAATCAACGCAAACCACAAAGACCACCCATGCAATTTACTCTTAAAATTTTCATGTGCTTCTCCTACACTTGAAAAGTGAATACAAAAGGCAATGTATAGTGACAAAAAAAATATTTGTATCCTTTAAAGACACATTTAATTTATAGAAGGTATCATTAAAATCTCAAAATTTTATGTTATTACCCATATTTTTTAAAGCACTAATTGTTAGAACTTATTGTTATAAGTGTATTTGAAGTATAAATTTGCTTGTTCGTTAATCAACCAAATTACAATATATGAAATCCCTGAAGAGAATTATCGATACCGGCCTAGGTGCATCAATAAATAACAAACCAATAATAAAGCTCAAAGGCTTTTCTAAGCAAATAGTCGCCTAATATTTCCTCATAGTTTGAGTGGGAGCGAATCAACTCAAACTATTATGAATCTTTTCAAAACTTGCATATGGCAACCTCCTGGTGAAGATGTCAATATATTGGTAACGTGATGGCACATGAAGACCACGAACCTGACCCAGAGCAACCATATCACGAACAAAATATATATCTTTCTCAATGTGTATGATCCGCTGATCTTTGAACAGGGTTAGCACTCAAATAAATGGCACTAACGTTGTCACAGTAGACAAGAGTGGCAGATAATAATGGTGTATGAAGATTGCGAAGCCAAGCAGTTTCTACAATTGCATTAGCAACGCATATGTACCCAGCTTCAGCACACGATATAGAGAGAGTATGTTGACATTTGGATGACCACGAGTGTAGATTATCCCTTAAGAAAATACAATAACCAGATGTAGAGCACCTGCTAGTAGGGCAACTAGCAAAATAGGCAACAAAAGAACCCGTAGTTGAGGCAAAAAAAAGTTGGAGCCCAAAATCCAACGTGCAACAAACATATCAAAAAAATCTCTTGAGAGATGCAAAATGAGGCTCTCGAGAATCTTGCATATAAATGTCAATATGATGCCTTTGCATAAGAGATATCTGGACAAGTAAAAGAGATAATACTGCAAATCACCTGTAAGTCTGCGATAGAAAGTAAGATCAGGAATAGGATCCCTGTCAGAACCAAGCTTAGATTCCGTGTCAACAGAAGTCTGATTTGGATCACAATTAGACATATATACCCGGTCCAAAAGCTCCAAAGCATATTTCTTATGTGAAATGAACTTGCATGTCGATTCACGAGTAACAGGATTCCCCAAGAAGTAATTAAGCAACCGCAAATCGGTCATATCAAACTCTATATGAAGAAAAGAGATAATAAACTAAAGTAAATATGAAAATGATGCAATCAGTACAATATCAACAACATGATTCAATAAATATGCAACCTCAGAACATGCCGTTATATGAATAAAGACGAGTCACAATGCCTCAACGAGAAATAAACCCTAAGAGCATAACTTGCAAAAGGTTGAAACCAAGTATGAGGTGCTTGTTTCAATCCATAAAAAGTTATTTGAAATTGTCACACATGATTGGGAAACAAAGCATCCACAAAACCTGGTGGCTGATACATATACACAGTCTTAAAAAAGTTCATCGTTAAGAAATGCATTCTTAATATCAAGCTGGGCCAATTCTAAGACAAAGAACAATATTAATGGTAGCCAATTTAACAACCGACTAAAAGTATCATCACAATCAATACCAAACTGTTGACTATGCTCGTTAGCCTCCAAACAAGCCTTGTACCTGCACAAAGAACCATCGACATGATAGTGATGTAGAAACAACCACATAGACCGGACCACATTAACATTAGGTGGTCAGAGAACAGGAATCCACATATTGTTTTTAGATTACGCCTTATATTCATCATACATAGCATGTTGCTAGTTAGGATCAAAAAAGGCAATAGACAAAGACTTAGGAAGCGCAGAGATATGTGAGACATGACCATGAAAACGAGGATTGTGCTTAATCGTGCCAACTTGGGCTCTTGTGACCATGTGATGAGTTCAGGGTGGGGGTTTGTAGGCCGTAGGTGGGGAAATAGTTTTGGTGCTAGTAGATTGGACTACGGATGGAGTAGTTTGCATGGGTGTCAGATGAGTCAGAGGGGTGGAGTGGGTAGAATGGGCCGACGATGAAATTGGGCCACTAGGGGTGTTAGACTCATTTTGAGCCGAGGGAGTTGCAAGGTTGGGCTTGGTATGTGTCGGTGATGGTGGGTATTGTTGTGAATAAAGTGTCGGGCGATAGGAGAGGGTTTGGTGTCTAGGAATGTGTAAGACGGTGGGTTTAAGGATAATGAACCATACGGGAAATAAAGTTCATCAAATGTAATAAATGATTATTTTGTTGGTGGAGGGGTCACGGCATCGATAACCGTGGTAATAAGCGGGATATCAGAAAAATAAACAAGGAGTGACACGTAGTGTAAGCTTATGAGGTGAATGGACATGTGGTTAAAAAAGACAACAAAAGATACGTAAACGTCAGTAGTTGGATTGTCTATAAAATAATTTGATATTTGGTATTTCACTTTGAATGGCGAATGAGGGAAGAAGATTAAGTAAGTAGGCGGTCATATGTAAGGCCTCGACCCAAAAGGTTGTGAGCTTGGAAGAGAAAGGTGCGGATGACATTATTGATTGTACGTATCCATAGTCGTGACTTTCCATTATGTTGTGAGGTTTTAGCGCAAGAAAATCCAATTTGAATGCCCTTTTAAGCAAACAAATTAAGAAGGTTTGTGTTATCAAACTCACCACCATGATCAACACTGAAAAGCCGTAATGTTACACTTAAATTGATTATATACATAAGAACGATATGTAAAGAATTTTCGAAACACTTTAGATTTAGTGCCTAAAGGATAAATCTTCAAATAACGAGAACAATGATCAATTTTAAAGAACATATACTCCGTAATATTTAAAAAAGAAAATCACCTAAAAATGTAGTAAATTTGCCCAATTATCTAGTTGTATGTAGCCATGTTTTTTTGAATTTTAATACCCTAAACTTTTTGTTCGACCTTCGTGTGATTTACGCTTGTAAAATGACCATTTTACCCATTGTTGTCAATAGAGTGGTTACAAAAATTTAAGGGTAAAATGGCCCTTTTACATGCGTAAATACACACAAAAGTAAATAATAATAATAATAATAATAATAATAATAATAATAATAATAATAATAATAATAATAATAATAATAATAATAATAATAATAATAATAATAATATAAAAATAAAAATTAGGGTATTTTATAAGGCTACACACAGCTAGAAAATGGGTAAGTTTACTAAATTTTTAGATGATTTTTCTATTTAAAAATACAAGAACTAACAATAGGAGAAGTCCAAATATCTAAGTGAACAATCTAAAAACAACAATTAAGAACCGAGTCTGAACTAGAAAACGAAAGTCTAACGTGTTTCCCAAGCTGCCAAGCGTGAAATATAATATGAGACTTCTCTTTATTACAAGAAATAAACTGACGAGAAACAAGAGAATGTAACACTTTTTCACCAGGATACTCGGTGTTGGTGCCATGTAGAAAGAATAATAGAACAAAATCACGAGGAATTGGAGAAGGTTGGGTGACTGAGTAGCGATTGCCTGAATTTATCAAATATGAGAAGGACATGACAGGTTAAGAAATTCTTAACGGAGAAACCATATGCATTGAATTCAACAATATAATTATTATCTCTAATAAATTGACAAACAAAAGTAAAAGTTTTAATATTAGGAGTAAACGAAACATTATGTAAGTATAAAGGTCAATCAAGGGTAGGTAAGATGTTATTGTCAGTTGGTAATATGTATGAATTTCCTATCACCAATACAAAAAGATAAATATAAACATTTGTAATAATTATTATCTAAATTACTTGTATGTGAGCTGAGATGAGATTATGTGCATGTGTTCGTTCATATTCCATGTTGGTACCTGATAAGGTTTTAAAATGTACCTTTTTGAGGGGTCATTTAAGCCCTTATTTGATCACTTTTGTATCCGTTATTACTTAATATCGTTCATTTTCACTTTTAGGTCTCTTGAAGGCAAATTCTTTGTAATGGCACTTATTTGGGCCGAAAAGGTTGAATATCTGAAGAAAATGGCCAAAGTCAAGAATCGAGACACTCTTGCAAAAACATAAGGTGGCGTCAATGCTTATCTGCGATGCCGTCGAGGAGGATTTTGTGGACGGGACGAAGCCAAAACTCTTATTTTCAAGTGACGAAACGTCAAGTTATAAAAGAGTAGGCCGTCGCAACTCGGGCGGCCTAGATTCAATCAGACGGCGTCGAAAGGCTGAAGGGCGGCGTCACAATCACAAGGTGACGTCGTCGCAAGTCTAACGTGGCCAAGACAAAACCCTAATGACCAGACCCGGCGTCACAAAACATAAGGTGATGCGTCGCATGTGTAATCTTATATATAGAATCGAAATTTTAGGTATTTGTGTGTAGTCTTTTGGAGTAAAAACCTAAACGAACCAAGGCATGTCTTGTACAGAGATTTTAGGGTTCCAAAACCTATCTTACATCAAGATAAGTGCTTTACTTCATTAATACAATTATGTCTTTGATTATTTGTGTGTATGCTTGCATGTTCTCCATGTCCGGCTAATTTACTTTTGTGTTTGCTTAGGGAATATGAAACTTAATTATTGAATATTGATTGGTTGTCTCTTATCTTAGTTTGTTAATGATCTAGTAATGCGATAGGTCATTCGTTGTGTAATTAATGCTTGATTAAATCTTTGTGAACCTTAGAATATAACTCCTTGAGTAGTTGTAAGCTAAACCATCCAAAGAGTGCCTTAGAGTAAGAGTTTATTATCCCTAGTGGGTTTTGTAGACGAGACCCTTTGGTAAGTTCAAAGAGTTAGGGAGAAACGCATACCCTAAAACTTTAGACACACAACGCAATTAAGAATAAGGACGTGACAATTCAACCACCAATAGGAGATAATTAAGGAGTAGTAAAACCTAAGTAAACACATCTTTAAACTATCATACGAGCACACAATAATTAGACATAGACTACATACACCTTAGATTAGATAATTAGATAAGTAGAGTAATCGGTAGAAATACCAACCCCCAAATCCAAACCCGAGATTCGTACCTTTCAATTTCTAAAAAAACATAAAAAGATAAAAAAATAATCTTCCTCAACCCCAACCTTAGCGTAGTAACTTCTCACTAGCATTCCTATTCCCTAAAGAATGATATCAATTCCCGTGGCTTACCCTAATACTACACTACAACGATTAGGTTCACGGCCTAGGGTGTTATAAAACTTGCTCGAAGAAAAGGAAGTTCCTTTGACCCGAACGACGCGTGTAGCGTTATCAAGTTTTTGGCGAATAGAATAGCTAGTTAGTAGTCCACCTCGTTTAGGTTTCTTTGCTTGATTCTATCAAGTAAATTTTTTCTCATTTTTAGCTTTCTCATAGTCTATCCCCTTCTTCGTGACCTTTGTTCGTAATCCCATCACTTTTCATCATGGAAGGTGATAACCACCCACCATTCATCAACCCACCACCAATTGACCCGCCAAGAGCCCGTACTCTTGGTGAATACTCAAGACCAAGCCACCTAGGCTATAGGAACACCATTGAGCTTCCCGACCAAGCCCAAAATACGGCCCTGCGATCCGACACCATCCGGTTGGTGCAAAACGGATGTGCATTCCATGGACTTCGCCCCGAAGATCCAAATCAGCATCTAAGGGATTTCCTTAAAATTGTCGATTCCATCGACCTTGATGCTACTACTCGGGAGACCACGCACTTGCGTCTCTTCCAATTTTCTCTACGGGACCAAGCTAGTAATTGGCTTGGCGACTTCCGCGGTTCCATATCAAGTTGGGATGATCTCACCTCTCGCTTCCTTGCTCAATTTTCCCACCGGGGAGAACCACTAAACTTAGGAATGACATCTTGATGTTCCAACAACGTCAAAATGAATCTCTCTCTAAGCATGGATTCGATTCAAGGACTTACTTCATAAAGTCCCTCATCACGGCATTGATCTTTGGCTTCAAGTCCAAATCTTTTATGATCATGTCAATTTCCCCACCAAGCGATCCATTGACCAAGCGGCCGGTGGAAAACTTAGTGATCTCACCGGAAGAGTCATGGGGTATAATAGAGGACCTTGCTCTCTATGACAACGAAAGTTGGAATGACCCCGTGAGTTGCCCAAAACCGTTAAGGCAATCTCCTTGCCTCCCATTGACTCACAATCTTCCGTAGGATGATGAACTTGAAGATCAAGTTAAATTCCTAATGAGTTCCTACGAAAATCCTAAGTCTTAGCATCAAGTGAATAAAATCACTCTTCCTTGTGAGTTATGTAGTGGTCCCCATGACACTTGTGATTGCACAAGACTCCCGAACGAGCTTTTGCGAACTACGCCTCCTGCGTCGTACCGACGGGCGGGAGAGAAGTGGTACACTTTCAAGCCCGAACAAAACAACTTAGGAATTTCTTACAACCCCTCGTGGAGAAATCACCCTAACCTTAAGTGGAACCAAAACTCAAGCACACCCCAAAGCTCATCTAGTCCACCTAATAGGTTCAATTCTCTAAACACCGGGAACCCCACTAATCTTGAGGCAATTTCATCTAGATTCATGTCATCTCAAGAGACTCGATTGACTAAGCTTGAAGCTGATTTTAAGCGAAGACAAGGCGAGATGACAAACAAGCTTGATGCTCTCTTGAAAGCCTTCAATGAACGGGAAATTAGAGCACTCCCAAGTGATACTATAAAGAACCAAAAGTGAATTGATTTCATCGACTTCATGTTCTTGTTCACCATGGGAAGCGGCATCCATGCCCCTCACACCCAACGGTTCACTCGGTAAATGCTATCAAAAAGGGTTCCAAGCCATCCAAAATGAGGTACCAAGGCCCTGCACCATTGGTAGAACCTACTCTTGAGAAACCCGTCAACCAAGAACCCAAAACTAGTCTAGAGGAGGAGTACAAGGAACTCCATCAAGAAAAACCAGTTCTTGAAGTCTTAGCTCATGCACCTTGTTATAATGCTTTAAAAGAAAAATATGAGTTAGAACTTAAACTTGGAAAACATGGGTCCGCGTTTGTGCGGAATAATTTACCTAAGAAGTTAGACGATCCCGGGCTATTTACTCTTCCGTGTAGGCTTGGAACTTCAAACCTCTCGATGCTCTAGCCGACTTAGGATCATGCATCAATCTTGTTCCGTTGTCCCTCCATAGAAGCCTCAACTTAGGTAAGATAGAACCAACGGAAACCATCTTAGGTCGGGGACGGTAGTGTTGCACATCCGTAGGTGAATAATAAAAGACATGGTAGTACACGTAGGAGAGTTGACTCGTTTGGCCGACTTTCATGTGCTAGACATGAATAAGGACCCAACATGCCCATTACTAGTAGGAAGAGGATTCTTAGCTACCGCTAGTGCCATCATCGATTGTAAGATGTCTAAAATAGTGGTAGGAGAGGGAAGTGCTAGGTCAATTTACGATGTCCAAAGGCATACGTACTACAAAGAAGAGGAAATCCCACATGAGATTAGGTTGGATAGGACGCCTTCTAGATATGGACCTTGGATAGATAAGAACCTCATAAGCCCCCAAAGACCTTTTTACTTAGATGAAGCCTTTGCTAGTAAAGCAACTTTCCATGAAAAAGATACGGCTAGGGACATGGAAGTGAACCCGTTAGAGGCGCTTTAGTATTTAGGAAGATAACCGAGTTCCTAGGAAGTTTGCCCGTTAACCTTGTCATGAATAGGTGGAAAATTGAAAAGCCTAAACATAAATGGGATTGGAATAAACCACCTAGCGATGGTAATGGAGAGTGGCACATTAGGATAACAATCTATGATCCCGATGGAGAGAAGTTTGAAAAGGCATATCGAACCGAGCATTACTACTAGGAACCCAAATGATAAGTTTGATCCTTATGACATTGTTATGGATAAGCTTACTTATATCGATGAGGGCACTCGACTCACGAAGTCTAGCTACAAGACTCATAAATAAAGAAAAGCGATTCGTGGGAGGCAACCCATGCTTAATTATTTGCTTGTTAGTGTCATATATCTTTTATTAATTATTCTCATGTTTAAATTTGTAAAAATGCTTTATTTTGTTTTTAACCTCGTCTTAATTGCATCTAAAGGTATTTTACATAAAGGATAAGTGTAGGGAGGATTACACACGTTTTCAAAAGAAACGTAAACATGAGAATAACAACTCATTAAAAGATATATATGTGTGTTTGTTCGTGTCAAATGCTTGTATCGAGTCATAATGGATGTTTTGCAGGAAATTTTTCCAGATTCTAAAGATGTAAATTTTCCGAATTTTTTAGAAAATCGCAGACCGCTTTTGGATAACCGACGTCGGGATTGCACAACTCTGGCGTTCGAGAAGGAGTAAAAACATCGATTATTTTTCTCGTTTTTGAGCTACTTATAAATTTTGGAATTTTCCGGTCTTAATTTTCGAAATTCAAACATCCATTCCACAAGCATTATATCCTAGTTTAGTAGAGTCTTATATATATTATTACGTACCGATTTTCGCTGGAAGGTTTAGTTTGTTTTCTTCAAATGTGCAGGTTTCATTTATCAAGAAGAAGAAACAAAAGATTGGAAGGAGCTTTTCACGCACACATTCTTCTTGGAAAGGATTTAACCACTACTTCACATACGGATCCTACCGAGCTAATCAGGAGAGTACTAGTTTCTTTCGTTTTAATTACCTTCCATATATCATAACTTTGATACTTTCGGAGAACATTTGGGACAATGTTCAGTTTAAGTGTAGGGAGGGAAAATAAAACGGGAACTTTGAAACTATGCTTATCCTTGATTATTTGCTTTGTCCAAGTGTATTTGTGTAATAAACCATGAGAAAATGTCGGTTAGGGTAATTTTGGCACCAAATTTTTAATTTTTCATGACATATAGGAGTGGGCCATTAGTTTTAACAAAAGCGTCTCACGGATAGGAAGTTGCATGACTAGCACAAAAACCCTTTACCACCTAAATTCCACCCAAAATGTGAGGATCGCCCTTAGATTATTAGGAATTAAAGCATTCATCTTTAATGCTTAGAGTGTGAACCGGTAGTATATTAGATTCTAGAACTTGTTTTGTGATGCATTCCGAGATCGCTAGTAAGACTACACTTGTGTAGTTAGGAATAACTAAATGATAAGAGGCATTAGGATAACCCTTGTTTGATACCCGTAATATAATTACTTCTTCCACATCGGTTGAGTAATTCCCCACACCCTTTGCGTTGTACTCATCTTTAGTACACGATACCCTAGTTAACCCCTCAGAGCCTATCCTTTTCGCGGTTCTCGTGATGTTTTGGTTTTCGGAATATCAATGAAGAGCATTGTTTACACCCCACCCCAAATATACACCCAAATCTCCTTAGCCTACCTTGTATGCACTCACTTTTAGTGCATTTTTGTTATCACCCTAAACCCTTAGTTCAATTATCTAGGTTGCTTGCATCAATTGCTAAGTCGAGTCATATCCTTTGTACACAGTTTTGGGGCGATTGGGACTCATGGGAAAAGTTAAAGTTTATAAAATGATTGAAAGGGAACGTTAAATTCCCTTATTTGCGTAATAACATACCCCAAGTGTTTTGATCTTTTCAATTTGGGTCAAATTAGTGTTAGAGTAATAAAACTCAAGTGTAGGGATGTGCCTATAAATCCCTATCATTTTGATGTTAGCGTAGAGGATGGTAGAGTAAAAGTGTATGAAAAAATGAAAAAAATAGAAAAAGAGGAAAGAAAAAAATAGAGTGTTCAAAAAAAAAAGGGGGGGGCTACCATCCTACATATATTCTTTAAATTTATGTTTGTTTGTTTCAGTTAGCTAGAGTCTAGAGTGTCGAGCCTTGGCTTAGCAACGTCATTCTTCGTATGCATTTAACATAGAGATTTTTGACTTGCCACCACTAAAAAGCCTATCCCACCAAACCCTTTGTTTCCCTACCGTAAGCCTAACGTTACAACCCTTTAAAGACCTCTTTGATAGTCTTTCCTAGATGCTTACGCCAAAGCGATGGAGGTTTGATCTATTCTCAAGCCTATGGTAATCTATGTACTAGGACCGGTCAATGAGTGTTTATCTTCCATTTCCAACTTGTTATATTTCATATACACCCGAGAGAATGTGAGGTGCTAGTATGTAATTTCCGTGCTTGTTATGACTTTTGCGGGCTTATATGTGTTGTGGACTGTTTTAAACCAATGCTTCATGACCCCTAACTTATAAATTAATTGGCTAAAAGCACATTTGCTTGAGGACAAGCAAATACCAAGTGTAGGGATATTTGATAAGGTTTTAAAATGTACCTTTTGAGGGTCATTTAAGCCCTTATTTGATCACTTTTGTATCCGTTATTACTTAATATCGTTCCTTTTCACTTTTAGGTCTCTTGAAGGCAAATTGCTGTAATGGCACTTATTTGGACGAAAAGGCGCGAATATCCGAAGAAAATGGCCAAAGTCAGAATCGAGACACTTAGGTGCTGAAAACATAAGGTGACGGCGTCACGCTCTATCTGACGCCGTCGGAGGATTTTGTGGCGGACGAAGCCAAAACTCTTATTTTCAAGTGACGGCGTCAAGTTATAAAGAGTAGGCCGTCGCAACTCGGGCCTAGATTCAATCCGGCATTCGGAGGCTGAAGGGCCGTCACAGCACAAGGTGACGCCGTCGCAAGTCTAACGTGGCCAAGACGAAACCCTAATGACGGCGATCCGGCGGCGTCACAAAACATAAGGTGACGCCGTCGCATGTGTAATCTTATATATAGAATCCGAATTTTTCAAGATTTGTGTGTAGTCTTTTTGGAGTAAAAACCTAAACCGAACCAAGGCTGTCTTGTACAGATTTTAGGGTTCCATACCCTATCTTACATCAAGATAAGTGTTTACTTCATTAATACAATTATGTCTTTGATTATTTGTGTGTATGCTTGCATGTTCTCCATGTCCGCTAATTTACTTGTGTGTTTGCTTAGGAATATGAAACTTAATTATTGAATATTGATTGGTTGTCTCTTATCTTAGTTTGTTAATGATCTAGTAATGCGATAGGTCATTCGTTGTGTACTTAATGCTTGATTAAATCTTTGTGAACCTTAGAATATAACTCCTTGAGTAGTTGTAAGCTAAACCATCCAAAGAGTGCCTTAGAGTAAGAGTTTATTATCCCTAGTAGGTTTTGTAGACGAGACCCTTTGGTAAGTTCAAAGAGTTAGGGAACATAAGCATACCCTACAACTTTAGACACACAACGCAATTAAGAATAAGGGCGTGACAATTCAACCACCAATAGGAGATAATTAAGGAGTAGTAAAACCTAAGTAAACACATCTTTAAACTATCATACGAGCACACAATAATTAGACATAGACTACATACACCTTAGATTAGATAATTAGATAAGTAGAGTAATCGGTAGAAATACCAACCCCCAAATCCAAACCCGAGATTCGTACCTTTCAATTTCCTAAAAAACATAAAAAGATAAAAAATAATCTTCCTCAACCCCAACCTTAGCGTAGTAACTTCTCACTAGCATTCCTATTCCCCAGAGAACGATATCAATACCCGTGGCTTACCCTAATACTACACTACAACGATTAGGTTCCTTTGCCTAGGGTGTTACAAAAGTTGCTCGAAGAAAAGGAAGTTCCTTTGACCCCGAACGACGCGTGTAGCGTTATCAGTACCTGAAGTGTCATGATGCTAAAGGCACTTGGAACAGACGGAGTCGCGCCTAAAATAACCAGTGAAGATGAATAAATATGGGTCAAAGAGCATAATGATGAAATTTTGGTATTAATGGGGGCGGTTACGGGCGGTCAGCTGGTAGGTTATGGCTATTTGCTATGCCACTAGTAGTTGAAACTTTCTTTGGGGTAAGTTGCCCTATCTTGGCTTGTGCAAACACGATGGACTTGTTGTTTGAATTTGAACCGGGCACGAGAAGCTTGTAATGAACAAGGTTGTCAAGTAGCAAACAAAGGATTGGGCCTGGTTTTGCCGGGTATTCATGTTTTGGTAGATGAAAATTGTTATGCACGAAAGAAATGCTTAGTAGGCAAGCAGAAGAAATAATATACGGCGGCAAGTAGATAGAAGAGCAAGCAATTGTGTGTTTAAATTATATGCATAGCAATCCACTTCATATAATGCAAATAAGCAAAAGCAAGCAATAAACTAAGATTAAAATTAAATAGTTGGCAATAATTGGGGGCAAGTGACAAGTGGGGTTTTTGTTTTTATTTTCTAAAACTAGTTACTTGATAGAGGGATAAAGGATGAGAACGTAAGATAGGGAGAAAAATAAAGAGAATGTTAATTTAGCTCTTGATATTATATATTTCTTTAAATGTTTATAATTGCATATATATCCAACTTAAATTTGTAATTGCATATATATCCTTCTTAAACATTAAAAATGTCAAATATATCCAAATAGTTATTTTATACATATTTAAAACCTAAAAATACATAATAAATATATAATAAACATAAAATGTCTATTATACCCTTCCTCTACAACAATAACAATGAGAAAAGCATACGTATTCATAGTTCACTCAAGGACTCGAATCTCTAATTTCTTTTATTTATTTACTAAAAATCATCTAATATTATTTCAATATTCATGATCAAAATTAACAATTGCACATGGAATCTTGAGTTAGTTTCCATTCCTAAAAGGCTTCGCATTGTTTATTTGGTTAACGAATAGACTTAAGTAATTTTCAAGGTTACGGTTTCGTCAAGTCAATTGTGTAGGATTTAGTTGTATGGATAATCAATTGCATTCATTATTATTTGATTTCATGTTACCAATTTCATAGATCTTTGGATTTATGTGACTAATGGCATGAAAATTAAGCATCTATTGATGATGGTGGTACCTACTTTATATATATATATATTTATATATATATATATATATATATATATATATATATATATATACACACACACTATATAGGGTCACGCTTCAATGCGGAGACCGTTATTTTGTATGCGAAACTTTCTGGAAACCACTTTGGACCAATAATAATTTAGTATTATTAAATATTTTTATTTAATTGAAAAGGGTATAATAGTAAAAACTTATATTTAATTTCTTTTTGAATTTTTTTGATTAAAAACGAATTTTTAACCCTTAATTTTTGAAGCTTTTTTTTCTTTTTTTTGTTATTTTTTTTTTTTTGTTATTTTTTTTTTTATTTTATGTTTTTGATTTTTACAGCATGCATATTTTCAAAAAAATCTCAAAGTGCATATATGTTTTTTTCAATAGACATGTTTTAAAAAAAATCAAGTGCATACATGTTTTTTTTTCCTTAAATATAGTAAATTTACATGTGTTTCTTGCATTTAGATGTCAAACTTATTTGCTTAAAATGGTAAGTACATGTACATTATTTGATTATCGAAATTTATGACCAAAAACATAAAAATACACATGTAACCTCTAACAATTTATCATAAACATATACATGTAATCTCTACATTTATAACAAAGAAAAAACAAAAATACAATACACATAATTTGATATCAAAAACATATGTGCGCTTGATAACATATATGCACGACTTCCAAAAAAAACACATGTGCACGCTTCCTTCTTGTCAAGTTCATTAGAACATATGTGCCCGTCTTCGAAACATATATGCGCGCTTCACTTTCTCGTCAACTTCATTAGAACATATGTGCCCGTCTTCCGAAAACATATGTGCACGCTGCTTTTTTGTGATCACCTGATTTAACTAAACATTGAAAAGAACATACATGATTATTACATAAAAAGTAATGATTATTGTATCTATATCTTTTTACGACAAAACTAAATATATATGCATCACCTTATATTTACGACAAAACTAAACATATATGCATCACCTTAAAGAACATCTGTGATCCGAATAACAAAAGAGATTGGGCGCACAGACAAAAACGATTGAATGTGTAGACTTTAGAATACTCACCACAAGATTTGGAGCTGATTTGTGATCATTGATTGGATCATTAGTATGAACGTTATCTGGTATCAAATACTATGGTTTTGTCAAATTAAAACTTATCAAACACAGATTCTTATCTATTTTTAACAAAAATATAGTAAATAAACTATTGTATCTAATTCTATGTGGCAAATCTACTTGTTTCAAAAAGAATGGATTTGTAGTGTCTACGCACACTTCACAAACTTACCCACAAAATCTAATTAATCTTTATCGCTCACAATGTCTTCTTTTAAGGTATCATCATTCTGATTAAATGTAAATATATAATAATTTAGTCTAAAAAGGTTGATCACAAAGATATAGATATGAAATAAGTTACTTACAAATGAAGTTGTTTCAGATCTGCAGTGTCATTCGCGCCCTTCAAAAAATTCTTACCGTCCTTTTTATGTTCCATATAATCTATTTGCAACAATAGTTGGTGGTTCGTTGTTGGTTGCTAAGATTTGCGACGGGTAGTGGTGGTGATAAGGAGGGTGCGGCTAGGGTTTGGGGTGAGGATGAAGGAGATAGAAGAAAATGGTTAGATGAGATCCATAAGAAACTGAAAATAAGAAGTGAGAGAGATATGGATTATACGGTTTTAAAATCTATTAATGTGTTGTACCTATAATGCCCTTTTAACCTTTTGCTTAATTGTAAAATAAACCTTCATCTTTTGTTTAATTATAATTTTGGCACTTTTAATAATAACCATTGATTAAACTCATCCAATGGCCCAGATTGATTTATATGGTTACGTAAAGTTACTGTACAGGCAAAAGCTTTACGCATTGAACACTACACTATATATATATATATATATATATATATATATATATATATATATATATATATATATATATATATATATATATATATATATATATATATATCCTATATATATATATATATATATATATATATAGGGGAAGGTTAATGTAAGACCAATCTTAAAGTTTTAAAAGTAAGACCCAATATGGACCATTGGATCATTGTAATTGTGATGGATGAGATTAGCATTAAATGAGTGACATTTTAATAATTAAATATGGTTTCAAGGGTATTTTGGACAATTCAAATTGAAATTTGGTCATTCTTTTTTCAAACTTGCATCTATTTTATTTATATTTATTTTTACAAAATGCGGTACATTAAACACATATATATACCAAATTCCGATACACCGGATATACCCACGATGGTCAAAACCAAACGGCTACCAGCAGATTCCGGTACACCGGATAAATCCATAATGGTCACATATCCGGTACACCGGATATCATCTACTATACCAAATACACAACAATCTTACAAACATAAATACACCAATAATCTTACAAAAAAAATCTGCTATTACAATAAAAAAATCTGCTATACAAAAAAAAATGTTGTTACACCAACTATGTTACAAAAAAAAAATTACAAAATACACCAACAGATCTGCTATTACACCGGATATTATACAAAAATCTGATATTTTACCTAGAATATGCTATTACACCTGATATATCATGCTTTCGGGTATCACCTGCTATACCAAATACATCTTGGTTGATTTTTTTTTGGTTATTTGAGACTAGCCACAACCAAAAGCAATCAGATCTGGCGATATAGCAAGTACACCGATGTATCCGGTTAATACGATGAATCCGGTGTACGGCGTATCGATGTACCAGCGTCTTTTATACAAACATTATTCCGTACCATCGTAAGATCAATTCGTCACCAATTAATCAACCAAGATATCACACCGCTAGGGGATAAACCGCCTTCTTGATATCCGGTACACCGGGATAAACCCACCTTCTTGATAAATCCGATTACATCAAAAAACAACAAAAAGATATTACTTGCTAACGAGTTTGGAGATCATAAAAACATACATCATTGTACCAAGAAAATAGATCAAAATCGAAAAGTAGCAAATTCGATTTTACAGAATATATTATGTACCAAATCTAGAACATAAACATGTTTATGATATACGGATCTAACAAATCCGTGTATTCCCACCATCTTGTATACCGATGTCACATTACCTGAAACCAAAAACCCTTCCTCTAGGAAAAACAAAGCCTGTACAGGAAAAACAAATGTTTCGCCGGCCAAAAAACGGCATGAAATGTCGGCTGCTATGGTTGAGATACAATTGCTCAAAAGCAGGTTGGTGGAGAGTTTATACATCTTTGATCTATGTTTTTATGGAGGTTGAATAGGGTTCGGATCTAATATAATATTAGATGGTTTTATTGATGGTGAAATAAAGATGTCAATGTGAGTCGCTGGAAATTTTTTTGGGAGAGAGGAGAGATAATGAGAAAATAAATGGATGTTTATTGTGATATACATTGGAGGATAGTTAAGGATAGGGATAAAAATAAGATGTGCAAAGTACCTATAATACCCTCCAGCCTATACAAATTAATTTTTATTAACTTTCCTTTTCTTTTTTTTGTGTTTTAAATTTATTGCCACATGCCTCAATTTTATTGGTTCATGAATGGGTCTTATTTTTATAACTTTAAGACGGATCTTATTTGAACCCAAATATATATATATATATATATATATAGAATCTAGATCAAATAAGATCAAGCTTAAAGTTGTTAAAATGAGATCCAACTAAAATTTGACAAGCAACACTCTCTAACAACAAAATAAATTTTTATTAACTACAACTAAAATTGTTAAAGTTTCGATAGATTTCTTTTTCAAATTTACGAAATCTAGGTGATACACTTTGATTAGAAGCGTAATGTGTATCGTTGGTTATTGTATATGTATCGATTTTGGAATACTTATTAGTGTAATGTGTAATCGGTGTATCACTAATCCAAACTCATGTATCATTAAGTTATTAGTTGCTAAAATGTTATTTTTGTATTAAATTTTATTTTTATGAGTATTATTACTAAAATTGTTATTTATAAATGTTTTAGTGGTTTTTTAGAATTGATCTTATTTTTACAACTTTAAGCTTGATCTCACGTTAACTCTCCTATATATATATATATATATATATATATATATATATATATATATATATATATATATATATATATATTTTGGCCTTATCAGTTGTTTCTCATATTAGTGCTCTATTTCATTCATATTATTTGTTTCTTCAATAGTTGTGCTCTCAATCTGGGTAAGTAAAGATGAATAAATGAAGATTAGTGATTATATTTTGGTGTAATCCGTGAGCACTATTACATGAAAGAGGAATCTGATTGAGTAGAGTATTTTTATGATGTTGAAGAGAAGGGTATAATAGACGTTTTATGCTTAAATTATATTTCTAATGTATTTTTAGGTTTTTAATAAATATAAAATAATCATTTGGATATATATATATGACATTTAAAAAGCTTAAGAAAGATATATACACAATTATATGTTTAAGTTGGATATATAGGCAATTATGAGCTTTTAGAGGGATATATATGTAATTCTCTATTTTTTTTTTATTATTAAAACATGTGTCAATGTATATCTATTTTCTTGTAATATTCTTAACGAGCAGAATTGTCCGCGCGTTGCTGCGGGGCTTCATTTTTTCTGTGAAAACATTTAGGCAAAATACAACTTAAATTATTGTATTTTCACAGAAATGTTTTCACAGAAAAAATAGCAACTGAAAGTAATCTGTTAGTAAACCAATCGTAAACCAATCGTATCCTGCCACTTTCGTGCACATAAAACTAAAGTGACTAGTGGCACTCGTCGGTATAAGCGTTCATGAAAAGCCGCAATATGCCATTATATTATGCTAACTTTCTGCAACTTAAAAAACCATATCGTGGGACAAAGCAATAGATCAAATGGCACTAAAACAATCATGCATATAACTAAGTAACATAAAAGATCTTGACTACAACATATCAAGACATTATCACCTCAAATAAAGATACCATATATTTGTCAATTAATTCAATAGTCATACACTTTTAAAAAGTCAAAAGCAAAAGTTAAATACAAAAGCTAAGTGTGGAAATACAAACTGATGTAAATATCATGTCACACAAAGAATATTGCAAAAAGTTCATTCACCTTGAGCACCAACATTGCTTGATGCCACATCTTCTGTACCCATATGAAGAGTGAACGAAGAAGCATCACAATGTTCTTGTTGCGTTATTGTGAGCAACATGTGACCTTGTTGCAGCATTGACATCAGACTTTGCCTATCAAATAGTTAGATCCGTCACACCTCTCATAAAGTGTGAGATTCTGCATGATGCCGCTGTACTAGAGGCAGTGATCCTAAAAGAAGAATAATAACCGGTCAGATCATATCAATAATCAAACGCAAAAAAATACGTAAAAATCCAAGATTCAAACCCATAACCACACGCTCCCTATATATGTTGTCTTTGAGACACCTATTTGCAAACATATACTTATACATATATGCATGATTCTTGACCATGTTTATACATTATTATTTCCAATTTTTCGTGTGAACATTTAGTTTATTTCAGATGATGGTAGCGATACTGGAAAAAAAAAAGGAAACCAATTCAATTCTCTTTATAACTGGGCTTTTAGATAATAAAACAAACAAAGAAACATAAACTTATGGCAATGCAACTTCAACTGCCTGCATGCCTATTGCCTAGTAAAGCTACAAAGATAACTACATTGGAGTTGGAACCAACATCCATCTATATGTTACTATGTATATTGGATAAACCTTCTGGATTTTGGTTTTGTAATTTGAATAAACAATAAGCTGACTAACTGTGATGACGTTAGTGACAAATAGTTTATCCCTATGATCTTAATTGTACTTTTTAAGTATAGGCCCCTTTATTGTTTTCATCACATATAACATACTCATTATATGACAGTAAGTATTTAGGGTAGACTACAAAAAGCAGCTACGTTTAGACCTGAACACGTTACTTAAACGCCAGTAGGGCCATTTCCAAATCTACAATGAACTAAACACAATCATAAAACAAACAGATATTTATAACACAAATGCTAAAAAAGAATTCTTAGTATATCCCTACATCAATAGACATATCTAATGCTGCAATGAATATCTAAAATCTTACTTTTGGCATATCCAATGTCTAAACTGATATTTCAGTTTTGTGAAAGATCTCATTTTTTCAATACAAAGTTAAGAAAGAAAATGAGCCAAAAAACAGAATACATTAATTATATAACGATCTTTTGGTAGATTCACACTCGTCGTTTTATTGTACTTCCTTGATGGATGAACTTGTTGTGCCAATATTGTTGACCCGAGCCTTAACAGTGGTCACTGGGTCTAGTAAATGTTGTGTCCTGATGTTCAAAATGTTTCATTGCTTGAAACCTCGTGCGTTCAACTCTGCAAGCTGCGTTGTTGGCTATTCATACTTATATGCTGCAGATTCGGGTACATATAGTTGTAAATCTCGGCATGACTGCCACAATGATTTCAGGTCCTTATATAACCAAAAGATATGACAAAGTCGGTACCCAGGTCGAAAAATTAATTATATCTTTCGGCACATACAAATATAAAATCTTGAGGTTTGCAAAAGAAACTTGAACAAACCACGATTACCTCGATAATGTGACTCTAGTCACGAGATTTAAAACCTATTACGATGCGTAATCCATAGTCGTGAGAAACCGTGTCATCGATACGTGCCTGAAAAGGTTATCATGTAACTCGTTTATAAATAGGTAACTCATGTAACGAAAAGATATAAAGCTCGCAACAACAAATATTTCTCTAATGATACCGATAAAAAGTATTTAACCCAAAAATTATGATTTGCAAGAAGGAAAGATATATCTTCTAAAGTAGCCCATAAGTTACGTGTAATAGTTATAGTTGTTAATGCCTAGCATTTCCACATTATACATAAAGAAAAGTATGTCATCACTAACAAATGATGATAACCGACGTGTTTGTTCAATTGTTTACTCTAATAGTCACTGCTAGGATCTATGTATTATATCAACTTCATTGGGTACATGAGAACAATATAAACTGTTCCTAATAAGTCGAGACGTGCATACGGGCTCATTTCAGTACTCAAATGCATCCATGAAACCCCGATTAGTCCCCGATTCCCACACCCATTTCAGTCCCCAAAATGACCCATTTTAGCCCCACTTTAGCCTCCAAACACGTTCAACGTTCAAGTCAACCCTATTTCATCATCCACATTACACATTTCAGCCCCCACAGCCACCCATTTCATGACCCAAACCCACCCAAACCATGTTACCTTATGAAATCTCAGTAACCACCCCAAGCTATTGGGACCCAAAGCAGCCTCTGAAATGGGTATGTTACACGATGAAATGGCTATATTAACTAATGAAATCATATTTTTGTTGAGTCTCAATAGCCCAATGTCAAGTCAATAGGCCAATGTAAAATTTTATATGGATAAGCAATTGATGAAATGGGTATATTAAATAATGAAATCGTATTTTGGCTTTATCCGATCGCGGTTAGTTACTGGTTTGATTCGAGGTATAAAAGTTCTGCAGTTACTCATAAACAATCCTAAAATCCTTAAGACTAGTCATCCATTATATCAAAACTCAATAACTGAATCATAAGCGATAAGCAATCCCAAACACTCTGAAGACCATATTATCACTAAAATGAGAACTCACCAATATTGACACCGAAATCTTCATTCACCAATTCCGAGAATCAACCTACATCCATAACAAAAAACCACCAAATCACTCTGAAGGAAAATCACCAAAAAATTTACTTCAACCAAAACAGTAAAAAGAATAAAAAATTACTTACTTAGAATCATATTTGTGATTAGCTCCCCTTACATCTTCTATAAACAAAGGCCTAGCATAAATCTTTTTTTTTTTTTTTTTTTTTATAAGAATTTACTTGAATAACTCATCAAATTCAATAAAAAATCACTTGATCAAATAAAATTAATAAACAATGAAGATAATCAAAAAAAGAAAGTAACTTTAAATATTGCTGAAACCAATAATCAAAATAAAACATTATGTTTTAGATGATGTTGATATAAGATGAGCGTGGTAGCTTTTGGAGAAGGAGATCACTGTATATTTTTTAGTTTTGATTGTTATTGTGTGTTTTTTCTTTTGCTAATGGATGATTCTGGAAATGTTTTGGGTTTTATCATGTTACTTTGATGTTAATAGAGATGAGAGAGAAGAGATATATGTCAAATGATAGTACACAGCTTGTACCATATTACGCCGTCCTTACGGAATAACGGAGATGAACAGGGAAAGTGCAAACTACTCTCACCCAATAGGCATTCTCCACCCGGCCCACTTAGCAACTGTTTGGGCCTGTTGATTTGCTAATCCTAATGAGACCACCAATAGAATTGCAGATTAAGAAATAACGGAGGCTTTAAGAATTTTCTATTGTGGTGTGGGATTTCCATCTTTATAATATATTATAATTTGCTGTAAAATGGGAAATTATTTGGGCAACAACAAGTCATCGTGTATCGATAAGTTGTTAAAGTCAAAAGTCAATTAATATTTCCAGCTAGCTGTTAATTATCGACTAATTTAAAACAAAAACTTGCAAATTCTTCTGCATAAAACAAAGTTATTTCTTCTCTATGATCCATCACCACCAACCATTAGAATCCTCTTTTGCAAATCAGAAAATGAACACAATTTCTGGTTTTCTTGAACTCTTGAAAGGACCATTCAAAATCCTTACATCAAATGGAAAGCTTCTGGCCATCACAGCATCCATCTACCTTATCATCTACTCCTTATCCTGCATTTTATTCACATACTCTATAAAACCACTGATTTTCGACTTGATTCTCAAGCTTTTCGCCTTATCCTCTGCACACCCTGGTACACCTGAGTACACTGAACTTTTGGTTGCTATCAGAAAGGATGCTGGCGCTTTCCTAGGAATCGAAGCTGCCTGTATTGTTTTCCTCTTCTTCGTTAATCTTTTTGCTGAAACCGCCGTCGTTATTATTGCATCATGTTATTATAATGGTTATAACTTGTCCCTCAAGGAACTTTTCACGACGGTATTAAAAACTTGGACAAGACCATTTGTTACTTTTTTCTATGTACGACTTCTTGTACTTGGTTACATAAGCCTCTTCTTTTGGCCTTTTTTAGTTCCATCACTCATTCTTTTTGACCATTCAAAAATTCTGATCACTCTCCTGATTGTCTTGGCTATTATTTTCGTCACATTTAATCTTTATTTAAGTGTTGTGTGGAGTTTGGCCGTAGTTGTATCCGTGGTGGAGGATACTTACGGGCTTTCAGCTCTAGGGAAAGCTAGAGAGGTTGTGAAAGGCAACAGAGTACCTGGATTTCTACTAAACTTGTTATATATGCTTCTGGTATGGGTTATTTTTGCGGTTGTATACAACCTATCACCCATGATGCCTATTGTTGTTGTGGTCATTGAATTCATTATCATTGGCGTATTGAGCATATTTCAGTTTTTGGCATACAGTGCATTCTATTTCAAGTGTAAGAATGACATGTTGAAATCAAGGGGTTTGGAATATAGCCAAATACCAACTGCACCGGTTGTTGATGAAGATTTACCATAAAAATGATTGTAGTTTCTTAGAGCAAGGGGAACCAAAATGTCATTCTCAGCGATACAGATTGACGCTAGTTAAGCCATGGAGGTGTTGAAGTCGTTCTCGGTGTCAAGGGCTCAATGTCGATACAACGACACTGATCGTTTGTTTTATTTATGTATGTGTGTATGCATGAGTGTGTTTGAGTGATTTTTTGGTGAGTTTGATCTCAATGTTATAACTTATTTGTACGAATAAAATAAAGTTGGGTGTCCTGCTGAAATAGAGCGGATATAACATAAAAGAGTTAGGATTCTCTAATGTTAAAAATTAACATGATTTATCATGTTGAGGTTATTGTGAGAAGGAAAGAACAAATATTTTATTATTAGGGTAAAAGCATAAATGTTTCACGTACTTACAAAATAGACTTATTCTACATACTAAAATTTTTTATTGTTAATATGCCTAATGAAGTTCGTATTTTTTTATTTACACATAACTAAGAGCATGGGGTATAGTGGCGAGTTGCCTCGCCGTTTCCAACGTCTTTTACCCGCGTTGGCCGCCCACAGCACACGACACCAGCAAGCCTCGCGGGAGTGATCTAAATACTACAACGACACACTACATGACAAAACCAAATTCTGTTACTTTGTTTGTGTTTGTGTTTGTGATGTGTGTTTGTGGTTGTGGGGCAAATGAAGTTTGAGTTAGTTGTGATTGGGGGGTATTTTTAAGTGAGTGTGTTGGAGTGATGTGGCACACGTGAGGCTCAAATGAAGAGCTTTGAGCTCACCACCACACCCCGTGCTCTAATAGGGTTTTTTAAAGTATTTTCGTCATTTCTCACATATTCATCTCCTACCTCTCACCACCATAATTTCCTGGGAAAAAACCACAAAAGAACACCTATTTAATTGATCAAAGTTTCTTTCTTGAAGCACGTATAAATCGCCACCCCATTTTTATTTCAATTTGACATGATTTGTCTTTTAGCCACTTTCTCTTTACTAAACAACTCATTATCTTTCTTCATCTCTTTGTATTTTTATTTGAAGGATCAAGACGAGATGGCTCTCAAGTGTGTTATATGTAAGCTCGTGAACAAGGCCCATCTTCTTAAAACTTGATCTATCATGAAAAAACCAATAATTCAACATAGAAAACTTGTAATTTCGGACCAAATCTGTTGGAATAAAAGACGACACAAATAGGGGGAAGGTCATAATAGTATATCTTTGGGCCTGAGCAAATGCAAAACTTGGACCAAAAGTCTATATATTATTTTTCATTGTTATTATGTTTAGAGCAAATCAACTAGTTTAGTTTTAATGGTTTCAAGTTTTAACGCTTTTTTCCATCATGAAACATGTATTTTTTTGCAAACTTAACAGACACAAAATAAACCAGTGGAGCACGCTGAGAACTCCTCTCATCATCTGTCACACCTCTCATAAAGTGTGAGATTCTGCATGATGCCGCTGTACTACAGGCAGTGATCCTAAAAGAAGAATAATAACCGGTCAGATCATATCAATAATCAAACGCAAAAAAATACGTAAAAATCCAAGATTCAAACCCATAACCACACGCTCCCTATATATGTTGTCTTTGAGACACCTATTTGCAAACATATACTTATACATATATGCATGATTCTTGACCATGTTTATACATTATTATTTCCAATTTTTCGTGTGAACATTTAGTTTATTTCAGATGATGGTAGCGATACTGGAAAAAAAAAAGGAAACCAATTCAATTCTCTTTATAACTGGGTTTTTAGATAATAAAACAAACAAAGAAACATAAACTTATGGCAATGCCTTCAGCACCTGCATGCCTATTGCCTAGTAAAGCTACAAAGATAACTACATTGGAGTTGGAACCAACATCCATCTATATGTTACTATGTATATTGGATAAACCTTCTGGATTTTGGTTTTGTAATTTGAATAAACAATAAGCTGACTAACTGTGATGACGTTAGTGACAAATAGTTTATCCCTATGATCTTAATTGTACTTTTAAGTATAAGCGCCCCTTTATTGTTTCATCACATATAACATACTCATTATATGACAGTAAGTATTTAGGGTAGACTACAAAAAACAGCTACCCGTTTCGACCTGAACACGTTACTTAAACAGCGACTGGCCATTTTCCAAATCTACAATGAACTAAACACAATCATAAAACAAACAGATATTTATAACACAAATGCTAAAAAAGAATTCTTAGTATATCCCTACATCAATAGACATATCTAATGCTGCAATGAATATCTAAAATCTTACTTTTGGCATATCCAATGTCTAAACTGATATTTCAGTTTTGTGAAAGATCTCATTTTTTCAATACAAAGTTAAGAAAGAAAATGAGCCAAAAAAACAGAATACATTAATTATATAACGATCTTTTGGTAGATTCACACCCGTCGTTTTATTGTACTTCCTTGATGGATGAACTTGTTGTGCCAATATTGTTGACCCGAGCCTTAACAGTGGTCACTGGGTCTAGTAAATGTTGTGTCCTGATGTTCAAAATGTTTCATTGCTTGAAACCTCGTCGTTCAACTCTGCACCGACTGCGTTGTTGGCTATTCATACTTATAGCTGCAGATTCGGGTACATATAGTTGTAAATCTCCAGCATGACCTGCCACAATGATTTCAGTCCTTATATAACCAAAAGATATGACAAAGTCGGTACCCAAGGTCAGAAAATTAATTATATCTTTCGGCACATACAAATATAAAATACTGAGGTTTGCAAAAGAAAACTTGAACAAACCACAGTTACCTCGATAATGTGACTCTCGTCCTGAGATTTAAAAACCTATTCTGATGCGTAATCCATAGTCGTGAACTGAAACCGTGTCATCGACTGTGCACAACGAAAAGGTTATCATGTAACTTCGTTTATAAATAGGTAACTCATGTAGCGAAAAGATATAAAGCTCATACAACAAATATTTCTCTAATGATACCGATAAAAAGTATTTAACCCAAAAATTATGATTTGCAAGAAGGAAAGATATATCTTCTAAAGTAGCCCATAAGTTACGTGTAATAGTTATAGTTGTTAATGCCTAGCATTTCCACATTATACATAAAGAAAAGTATGTCATCACTAACAAATGATGATAACCGACGTGTTTGTTCAATTGTTTACTCTAATAGTCACTGCTAGGATCTATGTATTATATCAACTTCATTGGGTACATGAGAACAATATAAACTGTTCCTAATAAGTCGAGACGTGCACTTCAGGGCTCATTTCAGTACTCAAATGCATCCATCGAAACCCCCAATTCGTCCCCGATTCCCACACCCATTTCAGTCCCCAAAATGACCCATTTTAGCCCCACTTTAGCCTCCAAACACGTTCAACGTTCAAGTCAGCCCTATTTCATCATCCACAGCCACACATTTCAGCCCCCACAGCCACCCATTTCATTACCCAAACCCACCCAAACCATGTTACCTTATGAAATCTCAGTAACCACCCCAAGCGCTATTGGGACCCAAACGCACGCACTGCTGAAATGGGTATGTTACCTGATGAAATGGCTATATTAACTAATGAAATCATATTTTTGTTGAGTCTCAATATCCCAATGTCAAGTCAATAGGCCAATGTAAAATTTTATATGGATAAGCAATTGATGAAATGGGTATATTAAATAATGAAATCGTATTTTGGCTTTATCCGATGCGGTTAGTTCTGGTTTGATTCGAGGTATAAAGTTCTGCAGTACTCATAAACAATCCTAAAAATCCTTAAGACTAGTCATCCATTATATCAAAACTCAATAACCTGAATCATAACTGATAAGCAATCCCAAACACTACTGAAGACCATATTATCAGCTAAAAATGAGAACTCACCAATATTGACACCGAAATCTTCATTCACCAATTCCGAGAATCAACCTACATCCATAACAAAAAACCACCAAATCACTCTGAAGGAAAATCACCAAAAAATTTACTTCAACCAAAACAGTAAAAAAAGAATAAAAAAATTACTTACAGAATGGTATTTGTGATTAGCTCCCCTTACATCTTCTATAAACAAAGGCCTAACATCAATCCTTTTTTTTTTTTTTTTTTGATAAGAATTTACTTGAATAACTCATCTGTAATTCAATAAAAAATCACTTGATCAAATAAAATTAATAAACAATGAAGATAATCAAAAAAAGAAAGTAACTTTAAATATTGCTGAAACCAATAATCAAAATAAAACATTATGTTTTAGATGATGTTGATATAAGATGAGCGTGGTAGCTTTTGGAGAAGGAGACTGTATATTTTTTTTCGTTTTGATTGTTATTGTGTGTGTTTTTTTTTTTTTTGCTAATGGATGATTCTGGAAATGTTTTGGGTTTTATCATGTTACTTTGATGTCATAGAGAAGAGAGTGTATGTGTTTGTGTGTTAATAGAGATGAGAGAGAAGAGATATATGTCAAATGATAGTACACAGCTTGTACCATATTACGCCGTCCTTACGGAATAACGTAGATGAACAGGGAAAGTGCAAACTACTCTCACCCAATAGGCATTCTCCACCCGGCCCACTTAGCAACTGTTTGGGCCTGTTGATTTGCTAATCCTAATGAGACCACCAATAGAATTGCAGATTAAGAAATAACGGAGGCTTTAAGAATTTTCTATTGTGGTGTGGGATTTCCATCTTTATAATATATTATAATTTGCTGTAAAATGGGAAATTATTTGGGCAACAACAAGTCATCGTGTATCGATAAGTTGTTAAAGTCAAAAGTCAATTAATATTTCCAGCTAGCTGTTAATTATCGACTAATTTAAAACAAAAACTTGCAAATTCTTCTGCATAAAACAAAGTTATTTCTTCTCTATGATCCATCACCACCAACCATTAGAATCCTCTTTTGCAAATCAGAAAATGAACACAATTTCTGGTTTTCTTGAACTCTTGAAAGGACCATTCAAAATCCTTACATCAAATGGAAAGCTTCTGGCCATCACAGCATCCATCTACCTTATCATCTACTCCTTATCCTGCATTTTATTCACATACTCTATAAAACCACTGATTTTCGACTTGATTCTCAAGCTTTTCGCCTTATCCTCTGCACACCCTGGTACACCTGAGTACACTGAACTTTTGGTTGCTATCAGAAAGGATGCTGGCGCTTTCCTAGAGATCGAAGCTGCCTGTATTGTTTTCCTCTTCTTCGTTAATCTTTTTGCTGAAACCGCCGTCGTTATTATTGCATCATGTTATTATAATGGTTATAACTTGTCCCTCAAGGAACTTTTCACGACGGTATTAAAAACTTGGACAAGACCATTTGTTACTTTTTCTATGTCGACTTCTTGTACTTGGTTACATAAGCCTCTTCTTTTGGCCTTTTTTAGTTCCATCACTCATTCTTTTTGACCATTCAAAAATTCTGATCACTCTCCTGATTGTCTTGGCTATTATTTTCGTCACATTTAATCTTTATTTAAGTGTTGTGTGGAGTTTGGCCGTAGTTGTATCCGTGGTGGAGGATACTTACGGGCTTTCAGCTCTAGGGAAAGCTAGAGAGGTTGTGAAAGGCAACAGAGTACCTGGATTTCTACTAAACTTGTTATATATGCTTCTGGTATGGGTTATTTTTGCGGTTGTATACAACCTATCACCCATGATGCCTATTGTTGTTGTGGTCATTGAATTCATTATCATTGGCGTATTGAGCATATTTCAGTTTTTGGCATACAGTGCATTCTATTTCAAGTGTAAGAATGACATGTTGAAATCAAGGGGTTTGGAATATAGCCAAATACCAACTGCACCGGTTGTTGATGAAGATTTACCATAAAAATGATTGTAGTTTCTTAGAGCAAGGGGAACCAAAATGTCATTCTCAGCGATACAGATTGACGCTAGTTATGCCATGGAGGTGTTGAAGTCGTTCTCGGTGTCAAGGGCTCAATGTCGATACAACGACACTGATCGTTTGTTTTATTTATGTATGTGTGTATGCATGAGTGTGTTTGAGTGTATTTTTTTGGTGAGTTTGATCTCAATGTTATAACTTATTTGTACGAATAAAATAAAGTTGGGTGTCCTGCTGAAATAGAGCGGATATAACATAAAAGAGTTAGGATTCTCTAATGTTCAAAATGAACATGATTTATCATGTTGAGGTTATTGTGAGAAGGAAAGAACAAATATTTTATTATTAGGGCAAAAGCATAAATGTTTCACGTACTTACAAAATAGACTTATTCTAAATACTATAATTTTTTATTGTTAATATGACTAATTAAGTTCGTATTTTTTTACTTACACATAACTAAGAGCATGGGGTATAGTGGCGAGTTGCCTCGCCGTTTCCAACGTGGCACACCCGCCGTTGGCCGCCGCCCACCGCCACGACACCAGCAAGCCTCGCCGGAGGTGATCTCGCCACTACAACGACACACTACATGACAAAACCAAATTCTGTTACTTTGTTTGTGTTTGTGTTTGTGATGTGTTTGTGAGGGTTGGTGGGGCGCAAATGAAGAGGTTTGAGTTAGTTGTGATTGGGGGGTATTTTTAAGTGAGTGTGTTGGAGTGATATGGCACACGTGGGGCCCAAATGAAGAGCTTTGAGCTCACCACCACACCCCATGCTCTAATAGGGTTTTTAAAAGTATTTTCGTCATTTCTCACATATTCATCTCCTACCTCTCACCACCATAATTTCCTGGGAAAAAACCACAAAAGAACACCTATTTAATTGATCAAAGTTTCTTTCTTGAAGCACGTATAAATCGCCACCCCATTTTTATTTCAATTTGACATGATTTGTCTTTTAGCCACTTTCTCTTTACTAAACAACTCATTATCTTTCTTCATCTCTTTGTATTTTTATTTGAAGGATCAAGACGAGATGGCTCTCAAGTGTGTTATATGTAAGCTCGTGAACAAGGCCCATCTTCTTAAAACTTGATCTATCATGAAAAAACCGATAATTCAACATAGAAAACTTGTAATTTCGGACCAAATCTGTTGGAATAAAAGACGACACAAATAGGGGGAAGGTCATAATAGTATATCTTTGGGCCTGAGCAAATGCAAAACTTGGACCAAAAGTCTATATATTATTTTTCATTGTTATTATGTTTAGAGCAAATCAACTAGTTTAGTTTTAATGGTTTTAACGCTTTTTTCCATCATGAAACATGTATTTTTTTTCAAACTTAACAAACACAAAATAAACCAGTGGAGCACGCTGAGAACTCCGAAACTATAAAACAAACATACATAACTCGTCGGATCTTAAGCCGCGCGAAGATCTGAGTGTTTTAGTATGTGTTTGAAAGAAATAATAATTATTCAAGTAAACATGAATTGAAAGAGATAGCTAAATGTGTAACCCATTTATGTATTTTTCTTTTTCTTACTAATGACACCTTACTCGAGTTGTGGTGATGATGACCCAAGGGTATTTAAGTCCTTTTGCATAATAAAGAAGCATTTGTTAAGCATTATGGAAAAAAAATACGAACTTAATTAGGCATATTGACAATAAAAAAAAGTATAGTATGTAGAATGAGTCTATTTTGTAAGTACGTTAAGCATTTATGGCTTTTACCCTTATTACTATGGGACCTTTATTTTATTTTAAATCAAATCTCCAATCACAACCACCTCACCATGATAGGTCATGTTCATTTTGAACATTAGAGAATCTATGTTCCAATGTTTAAGAGTAAACTTCTTTTTTAATAGTTTTTTACACCCAGTCAAATTCATTACTCCAAAAACTGTTTAAGTACATATGATGTAGGTGAATCTCGCATCTCAGCCCGTTACATAGGCGGTAAAGCTTACATAACAAAGCATTACAGTTCCTAAACAAAGGAAACGAACAACTAAACTATAGAATACATTTAACTCACGACCAAACATAAACTAGCGTCTAACATGCCTAGGAAGTCTAATATCATAAGCATTACATAATGCTCGTTGTTGTTCAGTTAAGTCTTCGCATTCATTGTCATCATATGAGTTATCATCATAGTCTTCCTTCCAAAGATCATAAAAATTCTTCCTACTTCCACCTCCACCTTTTAAGGAACTAGCAACCTTTGGATGATTAGACGCTATAAATTTTAAAGTTTCATTATCATCATCAATCGCGTCACTATCATTATCCTCATTACCATCTTTTCGACCTTTTGTTTTTTCATATTCACATTAGCACACTCTTATTCGAACAATCAATACGACTTGGGGCAGCCTCAATGTCCTTTTCAACCATATTAAGAGCCTCAAAAGGAATTGAAATGTCTATATTCACTTGACTTGTACTTGGTAATCCACCCATATCCGAACCAGAAACTACCTTATTAGCGATTTCCTTCGGTTTACCCTGCTTAGACTTTGTCTTCCTGGTATGGGAACACGTTTGCACACAAAATGAGACTTAGGACCCACTGGTACCCCATAAACAACTTGTCTTTGAGTCTTCACATTCTTCACAACGTTATGTACAATTTTCTTTGGACATAGGTCTAAAGAATGTCCATAACCCATGGACGTTGGACATTTAATATGTTTTCACTCATACTCCACGCTAATAGTATGCAATATATATTCATCGCCTTCAATTTTAGGCATCGCCACAGCAAGAGTGTCTTTCAACTCAAAGTCAACACGAAGATCAATCATGGCCCTTGTGAAACTGGACCGACCTCATGATTCCATGCACATAGTTGTTGTATACTTATCTAACATCAAAGTGGTGCCAAGTTTTGTAGCAATAGTACTCAATCCATCCTCTGTGAATTCCGTGATTGGCACATAATGGACTTTAACACAAACCGGGAACTCTTTAAGTTCTCCTTAAAAACATAGAAACATTAGCCATAAAAACCACTTACGAAGAATCAATTACGTATTACGAATCCACCATGGCCCACATTCAAGCATTGATTCCATACCTGTGTTTGAGCTAAATTTAAAGAAGAAAATACTTTTTCATTCATCATAGTACGAACAAGCCCAAAACTACTCCACACGTTCTTAACATAGTTTTCAACCACCGAATACTTGAATCTCTTGCCGGTGGAAAAAACCCATAGACAGTATTCTCGAGTCGTTCTTTAACCTCTAAAAAAGATCTTATGAGGATGACAACATCAAACCCATTACTAGATGGATCTATTAATGTACTTAAGTTAGAAATTTTTTAAATTGGTTCACCATTAAGACTAGTTCCCGCGTTAGTCGACTTATCGGCTCCAGTATTCAATGGCTTCCCATCGCCACCCAATAACACTAATTTCCTTCCAACATTTGTTTTTCAATGGTGTGAATCTTATCAGGTAAGGAAACATTCGTGACCACATCAGCATCAACTACGTTGGCATAAGATGGCTATCCTATACCCCTGGAATTCCCCCCCCCCCTCCCCCGTTCACTTTCACTAAACCATCATCCACATCATTTGAAATATTATTAACACCTTCATTTAAAGAACTTTGCATGCAAACTTGTATAGTCTCATCTTTCGAGTTGGTTTGCCTACCAAGTGCATCAAACAAGCGTGGAAACATCACTTTTATTTTAAATCGACAGGTCCAAGAATCTATCAGTTTCGAATCCAAAATCAAGATATTAGTCTCCGTTGTATTGTCCTTTTATCTTCCATCCGATCTCCCTTTAGAGTCCAAAAAACCACTTTTCATAATCAAACCAATCAAACCATATTTCTAAACCAACAAATGGAACCAATCAACACCACACAAAAACCCTAATTGGTAATTAAAGTACAAACGATATCAATCAGTATACCGAAACCTAAAAAAGGTTTTATCATTACGTATAAAGCATATAGATCATACTCAGTTATGGAATACAAGCAATTAAATCCTAGAAAGCAAGCTACAGAATCAACAAACTAAAAATTGTTACACCTTAAAATCGGGTTTAAGCGTTTATTTACCAGAATGCCATTAGATAGTTTGACTTTGACTTTTAGTAGTTTGAATGCATTATGTGATTGGTTGGTAAAACTCGATAGTCAATCTAATAGTCAAATGTTAGGTAAATGGTTTTACATAATACAATGTGTCACAACTAGAATGAAAATAAACTTAAAGGACTAAAGTTGTCAAATGATAAATGTGTTATAAGGTATTATTATGGCCAAATTAGTAGAATACGGACTTAAGGGACCATTTCTGCCAATAAGGAAAAATCACAACTAACTTAAGTCTAGATAATTCCTAGACTTCCAGAATTTTGAGAAGAGTTGGTGTTGGTGTTTTATGTGACGAGCCTAAGCAAAGAGGAGGGAAAACCAAGGTTGTCCAAATGATTATTTGAGCATGAATTGAGGTCCCAAATAAAGAAATAAGACCATACTAATCATCCCTACAAGTAAGTAACACTCAATTAGTGTTTAATTTCGAATTAAGAAATTAGGGTTCATGAACCCTAATTTGGAGAAATTGGGTCAAAGATGTTTTAAGTTAAATAAAAGAGTATCTATAATTATGCAATAAACTTTATTGAATTTAAGTTTGTAAGTTGGGATTGTTCATCTTATGATCAAAATAAGGTCATATAGTGATTTATATTGATTATTGATGTGTTAATTGTTATAGTATTTTCATTATATAATGATAGGTGTTGTGGAGATTATGATTAAGGACCAAAAGTTGGTGATGACGATGATGCCTTGAATTGCTAGTTTGAATTGAGGTGGAAATATGATATTTAGATTTCTATCATATATGTGTTCATGTATGTTTTTTGTTAAGTAATAGGAGGTGGAAATATGATATTTGGATTAAGGTATTATAAGGACCTAGTTTGGAATAACTAGCCAACTTGTATTAGATTAGGAAAGTTAGATAAGTTATGTGATGACCAAGTTTATTGCGATGAATATGGTTAAAATTACGATTTGGTGTTACAGTGTAAGTATATGGTTGTGTGTTCAAGTAAGAATTAGTGTTTTGATGTATGTGATGCTTATATGTTTGATTGATGTATAATAGTATGTAATACTCATTTTACTTACTAAGCGCTTTTGCTTACCGTTATAGTTGCTAATGTTTTGTAGGTTCCTAAAGAAGGTAAAGCAATTGGTAAAAGGTTAGGATTGGAAGCAATGGAATGGAAGAATATATTAGTTTGTACATAGAGCTTAGTCGTAGATACCGATCTCAAGGTCAACGTTGCACCTCCGAGAATCTTTAAATGGTTTATATGTTGTTTTTTGAGTGTCAAGGTCCATGATATTGTTTGTTTAAGTATTGTGTTGTCAAAGTAAAGTGTGAAAAATGTTATGTTATAGAAATGGTTTAAAGTAATTATATGTGGTTAAAAGGGTGTTTGGATTAGTGTATAGTTATGCCCATTTTGGGGTCAAACGGGGTAATTGTCGTTAAACATGTT
>OU343221.1:47713522-47813459 GCA_910596185.1 Chrysanthemum makinoi
GTTTAGTTTATTGTATTAGATAAATATGGTAAAATATTTATCTTGTAGGTTCGTGTTGTATTATGTAAAGGACTCCTTAGTCTATAAAAGGGGTCCTAGGTTAGATTAGATATACGTAAGTTTTATATCTAAGGTCGATACACTTCAAGGTTGCAAAACCTATCTTGTAAGTATTAGTATTAATAAATAATATTGAGGTGTTGAATGTTAACTGTTCTTCTTCTTAAGATTAAGTGTTAAATTCAGCGTAATACTTAATAAGCTTTTATTCTAAGTCAGTTTCTATATTAGATCGTTTGCTCGACTGGGATCAACAAGTGGTATCGAGCTTGTGATCTAAGCTGTAATCAAGAAAGAGGTCAAGTTAAGTTTTGTTCAAGGAAGATAAGATGTCAGCCGAAACTTCGCATTATAGCTTTCAAAGGTACCCATGCTCAAGCATGGTGAGTATCAAATCACGGAGAATGCGAATGAAATACATTGTTATGATTGATTATGCTCTACGGGATGTCGTTGAAAAGGGGATACTCTTCTAAGAAGGGTGAGGATGGTCAAGAGATAGCTATTGTTAGTGAAATTGATAAAGCAAAAGGAAGGTGGAGATCAAAGCTCACAGTATTCTCTCCATGGGAATACCCAATGACTATGCTTTGGACTTTGAACAATATGGTCACGCTAAAGAGTTATTGGATGCTCTTGAAACAAGGATTTCTTGGTATGAAGCCACTAAGAAGTCCAGGATGAATATGCTTAAGCATCAATTTGAAACCTTCACTGCTCTTAGTGGAGAAAAGATTGATGGCACATACAATAGACATCAAAAACTTATCAGTCAATGAAGTCAGTAGATTATAAGGTTCTTCAAGAAGATATTAATTTGAAGTTCATTAGGAGTTTATCATCTGAATGGGCTATTCATACAATTGTGTGGAGAAATAAGGTGGACTTTGATAAGATGACTCTGGACAATCTCTTCAACAACTTGAAGGTTTATGAGTCCGAGAATAAATTTGCTAATGCATCTTACGCTAATCAAACATTGCTTTTGTATCCACTAATCACAAGAGCCCACAAGATGTATCCACTTCTGCCTATGGTATAACCACGGCTATTGCAAACAATACCATTTGTTAGTGATAATGTCGGTGATGGTGCAATTTGTGCTTTTAATTTGATTTAACTACTAGTGTTATTGTGTTGAATCAAGATCTGGATCAAATTGATCCTGATGATCTTGAAGAGATTAATCTTCAATGGCAAATGGCAATGTTAACTCTTTAAGCAAGGAAGTTTTACGAGGGAGGAAGACAAGTTAAGTATGATGGTCAAAGAGAGAGCGGGTTCGACAAAAGCAAGATGGAGTGCTTTAGCGCAAGAAGAAGGGCACTTTGCAAGGGAATGTCGAGCTCTAAAAGGATTGAAGGTGTAAAGAAGATCGAGAAGAGCCTGGCTGCTTGACTTTGGTTGTTGCTCAAGATGGTCTTGGTGATTATGATTGGGTGAGTTGAAGAAGGACCCAATGCAGACTTTTCTTGCTAGTGAAGCTTCAAAGAGCATAACTTTGCTTTATGGCCTATGCTTCATCTTACGGTTCGGATTCAGGGTATCTAATGATTCTACGTTCTTTTTAAATCATGTCATGATAACTTAGAATCTCAGCTAATCTTGAGAGTATGAGGAAAAGTAGAAAGGCTGACTATGGATAACTTAGGTTATAGAGTTGGTCTAGAGGTGTGGAAGAAGCTTAAATCTTGTATTAAATGTGAGTTTGAGTATGTAGATAAGATCAATATATTAGGTGGTGAAATTGATCTTAAGAATAGAAAAATTAAAATGCTTAAAGAAACTTGAACTAGCGAGAGAGTGCAAAACAAGGCCCTAGATGAAAAAGAAAAACATGTTGTTAGGGTAGCTAAAACACAATTTAGCCGATCTGGTTCATAAATCAATAGAGAGTCATCTAATGAAAAAGGGTTAGGATAGGATACAACAATATGCCACCACCACTCTTATGCAACATGCACCACGCTAAAGAAGCTGTCATTTAGTAGTGAATTCAATTTTAACAAACCTGTTGAAGGAATAAGTAAGACTGAGACACCTAAGATAAGTTACGATCGTCATCGATGCTCCCATCATTGAAGATTGGGAATCAGGTTAGGAAAATAGTAAAGTATCAACACATCACGAAAAGTTAGAACCTCTTAAGAAAGTTGATACTAGACAAGCTAACCTTGTACCTAGATTTGGAGCTCAAATTACTAAGAAAGTGGTAGAATACAAGGAAGTACCTAGGGAACAAATGAAAAGATATATACCTAGGGGCAATCAGAGAAACTTTAATGGCCTAATATCTAATAGGTTAGGTAATGAGTTTCAATGTGTCAAGCAAGCTTGTTATAATTGTGGTAGTTTTGAGCACTACAGAGAATTGTTATAAAAAGCAGACCACAAGTTTGGAATCATTGGAGGAGGGTAAATCACCAAAACTTTTCAAAGAAAACAAACCCTCATCCTAACAAAAACATGATTCCTAAAGCAGTGTTAATGAGGAATGGAAATACAAAATCAATTGTCCTTTGCTTCTCCCAAATGGGTTTCAACCACTGTTAAGCAAAGTGTAAACACGGCTAAGCAAAATCAAACCCTTGATAAGCCAAAAATCACCACGAGATAACAAAGAAGTTTTAAAAATTCCAAAGGTGATAAGCGTCACGGTGGTTGGAAATCATTTTATCTTTGTTAAGGCCTCGGCTAGTTGGCAATGGAAACCTAAGACCAAGGTTTTACATCATGTCAACTGTGCATCAATGGACCTAAACAAATTTGATTATATTGATGCAGAGGGGACCCAAGTCGATGTGGCTTGGGTCCACAAAAGGAACTAACTTGTTTAATTTCATGTGCGGGGCAATCTACAAGATGAGCTAAAAGACAAAGGAGTTTTTGATAGTGGTTGCTCTGGGCACATGACTTGGGATGGGAGCAACATGGAAGATTTTGAAGCTTTTGATGGAGGATATGTGGCATTTGGCAATGATCTAAAGGGAGGAAAGATACTTGGAAGAGGCACAATCGGAGCAGAATTTGGACTTTGAAAAGTCTACTTGGTACTGAGGACTTAAGTACAATTTATTCAGTGTTTCTCAAATGTGTGATAAGAAAAACTGGGTACTTTTAGGGGAAACTGAGTGTGTGGTGTTGTCTCACGAGTTTAAGATGCACGATGAGAAGTTTATACAACTTAGGGTACCTAGGAAGGAAAATATATATTGTTTTGATCTTAAAGATGTAATTCCTAATAGGTCCTTAACTTGTTTGTTTGCTAAAGCATCCGTGGATGAGTCTAAGTTATGGCATAGAAGATTAGGTCACCTCAATTTCAAAACAATCAATAAAGCGGTAAAACAACTTGGTGAGAGGGTTACCTTCTAAGGTTTTTGAGTGTAAGGAACTGTGTGTGGCTTGTTCAAAAGGAAAACAACATAGAGCTTCTTGTAAGTCCAAAACTGTCAACACCATTACACAACCACTATTTATGCTTCATATGGACTTATTTGGACCTACTTTTGTCAAGAGTTTGAACCATAAGCGTATGCCTAGTTATCACTGATGATTATAGTAGATTTTCTTGGGTTTACTTTTTGGTACGCTAAGAGTGAAACTAGTGAAGTTCTCGAGTTTCATTACTAAGATAGAAAATCTAGTAAATCATAAAGTAAAGATAATCAGATGTGATAATGGAACTGAGTTTAAGAATGTTTGTGATGAATCGGTTTTGTGTAGATAAAGGTATAGAAAGACGGTTTAGTGTTGCTAGAACACCACAACAAAATGGTGTAGCTGAAAGGAAAAATAGAACACTAATTGAGGCTGCTAGGACTATGTTGTCTGAGTCTAAGTTACCAATTACCTTTTGGGCTGAAATTTGTAGGCACTACATGTTATGTGCAGAATAGAAGTAAGGTAGTGAAGCCTCATAACAAGACCCCTATGAGCATTTACATGATAGGAAGCCAATGATTGCATTCCTAAAACCTTTTGGGTGTTCTGTTACTATCTTGAATACCATAGACTACCTAGGCAAGTTTCAAGAAAAAGCTGATGATGGATACTTTTTAGGCTATTTTTCTAATAGTAAAGCCGTTAGAGTATACAATAGGAGGACTAGAATTGTTGAAGAAAATCTACATGTTCAATTTAGTGAAAAGACTCCTAGTGTTGAGACCAAAGGACGGGCTGGCTATTTAACATTGATATGCTAACCAAATCTATGAATTATGAGCCTATCATTGCGGGAACTTCCACTAATGTTGATGCGAGGTACTCAAAAGAATTCAGTCTGAGAAGCAATTTCTAAGGAAGCTGATTCTCCTCAAGAGTTCTATTTGTTTGAATAGTGGAAAGCTAGTTGGTCACCCATCATTGATAAGCAAGGTCCCGATGATGATTTTGAATCTTGGAGGCAATGGTGATCATCATCAAGATAAGGATGAGTTATTGAAAGATAATTCGGTGTTGGTAGAAGAAATTGAAAAGAAGAAAAAGCATCGCAAGCGGATAAGCCAAAAATAAGCAGGATAGAGTTAATACAACCCTTTGCTAAGCCAACAACTTCCCTTGTCATTACAAGTGAAATCCGTACATGAAATCTTGATAGTAGTACTTTCTTTGGACCACATGCAAAGCCATTACATGGTGAAGAGAAGTATCCACATGATCACGATATGCACCTTTGATTGAAATTGATACTCCTCGCGATGATGAAGACATGGATGATTTCTTCAATGTTGATTTAACTAATTTGGAACATGTCATTCATGAAAGTCCTATTACCTCAACAAGGATACACAAGATTCATCCCAAGGAACAAATACTTGGAAACTTGAATACTCCCATTCAAACAAGAAGCAAGGTTAAGAACACGAACCCTTTCTGAACATGGGTTCTTTGCAAGATCACTTCACAAAAAGCGATCATAAAGATCACGCAAAATTGCACTTTTGCTTGTTTTACGTCTCAAAAAGGCCCAAGAGAGAGTTGAAGAAGCATTATCGAAGAAGAAGGATGGGTAGAATCAATGCAAGAGGAGCTTCTTGAGTTCAAACTTCAAGAGGTTTGGACATTGGTAGAACTTTCAAATGGTAAGAGGGCAATTGGGACAAAATGGGTGTTCAGAAACAAAAGGGATGAAAGAGGTATTGTTGTGAGGAACAAGTCAAGGTTTGTTGCTCAAGGATACACCAAGGCGAAGGCTTGGATTATGATGAAGTGTTTGCTCAGTTGCAAAATTGAGGCTATTAGATTGTTTTAGCTTTATGCTTCATTCAAAAATTTTGTTGTGTATCAAATGGATGTTAAAAGTGCATTTTTGTATGGCACAATTGATGAGGAGGTTGATGTTTGTCAACCTCCACGGTTTTGAAGATCACGATCATCGACAAGGTCTGAGGGTGAGGAAGGCTATGTATGGTTTGCATCAAGCTCTAGGGCATGGTATGAGTGCTGTCCACTTATTTGATGGACAATGGGTTTAAAAGGGGCCGATTGATAAAACTTTGTTCATAAGGAAGCACAAAGATGATATTTTATTGGTTCAGGTTTATGTAGATGACATCATCTTTGGCTCAACCAATAAAGAGCTATGCAAAGATTTTGAGAAACTTATGCATGATAAGTTTTAGATGAGTTCTATGGGAGAACTTCACTTTCTTTGGGGCTCTGAGGTTCAACAAAGGGTGATGGTATCTTCATTAGTCAAGATAAGTATGTAGCAGATGTTTTGAAGAAGTTTGGGTTTCGGGATGTGAAGAGTGCTAGTACACCAATGGACTTCGAAAACCATTGCTACGATGATGGAAGTACGAGTTGATCGAAGTTGTACAGGTCCATGATTGGATCTTTGATGTATCTCACGCATCTAGGCGGATATATTGTTCTCGGTATGTGTGTGTGCAAGATTTCAAGTCACACCTAATTCATCACACATGAATGTTGTTAAGAGAATCTTTAGGTATCTTAAGGGTCATCCTAAATTGGGCCTTTTGTACTCAAAGGATTCTCGATTTGGTGGCCTACAGGATAGTGACTATCTTTGGTGCTAGTTTGGATAGGAAGTCTACAAGCGGAGGATGTCGAGTTTTGGAAGCGAGACTTATTTCATGGCAGTGTAAAAAACTATTGTGGCAAATTCTACAAGAAGGCTGAATATGTAGGCTGCTGCTAGTTCTTTGTGGTCAAGTTCTATGGATTGAGAATCAATTCTTTGGATTTTGGGTACAATTTTATGCATACTAAGATTTACATTGATAATAACATTACAATATGCATCATTAAAAATTCTGTTTTACATTCTAGAACTAAACATATTGAGATAAGACATCATTTTATTAGAGATTGTAATGAGAAAAGGTTGATTAATGGTAAAAATCCATCTTGATTTCAATGTTCGATCTTCTCACCAAAGCTTTTGATGTGGGAAGGTTTGATACCTTGTTGTTAGTATTGGAATGATTAATCTCTAAACTCTCAACTTGTTTTGTACGGTTTGTATAAGTATTGAACGTTATTATGTAATCTTAGTTTTGCTATTCTTGTTTCTAACCAGCGATAGTTTGTTTCTAACCATTGATAGTTTGGTTCAAACTCTTGCTTGTTGTCTGTTTTCACTAACCATTTTGCGAGATACAAGAAAGATCATTATAGAAGTAAAGAAATCTTGAAGTTAATTGTTCATTCATTCAACAAAGCAGGTTTACGACTTCTGACTTACAATGAAACTTCAAGTGCAAATTAAAAAGACTACTTATATACATGATTTCTATTACTATCCTTGCTCACATAGTTCCTTCCGATTCTTTGGATATGCATTTGTGATATGCATGACGGTCACGTGAAAAAGCTAAGGATCAAAATGGGAAGGATGGATTGATGAAAGCGAAGATGATGGCGATGACCACATGTAGATGAAGCACAAAGGACATAGTCATATCATACTTGCATCTGCTGGTTTCACCAAAAGCATCATTCCATTTTCCTTTCCCTTCCCTACGATATGTGAAGAAGCACCACAACTGGTCTTTGGAAGACCAAGAACCACCTCTCTGTTGTTTGGGAGTGGTGGGTTTCTTGCTCGTGGTCTTGTTTGGGGTTGGGATGATGAAGGTTGGGGGTTTGAAGTCTTCTTCTTTGAGGAGTCATCGAGTCCTCGGATGCATCACTTGGATTCACCACACTATCATCTTCAGATGATGGAAGAAATGGGGATTTTCTTGGTCTTGTTTCTTGTGGAGGAGGTAAAAGCTGCCATGGGTTAGTGTCTTCATTCGATGATGATGATGAGGATGAGGAGGATGTTAGATCAACAACTTATGGTTTATTCCAACTAGGGTTCCACATGGTGATTGAAGTTGATTGTGGATTTTGGAGTAATTAGGGTTTTGATTTTAATTGGTGTGTGCGTTATATGAGTTTTGGGTTCTTTATATAAGCAGTGTAATGGGCTTTGGAAGTAAATGAGGGGCGGGTTAAATGTGGTTGAGGAGTTAATGAGATTCTTGGGTATTGGACTGATATTAATCCAAAAAGTTGACCATATTGACTTGCCTGTTCTAACTGCGGATAGGTCATTTGGATCCTGGTGGCTTTTTCTAACCGATAACCATAACCTTCTTCTGTGTTTGTTTGTGTTTTGTCTTGCGAGGTATGAAGGATTTGTGTACATAGGAGCTGATGTGTTAGCTACTTGTGTTTGTTTAAAAAAAAAAATTGTGTAGTCCTTCATATTTTTGTAAGCTCTCCTTCATAATAACACAGATTTGCTTGCTATCATTCTTGGTCGTTTGGTAGAAGTGCTACTTTCTATCCACGGATGGTTTTGTGTCTAGCGATAGGCTGATGCTGTAGCGGATAGCATTTAGTTAGAGTTGGATACTACGAGGGGCTGCTTGGTAACTTTTGCAAAATATATTATTTTCCCAAATCAGCGATGGATCATTTATTTGATCTTCAATCACTTCCATTGGCTCTCTACTAACCTAATCACTTATCTTTGCATAATTCACAAAACCTACATCATAACCATCATTCATCACAATGGCTGAAAAGTATTCCACTTCACATAACCTTGTTGCTATTCTTACAAAGAATGATCGATCTGAAGGGTTTCATCAAATGATTGATTTCCTTGTTCCGCATTCTATTCACTATGCCTTAAGCTTTACACCAACCATTTTTAAAGCCTACATACATCAGTTTTGGAGGAATGCTAAGCGAAAGGTTGATGGAGTAAGTGTTTAGCTTGTTGTGGATGAGAATGCTATTTCATTTACGAGGAGATCATTAGAGATGTTTTAAATTTGATGATCTTGATGGTGTTGATAATCTTTCGGATGTTGAGATTGTGGCGGTTTGGAAAGATTAGGTTATACCAGAGAGGTGATAAGGTACAGTATTTTAAGAGTTTGTTTTCAAAACAATGGAAGTTTCTTATTCACACCTTATTGATGTGTATGAGTAATAAGACCACTGGATTTAATGACTTTCCTTCCAAAATTGCTCTTGCTATTATTTGTTTGTCCGATGGAAGAAAGTTCAATTGGTCTAAGATGATCTATGAGGGGCTAGTTCAAAACATTAGGAAAAAGGGTAAATACTATTTGCATCCTAGGTTTGTTCAGTTGATTGTGGAAAGTCAAATAGAGGAGCACATTGAGCATACTGAGTATGAAGTAAATCATATGCTTTCTAAGGTTTTTGCACATATGAGGAATCAGCCACAAAATGTAAACATTATAGATGTTCCTTTATTTCCTAATATGCTTACTTTGCCTCACGATCATGAGTTTGATGAGGATTCTACACCAAGCTGAAACCCTTTGCGATGCAACTCTAATCACGATAGAATACACATGCTTGTGATAGTGTATTACAATCCTTCTAGTCAACCTTCAACCCTTGATACACCTATTGTTTTCACTAGGAGATTGAAGGGCAGCGAGCTACCTCGAGGCTAGTGCTAGTGGTGTTGCTCATGAGGATCATCGGTGGTGAAGGTGACATGATTGGAAGGGCTTCACCTAGATACATGCTTGATCTTTGGTCGAGGATAGTGGAAACATAAATAAGACCCAACCTTTGGCAACTTCTAATGTGGAGAGTTTCTTGGAACTTAACACAGTGGAGGAATCCTAGCCACTTGGCTATCACGAGTGCATAGATGTTGGGGCTCGATGCGATGCTATGTTTTCTATATCCAAGGATTCACCTCTCGGGAGCGATTAACACATTTCGAAGTGATGAGGATAGGTTGAAACTGAACATGAATTGAAGGATTACGAGTTTGTACATGATGACTTTTCCAATGAACCACCTCTCGGACCCGTTCACACAGGTCGAAGTGGGGAGGATATTCTTGAGCGCTTAAATGAATTGACGGCTAAATGTACTAAGATGGAGGAACAATTCGGTCTCTAAGGAGTTGGTTTTGTTTCAAGGTAAGGATATTAGGATATTGAAGCACAGGGGTTTTGGTTTTGGAAGATAGAAAAGGCACAGTATTGCGCTTTAAGGAAGCTTCTGAGGAGCAGAGAAAAGAAGGTGGACTCTCTCATTTCGAATATGGAGGATGTATCCAAAGCAGGGAGGAATGAAGGCAAGAATTGAGGGAGGATGTTAATGTATCTGAAGAAGATGTTGATAGTGGAGATCAAACATTTTGGTATCGATAAAGATGGAAATGGGAGTTCTTGAAAATGTGAAGAAAGTTGTAGAAGATGTAGTCTGAGAACACAAACAACGATGGTATATGCGAAACCACGGTTAGTACTCTTCTAACCAACTGTAGCGTTATCGGACATGGCAACTATAACCACTACAACTATACCGCTACTATTATACCCCTTTGCTATCATAACCACTTCCACATTGTCACAACTCTCTCGTATCACCACCTAAGTCTAAAGAAGTTGAGAAGAAGAAGCGCTAGTACATTGATAAATCTAAGCAAAACTTCATCTATTTCTACCTATTAATACATTTGTTTTATCTGTTCAAACTCATAACTAAACCAAATCCAAAGGAAAAAGTTTAGTTATTGGTGAACCTCAGAAGAAGAAAGTGATTCAATCGATGTTGGAAAAGGTAAAGGGGTTCGTGCATGAGAGTTGAAGTTTAAATCTAAGCGAGAACAAGAAATTATGATGAGGAGTTTGTAAAGAATATATGGTTGTTGAAGAACAAGAAGCTTTAGAGAAAGAAGAAGAGCTAGTGGAAAATGTTAGCTATATGGTATGAATCACAAAACTTTCTTGAAGCTTCTCAACAAATACATGATGAATATATTGCACAAGAATGGAATTTGTTGGATGATAAGGAAAAAGCTAGGCTTTTGGGTGAATGGGCAAGGAAGGTTGGTAAAGAAAGGAAGCAAGTTATAAGAAAGAAACCTCTTTCAATGGCACAGATGAAGAATGTATTAATGAAAATTATTAAGAATTAGGGCATTCACATTTACGAAAATCTTAGTAAATGTTCATTTGAAAGAATTCTTGAGATTTATGAAAGATGTATGAAAATTAATCATGATGATTCTTGTCAATGAATTCGAGAAGGAAGAAGAGTGGATTAAGAAGCATGATGAGTGGATGCAAAGTAAAAGAAAGAAATCGAGATTCAAGAGACATCTGATTCTAAAAGATTGAAAGAAGTTGCAAATGTTAATCAAATTGTTTCTTATAAGTTTTACCTTAATGATGGAAGTGAAGGAGTTTGGAAAATTCAAAGACTCAACAATGAAGTTTATGAGTATAATAAATTTTTCACAAATGCTTGATATTTTTGAAAGAGATGATTTGATGAATCTTTGGATATTTTACAAGAATAAGTTTGGTGAAGTACATCAAATGATGATTATCATGAGAGACTGGTCTATTATAATTTGAAGATTTTATTTGAACCAACTCATGATGACCCTGAATGGAAAGGACTCTACAATGAATGCTGTAACAAGATGGTTTTTATATCAAATTTGTGGAGTTCATGTTTTATTTGTTTTACGGAAAAGTTATTCACATGCTTGTAGAAGGTGATTATCCTCAGTTGAATAAGTATCCGGGAATTATTGCTTTCGGATGTTGAAACACTGGTATTATCAAGATCTTTGTTACCTATGATGGTCAAGCTTATGATTTGTTGAAAAAATATGAGACAATTCTTAAATCTCATAAGTGTTTGGCTACATCCTCCATTTAGATGTTTTGAGCTTAAAGGAAACTTGAGAATTACATTTGGAATGTATCAAGTTTAGGGGAGGATTGTTGGGTTTTGGGTTCCTTGAATCATGAATTACTTTAAATCTTGGAACCACGGATAGGTTTGATATAACCCGAGGACGGAAGAATGTAACCCCGTGATAAAGATAACCGGCTAGTAGTAGATGTGTAACCACGGATGATATATTGTAACCCTTTGCTAGTGTTTTGTATAGTCGGTTTAGTTTATTGTATTAGATAAATATGGTAAAGATATTTATCTTGTAGGTTACATATTGTATTATGTAAAGGACTCCTTAGTCTATAAAAGGAGGTCCTAGGTTAGATTAGATATATATAAGTTATATATCTAAGGTCGATACACTTCAAGGTTGCAAAACCCTATCTGTAAGAGTATTACGTATTAATAAATAATATTGAGGTGTTGAATGTTAACTGTTCTTCTTCTTAAGATTAAGTGTTAAATTCAGCGTAATACTTAATAAGCTTTTATTCTAAGTCAGTTTCTATATTAGATCGTTTGCTCAAAGCGGGATCAACATACTTCGAACTCATTTGATGGTCTTAGGACGGTTGAAAGCGATGATGAGTTATGTGCAAATGGTTGTAGTTCAAAAGGGGCTGAAAAAATGGATACAAACGTGGAGACAAGGCCTCTTGGGGAGAACAAAGATGTGGCTGGTTCGAATATAGTAAAGAACAATGTAAGTGATGTGGCTGATGCGGATAGTGACAGTGAAGTGTAGGAGATTTATAACGAAACAACAAGTTTCATGGCATCTAGGAGTGGAGGTGTAACTGGGAGGTAGAGCTTATACGGTCATTGGAATGATGATTATGATAATAACTCATGTGATGATGATGAGTGCGAAGATTTGACTGAAGAGCAATTACAATTATGTGACACTTTTTATATAAGGCTTCGTGGTCATGCTACACGTTAGTAGTTTTTATAGAGTAGTTTCTCATAAGTTTGGTTTGTTATTCTTATGATAGGTTTGGTTTTAAACACAAATGGTGCGTTTGTTTTCCGCATATATAACGGCTGAGATGTGAGATTCACTCATATCCTATGTACTTAAATGTTTTTTGAAGTAATAAATTTACCGGATGTAAAAAACTTTTACCCAAAAAAAGTGTCACCAAAATTTAAAATGAGTCGCTAAAAGTAAAAAAAAATGTCAACAAAAGTATATAAAAGTGTCACAAGAATTTTCATGTGCTTCTCTTATATTTAAAAAGTGTAGAGGTATAAGTCGATTTATAGTGACACAGATAAGTATGAAGATACACTTTTTTACCGGATCTTACATATATATCCAACCTAAACTAATAATTGCAAATATATCCTTCTTAAACTTTATATATCTCATATATATCCAAAAGATTTAATTTTATATAATTAAAACAAAAAAATAGATAAATAACTGCTTATTGACCATTATACCCTTTTTTCAATCTTCATTTTGGATTACATCTGTGAACCACGCACACAAACCTCAAACACAATTATCGGTATTAATCTTAGGTGTTTATAGCTAGATTGGTCTACATACTTTAATTTTCTAGTGTTATTATTGAACCCACATTAAATCGTATGCAAAAACCCATTAAAAATATAAGAGCACAAGGTATAAGTGGATCACCAAATAGCGCGTTATTGGTATGCATTAATAGCCATCATATCTTTATACTACCGATAGCTATGGAAATGGCAAAACAGCACTCAGCCGCTAACACATCACTAACATGTTGTGGGTCCCACAAAATACCCACTTAAAATAGCAAATTTCAGCTTCCATGATACGTAAAAAACAAAAAAGAAAGAAAGAAAGAAAGAAACATTTGGCGTGAGCAATGAACCAACTCAAACATTATTGGCTTGTTTATGGCTTGTTGCATGGTATCATTTAGCGTGCCAACCATCTATCTTTTTTACATTTGGCGTGTTATTCGTATACCATACCCACTGCTCTAAGATTGTAGATTCATTAAACTAACATTGGAAATTTGCTTTAAGGAAAGATTGAAAACAAATCTGTGAATTTTTTAATTGTAGAAATGAATTGGGTTTCGATGGTGGTTAAAAGTTGTAGAACATGCATCCAAAGTCAAGAATGAAACTAGTGTGCGTGTTGTTCGTCATGTGAATGTCACTAAATTTGATACTGGTAATTGAGTTTTGTATTTGTGGTTGTGGGTTGTGTCATGTGATTATGTAAAGATGACCAAATCTTATACTGGTAAACAAAAAATTAGATAAAAGATTAAAAAAAAAGAGGGGTATAATAGTCAATATGCAGCTAATCATCTATTTTCTTGTTTTAATAAAATAAAATTAATTTTTTGGATATATATGATATATATAAAGGCTAAGAAGGATATATATGTAATTATAAGTTTTCCTTGGATATATTTGTAAATATGAGCCTTTGAAAGGATATATATGCAATTCTTTTGTGTTATTAATAACTTTGTCGCTATGTATCTACTAGTTATAGTCTGTGCTCTTTCGCCGCGAGGTTTTAATGACAAAAAATTTATTATGTATCTTGAATATTATGTCTTTAAAGGTAATAATTGCATATAATTATATAGTTATAAGTTTACGTTATACCATGAGGAGTTCTGAATAAATCAAATTTATTTTTAATATTTTAGTTGATTATATACACATATAAGAATTTGCTCATGAAAATTGTGATATAAGTACAACTAATACTTATGCCCGAGTTTTTCATGGTTAGCCGGTTGAGTAATACCGGTTTAGCAATTGTGGAGGATATCGCGGGCCTTTGTACATGGACAAGTGACGCAGTTTTAGTGGAGTTGCGGAGATGCATGGTTGCGCATGACCATTTAGGGAATTAGGTTGGAAAATGACCATGATAGGGACTTGATGCAAGATTTTGTACTATTTTAGTACGTTTATCTTAATTTTATTTAGTACGACAAAGTGTTGATAATGTTATTTTAAATTCCTTCTTGATATTATATTTATGCATGATCTGAAGTTTAATAACAAATAATGAGTGTTGATAAAAAAGTTAAAAGTATACTCCTTAATTTTTTTTTAAAAAATGTTTTTCTAGATATCCTTATATAAATAAATAAGAATTATATGAGTCATTGTTATAAAAGTACAATCCATTATATTTATTTGTATATTAAAGTAACTTCGTGCTTACAATTTGATAATTATATTCCGTTTTGATGAATTTGCTTACGTATTTAAAATGTAAACTTCGTGTCCACATCACGTTAAACTTTTTAAAATGGGAAAATAAATGAGTCTTTGTTGAGCATTATATAGTAAAAATTTGATACTTATAATCTTATGCAAATTTATATGTTGGTATTTTAAAACAACATACACATTATGACTTTTAGATATAAAGTATAAATGGCGTAAAGAGTATAAGGTATTTACATAATCGAAGTTATTAAAAAGCATTAAGGCTTATATTATTACACTTAACTCTATAAAATTTTTAAAAGAATTGACCACTAAAAGTTTTATTAATTCACTCTGCTTTTTTTTAAGTTTTTATTTTCCTGGAAATTTGTGGCACTGTATATTTTTATGTGTGTTTTTTTTTAGCAATCAAATTTTTTACTCCAAATTTATTAAAAGTTTGGCCAAAATCAATTTAATTTGACTTTATTAACCAATCACATCCACCGCGACTTTGCTTACGTGCTTGAAATCAAGCTCTTTTATTGGTCCAATTATTTTTTCAGTATAAATGAATGAACAAAATCACTCCGAAATGATGTAATTAAACTTTATTATATAAATATAAAAGATTTCCTGGTAATGTTATTATTTTGCTATAAAATGGGAAATTATTTGATCAAAAAGGTCATCTTGTATTAATGAGTTGTTGAAGTCAAAAGTCATAGTCTCAAGTAGTTGTTAATCATCGACTAATTCAAAACAAAAACTTGCAAATTCTTCTATATAAAGCAAATTTATTTATTCTCTATGATCCATCACCACCAAGCATTAGAATCCTCTTTTACAAATTATAAAATGAACACAATTTCTGGTTTTCTTGAACTCCTGAAAGGACCATTCAAAATCCTTAAAACAAATAGAAAGCTTATGGCCATCACAGCATCCATCTACCTTATCATCAACTCCTTATCCTACATCTTATTCACATCCTCTACGAAACCACTGATTGTCGACCTGATTCTCAAGCTTTTCAACTTATCGATACTCTGCACACCCCGGTACACCTGAGTACACTGAACTCTTGATTGCTATCACAAAGGGTACTGGCACTTTCCTAGGAATCGAAGCTGCTTATATTATTTTCCTCTTCTTCGTTAGACTTTTTACTGAAACCTCCGTTGTTATTATTGCATCATGTTACTATAATGGTAATAACTTGTCCCTCAAGGAACTTTTCACGACGGTATTAAAAACATGGACAAGACCATTTGTTACTTTGTTCTATGTACAGCTTCTTGCACTTGGTTACACAAGCCTCTTCTTTTTGCCTTTCTTAGTTCCATCACTCCTCCTTTTTGACCATTCAAAAACTCTGATTACTCTCCTGATTGTCTTGGCTATTATTTTCGTCACATTTAATCTTTATTTAAGTGTTGTGTGGAGTTTGGCTGTAGTTGTGTCCGTGGTTGAGGATACTTACGGGCTTTCAGCTTTTAGGGAAAGCTAGAGAAGTTGTGAAAGGCAATAGAGTACATGGATTTTTACTGAACTTGTTACTTTTTCTATTAGCGATTATTTTTACCGTTGTATACAAGCTATCACCCATGATGCCAATTGTTGTTGGGGTCATTGAATTCATTCTCATTGGGGTATTGAACATGTTTTAGTTTTTGGCATACAGTGCATTCTATTTCAAGTGTAAGAATGACATGGTGAAATCAAGGGGTTTGGAATATAGCCAGATACCAACTGCACCGGTTGTTGAGGAAGATTTACCATAAAAATGTTTGTAGTTTCTTAGAGCAAGGGGTACCACAATGTCATTCTCAGCGTTACAGATTGACGCTAGTTATGCCATGGAGGGGTTGAAGTCGTTCTCGGTGTCAAGGGCTCAATGTCGGAAGTTGACGAGAATCGTGTATTTATGTATTTATGTTTATGCATGTGTGTGTTTTAAGTATATTTTAGTGAGTTCAATCTCAATGTTACAACTTATATATACGTACGAGAAAATAAAGTCTGGTGTCGGGTTGAAATAGAGCGGATGAAACTGGAAAACAGTGTAACAATTCCTACTAGAGCTTTATGTTCGGCAAAAGTTGAATATAAATATCAAATTTCTGAAGTAGATCCGATATACGTCATGGTAAATTCGTATTTTGTAAAATAAATAAAATAAAAGCTTTCAACTTTATTTTTTAAAAGTGCAAATATCATAAAACCGTTTATGGATTAAATTGAAAAAAAATCATATACCATCGGCGAGAATTAAATTATCTTTACATAGATATGCACTTCTATATATTTTAGCGATTTTTTTAATTTACGTGAGAAAAATCATATATGATTTGTGAAAATCATAGCCTTGATTCAAATTTTACAAATCATATGTGATTTACAAATCATATGTGATTTGTAAAAATCATATATGATTTGAAAAAATCACATGTGATTTGATTTTTACATATCACATGTGATTTTTGAAAATCATATATGTTACCACAAATCTTGGGAGGAAATTTGTGAAAAAATTTGTCGAAAATATAGAGAAGTGCATATCTATAGAAAAATAATTAATTCGTCGCGATAATGTATTTTGTAGGTTGAAGATTCTGGTTGCAAGATGTATTGTTTTTTTAAAGAGGTGAAATAGTCTTTTATTAATTTTGATAAAAAAAAATGAATATCTAAGATTGATTTATTGGATCTATGACAAATATAAGATCTATATTGATCTCAACTCTATGTTCCAATGTTTAATATAGTATGACGATGTTCAACCAATCAACTATCTAGTTGATTTGTATTAACAATAAATAAATTAAGTCTGTGTTGTATTGACTTATTAAAAAGCCCATTGATCGACTACTTCAATTGAATTAAAATATTAAACGATATTGATTGCATTCTTGTCTTTTCACACACGCCTAGTGTTACATATTATATTTCAGCAACTTATCTTTTACTTACGTATAAAACTTTTCTTTTATTTAAAAACTTAAAAACTTACAAATAGGTGATGTCGTTTGATTAAAATATTATGTAGTTGTAAAAGAAAATACAATTTATTATTTATTTACGGGTTTCTTTAATCAGTGCCTCGAAGTCATTGCTTAAAATGTATTTATTAATAAAAAATATTTATTATATAAAAAAAGATATTTAATGTACAATAAACAAATTTATAAATTACTTTAAATACATGTAATTTTTAATTTAATAAAGTCGAAGTTTCTTTTTATATTCATCTTAACCCTTACCTTGAGAGCACCCGTTAAACAATCACTTTATTTAAAAAGTTAATTACAACTTAACTTACAAAGTTTCTCCACTCTCATTCTGTTCATATATACAAAAAAATAAATTACGCACACAAACAAATTGAAACTATTATACATTGTCGGCCTTATGCACAGGTAATCGTTTAGTGTGTATAATATATTATTTATTTGTAACCAGTGACTAAAACACTTCAATGTTAATTTGTAACCAGTGACTAAAACAAGTCTGTGTTGTATTGACTTATTAAAATGCCCATTGATCGACTACTTCAATTGAATTAAAATATTAAACACTATATTGATATTGATTGCATTCTTGTCTTTTCACACACGCCTAGTGTTACATATTATATTTCAGCAACTTATCTTTTACTTACGTATAAAACTTTTCTTTTATTTAAAAACTTAAAAACTTACAAATAGGTGATGTCGTTTGATTAAAATATTATGTAGTTGTAAAAGAAAATACAATTTATTATTTATTTACGGGTTTCTTTAATCAGTGCCTCGAAGGCATTGCTTAAAATGTATTTATTAATAAAAAAATATTTATTATATAAAAAAAGATATTTAATGTACAATAAACAAATTTATAAATTACCTTAAATACATGTAATTTTTAATTTAATAAAGTCGAAGTTTCTTTTTATATTCATCTTAACCCTTACCTTCAAAGCACCCGTTAGACAATCACTTTATTTAAAAAGTTAATTACAACTTAACTTACAAAGTTTCTCCACTCTCATTTACACTCATATATACAAAAAATAAATTACGCACACAAACAAATTGAAACTATTATACATTGTCGCCCTTTTGCACAGGTAATCGTTTAGTGTGTATAATATATTATTTATTTGTAACCAGTGACTAAAACACTCCAATAGAAAAGTAAAATGAAGAAAAAGAGAAATTTGATGAAAGGTGCTCAATTATACATATTCTTTCCCACCCCAAGTGACTCAAAAGTGTACTGTTTGAGTTTTCATACTCTTATAAAATAAATTAATAAAACTTCTGAAAAATCCCTTTTATTGTGCTTTCATACTCTCTTTCTTACTTTTCATACCTTCATAGCCGATTAAAGCCTCAAAACCTCGTATTCTATTATGTTTTATGTACTAAAAAACATATCTTTCAATACAGAATACTTTCTTCTTTAATTTCATACCTATTTCGACATGGTTTCGAGGTGTATTTCGAATATCTAAGAATCAAATTGATAGCCCACAAACTTCTACGATACCATGGCGACTTTCCACCATGGTTGCAATATGATAATATTTGCCAGTTTTTCCTGTCCACTTGCTATGGTGTCTGAGTAAACTATCGCGTCAATCTTGTCACACATGTGATATATTGTGATGTTGGCATTTAAAATTTAAAATATCGATAGAAATGTAGAACATCGATAGAAAACGAGTAGATACGATATGAAATTAAAATATTTTTGTCACGTGATTTCGCATTCTCTTTCCTATAGATAGTGTGGCTTACTACTCATCCTCATGCATCTCTTCTAATTATTATATGTTTCAATGTCTTGCCATTGTAAACCTTTTCTCTTACCAATTTAGTGTATCCAATACAGATTCATCACTTAATATGCTGTCTGGATGTAATACATATGGGCTACAAGGTCTAACTTCTCAGATAGGTTTTTAACATAGATCTTCTTCATCATAGCATGAACAATGCAAACTTCATCTTGTGCTACACAAGTCTAGATTACTCCATGTTGTATGCACTGGAGTTGTCAAGATAAGGAAACATTTGGGTTTGTTCATAGAGAGGCATGGTGTGGAATAATCTTTTGTTCCGAAAACTCTCCCTAATGCTGGTGAGGAAGCACTATTGAGACCATGTCGGCACTTAAAGTCCATGTGCAATAACATCTTTTTGGATTTGTAAAAAGGACTCTTCTTGCGTGAGACGACACTGTTCCAATGCTCCTTCCTTAGAGATATAATTTGGTGCTAGAACCCCTGCCATGAAATTGCCACGACAAGCTACACTGAAAGAAATAATAGTTCATCTTTGTAATGGTTCTTGGGTTAATGACTTAAAAATGTATCATACTTTTTTGTTATTATGTGTATTGAACTTTTTTTTATTGTATGTACTGAACTTTCAAATTTCGATTATTGTGTGTATTTTGTGACCATTTTACCCTTACTATTTTCAAATTTTGAAGGGTAAAATCGTTGTTTTACATGGCTGAATAGTCACAAAATACACACAATAATCGAAATTTGAAAGTTTAGTACAGAAAATAAGAAAAAAAAAATTCAGTACATACAATAACAAAAAGGGACAAGTATAATACATTTTCAAGTAATTAACCCATAGTTCTTCCTCTAGTTCATATTTTTAATAGTATTTTTATTTTACAATGTCTAGTCATCTTCAGTTCTCCGTCTAGTTTATTTTCAATTCTTCGTCTAATTCATCTTTGTAATAGTTCTTTGATTATTAACGATATGAATAACTTTTTAATAGCAACGGTGTTGTATTTAGTTTCACAAGCTCTTTGAGTTAATTGTGCATACCAACTTAACCTTCCAAAACATAATAATCAAATTGTAGTTAAAACTACAAGCTATCGCACACAAATCGCATGCTTATCCATCTTGAGAACCTAAAAGACAAGTATTAGGAGGAATGACGGCGATCGATCTATAATCTAGACAATAGAGGTAGTTTAGTCAAAGTTGTCAGTATCGATATATGTAACGTATGGCTATACAAAAAAAGACAACGTTGTAATGCCATTTTTACAATATAAGGGAACATATATTAAGATAATCACACAATTTACTCACATCACATCACTTATCTTAACAACACGCTAAAGGATGACCATTGTTCGAAAACAAGATCACCATATGCCATTGATGGTTACGAGGGTATGCATAAGTGATAGCGTTAGTTGACCATCAGGTGGATTTCATCACCAAAGCTTCATGGTGTGAAGTGATGAGAGCTTCAAGTGAGGTGGTTGAGTGACCGCTCAACCATGCATGAATTGATGAAGGTCTTGACATGTGAGGTTCATGGAGAGAATGTATGCAATATAGGAACTTTGGATCGTTATTTATAAGAAACAAAACTAATGCACATGTCGTATATACGAAGCGATGTCCTACAATTCGTGTTCCATATCTCCATTTGCATGTATATATCATCATCCACCTCACGACAACTAACTTTGCAAAAAGGATTCAAAGACACGCTATTCTTGACGACAACCCCTTTCAAGGTTGTTGGAATCACTCCTAAACCTTATTCAAGTGTTAGTTACTCATATGTAATAGTTAGCTTATTATGGCCTTTATGTTTGTTATTTGCCTTAAGCTTATGTAGAAGGCCCATGAGGGCAGGCCCATAGGAGAGGGAAGGAGTAGGAGTGTTGCCCTAGCTCCTTGCCTATAAATATCATGTAATAACCCTCACTTGAGGGTTGGTTGTTCAATATTTCTCTTTCACTATCATCTACGCGTAACCGGTCTTTGTATATCGTGTGTGTGTGTGTTTAATATTGTTCAATCGCCTCTCTATCTTTCTTATAAGCTTGTGTGTTAAACCTTGTGACCTAGGTGGTATCAATGCAAATAGTTGGGTGAAACGTTTTGTTTTTGAAGTTTGTTGTTCTTGGTCTTCACGCGTAAAGTGGGTGACACTTTGGTTAGCTTAAAAACTTATTTTACACACTTTTGAATCCAAGATTCTTGTACTTTCAACGTTTTAAGGTGTTAAAATACATGTTTTTGGAAAAAAGTTTCAATCTTTACGTGTGGATCTAAGATTTTAAGCTAGTTTTTTTACGTGGGTGGTGTTCTACGCATAACTGTTTTAGAAGTTTTGGTTCATCAAGTTTCACACTTTTGTGTCTTTTGGTGTTATTGAAGCTATTTCATCACACAAAAGCTGGTTTAGAAACATCTTTGGGCAAAATCATTTTACAGTAAGTCTACAGCGTAGAAAAAACCTAATCTTACAGCGTAACTTTATCCTTGGTTTGATCTTCATTTGGTGGTTTTACTCCGTGTTTTCTTGCTTGGATAAGCACGAAAAATCGTCGACTTTGGATATCTTTTGCACTTTGTGAGTGTAAAGATCACTTGGATAAAACCTAAAATTACGCATAAGCATAAACTGCAGTAGAAATCCTACGCATAAGATTCATCTTACGCCTAAGCCAAGTCTTACATAAGGTAATCCTCGCGCATAAGTTTCTACGCCTATCTTTTTGTCTCGCGTAACTTTAGAGTCTTTTCCATACTTACGTAAGCTAAATCACGCGTAACTCTTGATTATTCGCGTAACTTTGGTGTTTTACGCATAAGTGCTACTTGGCTATTGTGATTTCTCGCCTAAGGATACTTCATCAACAAAGGTTCATTCGACTACAAAGATCCATTTTACCAACACAAGTTTATCAACATGTCACAACCACCATACTCTAACTATTTCCCTTACACTTATTCTCAACGTCAACAACAATTAAGTCCACAACATCAACAATGGAATCAACAACAAGCAATTTATCAACAACAATTTAATCAACAACATACTCACAACTTCGCATCCACAACCTCAAATGGTTCAACCACCACCAAGTCTTCAAGTTCAACCGTACACAAATGACTTCAATCAACATCCATCAAGGAACACTATGAAGGAACCCACTTGGTTTGCAAAGATGTTTGAAGCTTTAAGCTGCCAACAATCAATTCATGAGGTTTGGATCACTTGATAGACCTCAATGCTCACTCCGAAACTACGATCAATGGGTGATAAGGTTCTTTAGGTTTTGTGATCTAAAGAAGCCACATGGAAAGTTCTTAAAGAAGGTTATCTTGGAAGGTCCATTTGAGATGCCTACTGTCATTGTACCCGTAGATCCAAATGCCATTCCACCAAGAGATGAACAAGCGAACATTGCTCTCATTGTTGGACTTGAATCCTCAAGAACTTCTACACTATGAAGCGGATGAGCTTGCAATGGAATATATCCTCTTAGGATTACCAAACCCAATTCTTCGTAATGTTGATGCTCAAAAATTGCAAAATGTGGGATCATATTCGTCTTCTTATGGAAGGATCACGTACTCAATCGGGAAGATTTGGAATCCAAAATTTACTTGGCTTATGAACACTTCATGATTGAACACGGAGAACACTTTCGAGTCCTATCATCACCGATTTTGAGACATCATCAATGATTTGGATAAACACAACATCATCATGCCAAGAATTGCAGTGAATACTAAGTTCCTAAGTAGTCTTGGTCATGAATGGGAGAAGTATGTCATTTTTCTCCGTCAAGCGAAAACATGCATCAATCTACATACGGATTATTGTACGATTACTTGAAGCCTCATGAAAAGAAGTTGATAGGGAAAGGATTCTCCGTGCTCAAATTGCTCCACCGACACATCTGGAAAATCAAAAACTTGCCTTATATGCTCAAGCGGTTATTCTCCTCAACCAGGCAACTCAACCAATTTACTCAATCACACCATGATCCTTCACATCCTCAATCTCAACAAACTCAATTGGTTCCATACAACAACAACAATGCTCAAGCCCTTGTCAGTGGAGCTAATGAGGAATCGATCCGTTGAAAAACCTTTGCAACAAGGATTTGCTATATATGATTGCTAATGCCTTTAGCCGTTATACCAACAAATCCAACAACGTATGTTCCTCATCTAATACAAGGAATCAAGCTGTTGTGAACAATGGACGAGTTGAAGATCAGAATCGTGGTTATGGTGCGTCGGATGAAGTGGTCAAGGGTTTAATGTTGTGGGTAGGAATAACAATCGAGCTCGGTGGTGGAGCAGGGAAATGCTCGAATGGGTTGAATGGTCTTGATGCTACAAGCGCAATGAAGGGACACACGGCTAATGCATGCCCAAAGCCAAGGACTAAGAGCGATGCTTATTTCAAAGAGGCTCTTCTTTTGCCTCTTAAGGATGAAGCTGGTGGAACTCTCACGGACAAAAACGAGCTTTATGGCAAATCGCATTTCGGATGATGATATGGAGGACTTGCGAAATCACGGTATTATGTTGATGGCTAATATGCATGAGTTACACATAGTGACCACAGGCCCAGTGTATGACATGCGATGGCTTGTCTCGGTACCGAACAAACCATATTTATCTCGATCTCATATCTCCGCCAACATCCGAATCCGGCAGGCTCCGGAATGTTCAAAATCGCCATCCACATCTCATTCGGCGATTTTCAACTAGACCCGTAGTTATATTTGGCGATCAAGATGACCAAACGGTTTCCTTGATAATCAAATTGACTCGTGGTTATACTTGAGATCTCATTAATGATCATGTTGAGACTCACGTTGAACAAACCGAACTTTTGCCTCATCCAGATTTTGCTCGTTTAATACAAGACCAACAGACCATAGTGGAAAAATGTCATGCCATTAATCAGGACTTGATAAGCAAAAATGCACTTTATAACCAAGGATTTTGAATGTTTACAAAAGCAACTCAACTTTTTCAAAACTCAAGAAAATCGTGAAAGCGGTTTTGAAGCGACTTTGCCAAATCTTATCAAAGCGAAAATATTTAGAAAACAGATCATTGATCTAGCAGCGAAGAATGCTTTGTTATGCGAAATAGAACAAGCGAAACATGAACATAAAAAGCAAATTGCTCTCACCGGAAAATCAAAAGCTAAAGGCTGAGTTGTTAACTTGTCAAAAACAGTTCTCTGCATACAAAAAGCATTCAACGAAGCGAATAGATGATCATCTTGAAGAAATCATCGGCTTGCAAAACAAACTTAAAGAGTTTAAAACTATTGTTTACAAACATGGCGAGTTGGTCACAACCATTGAAAAGTTTACTTTAAAACCAAATCCAAATGGATATGGACCGAATCTTGCTGATTACAAACCTAAGCTTTCAATAAAATCATTCAAACCAAATCACGAAGTTTCGGTCTGAGAATATAAAATTGATAATTACATTTATGAGTGTTGTTGAATATCATCGTCAAGAGGAATTAGATCACGAAGGCGAGAGTCGATCAAAATTAGAAAAAGTTGTTTACAACAAACCTTTTAACTATTCAAAAGCGGTCACTTTCGTCACACCAGCAGATTCTTCTAACACACCAAGGATAATCATAAAACACACAGTCTTCTAATGTTAATCCCCAACGGATTATGCACAAACTTATGGTCCTTTACCTTCCATCGATGAAGTAAACTCAAAACACGAAAATCATAAAATTCTTAGATATTTTGACATTTTCATGGCTGACCTCAAAACTTTACAACATGAGATAGAATATCATTCAAAAATCAAAGTTCAACACTTTCAATCGCCTCTAGGCGAGAACAAAGACATTTTTTGAAAAATCTTTTACCAAATGTTAAAAATTTGAAAAGTTGTGCATTGTCTTGGGAAAGGGACTTTCATAAGGAACTTGGATAATGAAGGTCGTTTTAGAAAAAGCGAAACATCTATTTCTAATACTAAGCGTAAAAAGAAAATGTTGAGAAAAGATGTTGATCGACTCTTGGAAGATGTCATCTGTCTTTGATGTCCATAATGTTGTGTTATTGAATTCTTTGTCATATGCATTTGATCATATCTCTGTGATCTTGTTGATTATTACGTGGTAAATGTTGAGAACACGATAATGTGCTTGGTCGAGTCCTTAAAGTTGAAAACAAGCGATTGTCAAGCGAACTTTCAAATGCAATACGTCGTCTTAATTGGTGTCAAAAAGATATTCACGATCAACAACTTGCTATTCAACACAAAATCGCCGATTCGCGTGCAAAATCTTCGATCCTAAAATTGAGCAACTGGATGATCAAAGCGTGTCTTTTAAGTGTCAAATCTCAAAATATGAACAAGAACTTGTAAAAGTTAAAAGGAATATGGTGTCATATTTGATTTACTCAAAAAGACTCGTGATGAAGCATCAAATGAACTTGATAATTATCTTGCACACACTAAGGAAGTTATGCATTTTCTTTGGAAATGTTAGGTCGAAAATCAAGATCGATTCACACTATCCTCAAGTTAAGAGAAATGTTAGGAAAGTATGAACAACTTCATAACCATCATTAAGAGATTAGCCCGGTAACACTTAGTACTCATGAACCTAGAATCACTGCTACCAAATCACAAGTTGCTAACGTGCCTCCTTCTCTTGAAAGCAGGAATAGTTCGTCTTTTCCAAACGTCCGCAATTCACAGCCTAAGAGCACTACATCAAAGAATAGGAAGTTGCGACCTAGAAAAAGATCAATCAGGAATGCTAAAGTAGAAGAACACCCTAGGACTATGAATAAGACTCACGTTGCCTCCACTATAGATATTGCGTCTGGAAATGTAATAGAAATAGTGATGTAACGAATGCTAAACCGTTAAGTACTTTTGATATTGATCGATGCACCTTGTGTTATTTTAAAAGTATGAATTGATTGTCATGATAAATGTGTTGCTAAAGCTATCATCTCTCGTTTAAGGAATCCTAAGAACCGGAATACCTCTAGGCCCTCTAATCTTTCTAAGTGCATTGCGGTAGACCGCCTTCTTTAGATTCTAAGAAGCGTTTTTGTCACAGCTCGGTTCACTCCTAGGAATGTAGTACCACCTAGTGCATTCACTAAGACTAAAGCAAATACTAGTTGGAGATGGCAGAAATGGATATATAACACTAGGATTTAAGTGGATACCTAAAGCTATTGATGTGTGTATATCTACTATAAGTGCTACGGAACCCTCTAACATTTGGGTTCCACATCTACTTCTATTCCATCACGTAATGCGTGCATTATTGTAATGCGGTGATCTGAATCATTCTGGATTGTTGATAGCGGATGTTCGACACATGACAAACAATCTTAAGCTGTTATCAAACTTTATTGCAAAGTTCATTGGCACTGTCGAGGTTAGGGAATGATCACTTGCGACTATCATGGGCTCTGGAGACTACATTAATGGGAACATCGAAAATAGCGGGGTTTATTATGTGGAAGGCCTCGGTCACATCTGTTTTCGATGGAATTGATTACGTGATGGAGATTTGGAGGTTGCTTTCGGGGAGAAAACTTGTTTCATTAAGTGATCTACAAGGAAAGCGACCTTATGTGCGGCTCGCGTAATTCAAGTCTTTATCTCTATGCAAGACATGGTTGCTTCTTCTCCCATCTGCTTACTTTCAAAGGCAACATCAACAAAATCCTGGCTATGGCACCGTCGTCTCTCACATCTAAACTTTCAAACCATCACCAACCTTGCTCGACACAAACTAGTTGAAGGACTCCCACGGTTTTGGTATTCTAAAGATCACCTTTGCTCGGCTTGTGAACAAGGCAAAAGCACTCGTGCTCATTTACCTTCAAAGGTGGAACCAGACTCTCGGCATGTGCTTCATCTTCTTCACATGGATTTGTGTGGCCCGATCTTGCGTGCAAGCGATCAATGGCAAGCGCTACATCTTAGTAATTGTTGATGACTATTCAGCTTGGACTTGGGTCTACTTTCTTTGAAGCAAAGATCAAGCTCCACAGATGATCATCACCTTTCTTACGAAAATACAAGTTACTTCTGAAACAGATTCGTATCGGAAACGGATAGAGGCGAGATTTGTTAATCAAACTCTTCGTGAATTTTGAGAAGTGGGAATTGACATCGAGACATCTATTGCCGCACACGGAACAAAGCGGTTGTTGAAAACGAAAGAGCGTTAGTGGAACTGCAGAACAATGTTAATCAATGCTAAACTTCAGTTACTTATGGGCGAAGCGTATCTCTTGCATGCTATACTCAAAACCGTTCTATGATTACTAAACGCCACAACAAAACACCCTTTGAGCTTGTCCTAACGAAACCGAATCTCAAACACTTTCATGTATTTGGATCTCTTTGCTATTTGAATAATGATCGTGATGACTTTGGAAAGCTCAAAGCCAAAGTTGACATTGGAGTCTTTATGGGATCTTGTGATAATTCAAAAGGTTTCGAATCAGAATCGTCGTACAAAGCGGTGATGGAAGCGATTCATGCTCATTTTGATGAACTTCGGAAATGGCTTACGAGTATACTGACTTGGAACCGGACACAACGGCAAACTTCCCCAAACCCCATCATCAGGTGAACAAAGCCCCCACTACTTTCGTCAACAAATGGAAGGTTATTTGCTCCTGTTGTTGGCGATATTGATGAGCGTGCTCAGTGTATCATTTGTTTCATTTGCTCAACACGATAATACTCTTATACATTACTGCTACAACAACTCTTTGTTGAAGAAGCACCACAGTTGACTCAACACAGCAGTTGAACAAACCGCTTCCAACAATGATGAATGGTGATGATGTTCGAATGAAGTACCCCACTGCGATTTTGATCCAAAGCGTTCTTTAACCCGTTTGCTAATGAGAGGCTGCTACACGGATGTCGCGAGAATCTTCAACAAACCATTTGAATCCTCAGAATCGCACAATGTATACCAACATCAACCCTCCACACATAGATGGACAAAAGACCATCCTCAGGAAAATATTATTGGCAACCCGAATCAACCCGATCGTTACAAGACAAGCGTCTTCCTCGATAGTGAACATTGCATTTATGCACTCACATGCGCCAATCTGAACCTAAAAACATCAAAGGCCTTAATGACAAAAGACAAGCGGATTGAATCCATGCAAGAAGAACTCAACCAATTCAAAGCGTCTTGAAGTATGGGCCGGTTGAAAGACCAACGAGGAGTCGTCATTGGTCTCAAATGGATTTGGAAAAACAAATTGGATCTTTGAAGGAAATGTTATCGAAATAAGTCCGCGTCTGGTGGCTAAGGGTTATCGTCGGGGAAGAGGAATAGACTTTGAAGAATCTTTTGCCCGGTTGGCCGCCGTCTTGAGGTCGCTGTTCGGATATTTCTAGCGTTCGCGGCTCATATGAATATGGCGGTCCATCGGATGGATGTCAAAAGCTGCGTTTCTAATGGACAACTTAAAGCGGTTTATGTCGACCAACCGGATGGATTCGTTGATCCCGAGTTTCGAATCACGTCTACAAACTAAAAAGCTGTATGGTCTCAAACAAGCTCCTCGGGCATGTATGCGATAAGCTATCATCTTTCCTCATTGCTAATAATTTCACCAAAGGTTCGGTTGACCCAACTCTTTTTATACAATATCACGGGCACATATCTTAATTGTTCAAATTTACGTGGATGACATCATTTTTGGGTCTACACATAAAAGTTTTCAATCGCTTTTGCAAAACTAATGAAGAAAAATTTTGAAATGTTAATGATGGGTGAACTCATTCTTTCTCGGGTGCAAGTTCATCAATCACCCCGTGGTATTTTCTTGAGTCAGCCCAAATATGCCCTTGAATTGTTAAACAAATTTGGAATGAAAACCTGTGACACCTATGCCACACCAATGGTTCATACCAAGAAGCTACTGAGCCGATTTACATGGGAAATTGGTGGACCCTACAAAATACCGTCGTATTATTGGATCTCTCATGTATCTAACGACTAACTTGCAGACACGATATTGTCTTTGCCGTATATCTTTGCTCTCGTTATCGATCGCGACCAAGCTGAAACCCACCTCTCTGAGGCTAAAAGAATCCTCCGATACATAAAGGGACCCATTAACTTGGGGATCCGTATCCAGAAGGATTACGGTTTTGAACTAATAAACTTTTGAGGCGACGACCACGCGGGATGCTTAGACTCACGGAAAAGTACTTCAGGAGCTTTACAATTTCTTGGTGATAAACTCGTGTCATGGCAATCGAAGAAGTAGGATTGTACATCGCTGTCCTCAACCGAAGCGAGAATGTATAGCCATGTGCGTGTTGTGCTCAAGTCATTTGGATGAGAACACAACATCAAAGACTATGGTTACGTATTTGAGAAATCGATGTATTCTGCGACAATCGAGTGCCATTGCGATCTCGTCGCAACTCGGTTCGAGCTTTCGAAATCAAAGCACATCGATCTTCGATATCATTTCATCAAGGATCACGTGGAACAGTGCTTGTTGAATTATATTTTGTGGAGTACGAGAATACCAATTATGCATCTTCTCACCAAAGCCTTGCCTCCGCTAGGTTTAATGAGTTGGTCCACCGGATTGGTATGAGGTGTTTGACTCAAGAGGATATGGATGACCTCCTAAAGCGAGTCTTAAAACACTGTCAAACACCAAAATCTCTTTTGTAAAATTTTTTTCAAAACAAAATACAAAAATATAAAATCCGATAAAACAACAAAAATATTCTTCTAATCTAATTTTCTTTCAACATGGCAAGTACATTTCTTCCATCAACACTCTAATCTTTCAAAATTCAATATTTTTTCGATCAAGTGTTGAGGGGGAGAAAATAAATACTTAACGCTTCAAATCATGCGTGTACTTGCATGTTTGTCATATCCGGTTGTTTCTTTGTATCAATGGTGGTAAACTTTTAAGTTAACTGACACTCCTCGGACTAAAATTTATAACCTTTCATCATTTATTAAGTCGAGGGGTAGTGTCGTCAAAGTTTCTTTCTTAAAAATCTTTGTTTGGTAACCAAAATGGAAGTTAAATGGCTTTGTTTGAAAAAGGAAAAGGTGGAGGGACCAAAACTATCAAAATGTTAAAGTCATTTTAATAAAATACACCTCCACCTAACTTACAACTCACATTTATTATCATCAAAACTAATCCTACGCCTAAAATTCGTTCATCAAATCCGTGTTTTAGATCTTCAATTTGTAAGTGTTTTTGTGTTTCTAACAAGATTACAAACAATGGTTTTAAATCATTTTAAATATTAACGGTTAGATATTAACCTATGAATCGATTTTGTGTTCTCTGGCGTATGCGCGTTATGAACACATAATCTTGTTTATGTGTTTGTGGCTAAAAGGATGGTGTCAAAATGTCTTAATAACATAAATGATACTTTTTCTATCCTCAAAACCAACAGGATTCACACTAATTGAATGAGTTTGAAAATTAGGGTTTATGCGTGGATTTGGGTGTTTCAAATGTGAAGGTTTTGGTCAAAAAGATTGTTGTGTGATGCTCATATCATGTTGAATTAATGATTTCCAGGCCCCATAACAACCCAGAAACACTAATTAAGTCAGAATTAGGAATTAGGGTTTAATGTTCTTGAGTTTGGGTATTATTGTTTCACCATGAATTGGATGTTATAACTTGGTTTATAGACTCTCACAACACTTTAGACCTCCAAGAAAATGTTTGGTGCAATGTCCATGGTTAGAAATTTTATGCGTAATTCATAACCCTTAGGGTTTTGACCTACGCGTATGACTTTCTACGCATAAATGTTTAACGTGTTTTCATGCCATGATTTGTTGTAAACTGAATATACGTGTTAAGATTACTGATCTGATGATTTTATTTCAGGCTTGCTACGCTTAAAATTTAGAATCAAGGTCATTTGAATCTCTAAGCATAAGGATCACCTTACGCGTAGAAAGTTATGCGTAAGAGAAATCTCACGCGTAACTATTGCAGCGTAAGGTTCTACAATGGGACTACGGCGTATCACGTGAAGGATATGCGTAAGCGATGATCTTACGCGCATAAGGTCTACTCTTACGAGTAAGCCTTACGCGTAAGGTTCTTATCGCCTCACGTAAGCTCTACGCATAAGGTCCCTTTTCCTCGCTGCGTAACATTTTTTACTCGTAGTTAGGATCCTATGCATAAGCTTTCGCCACGCATATACAACTCCATTTGCTACGTAACTTTATCATTTCTACGCCTAAGCCGGATTGACCTTCATAATGAATTGTTACTTGTACAAACTTGTTAATAAAATAATCATATCGTCAGCGAATCCAATAATGTCACTAATAAAATTAAACGCTTGATATGTTGTGAACTATAAGTGATAACATAAACTTTAAAACTTAAAGTTAACTAACTCACTAAACATTTCACGACGTCATTGGACTATTGGACAAACAAGTGACTTAGGACTCGTAACAATCATTGACACTGTACATTCAATAACTAGACAATAAGACCTTCTGTTGACTAACATTATGTCTTTCGATATGTTGGTTCTTTTGGCTAATGTTATTGTAGGATCGATAAAAACAAGTGATTCATGTGGTTCGGGGGGTCGGGGAAGCTCAAAGAATGAATAAGACATGGTATTATTTAGATTAAAGTAAAGGGAAGATGTGTGTGTTTCTAAAGAGAAGAAGAAGAAACCACACACACTTCTTTACAAAAATGAACTTCCTACCCTCCTAGTTGGGACTAGGAGGGGTATTTATACTAGGACAAGCCTAACATAGCACAAATGACTAAACTAGTCCTTGTGAATGAGTAAAGAAAGAAACTAATGCAATTTCCGTAATGACTTCACTTTAGCGAGGCTAACAATCTCTCCCCAAGTGATGTCATCTGAGTTGCTTTAATATTCCTACAAGCAAAATTAAATACAACAAGATAAAGCGCCTTCGACCAAGAGTGTCTTCACAGTCATCAAACTTCATGAATCTTCTCGGTGCCATCTCTTTACTTGCGGAAGAAACAATCTGAGCAAATCTAATTAGGGATTAAATCACCTTTTTTGCTCTCCCCTAATTAGTGCTCTCCCCAAACCCACAACCTTTCGATGAATTTCTCAATTGAAGAAGTCTTTTGATAATTAAATTAGAACCGTCTTTAGTCTTCTAACATAGCTAAATGAAAATGTAGAAAAGGCGAGCTCGACCTTCTTCAAGATTGTCCATTCGGGGGAATAAGATATCAACATCTTCACCTCACCAAATGCATTCCAGTTATCTTTCATATATCAAATCAGCCCATAATGAACACATTTCTCTCCCACGAAGGTTCACGATTTATCGGAATCGGCATATAATTGTGTACATGAAGCATTAACGGAATCATTCTATCATAAATCAAATCAGCCAGTGAGAAGATGTCGATGAACAATACCATTTGAAATTGTCTAACTCATCTCAACCCCTTGTATCAAAATTCAACGGTTATGCGTAGTAACCACATGTGAGGATAACCCGGATATGACTTAACTTGAGGATGAAGTAAAATCTCCCGGAATAGTTACTTAAGCTTGTACTATCCTTGTGAAAAAGAGCGGTGTACCCATTGTACAAAACCTCTTGACGTATCCTCAACTACATGAGACACCGAAAGTGATAGCTACTTTTGTGGGTTAAGAGAGAAAGAATCACAAAAGTAACTAGATAGCAAGTCTTCATCACACTCAATATATTTGCCCGGACAAGTCATCTTAAGCGGAAGGGAAGAAAGAAGAAAGGCGAAGCGAAATAAGTAAACTCGTCCGCTAAACTTCACTTCAAACCCTAATAAATAATAAAGAGTCATCTCCATTAGTCACGCGATTGAAATACATCGAAACCTTTAGCCGTGAACATGTATCCTCGTGAAAAATATACCATACCAATAATACCTAATGACAACAATTATCAAATGTTGTATCAAAAATGAATTTCGGATGACAAAGGTCTTTACATCACGAGTTGCATACCACGTCGCCCCCATTACAATCCAAGATTATAAATCCAAAGCCCGATCCAACCAATATTATAGTGTATATATTAGGTACCCGATTACTAGGTCCATGAACACATGAAACCAAGATTATAATAACTCACTCATTCGCGTGTGACCTAAACCTAATACACATACCACATAAGCCCAGCCTACATAACTTTATTTCTCTCAAGATCTGAGAAGAAATAAAATACGCTTCTTAAACAGCTCTCACCCATCACACTCACAAATCCGCCTTCTTCTTTATCAAATCATTATAAAAAACGACTCTCAAAAACATCAAGCACAATATTCGAACACCTTTCCTTTAATAATCTGATATAGATTCATACGAATGAAGATATACATCAAGGTCCATTGGGTCTAAGGTAGGTAACAATTAATTGTCTTGATTTTTCATGAGATAGTTTTGAACGAACTAAAGAAAACACATAACAGATTTGTTATAGTGTTTCTCTTGAATGGTTCGAAATATGAAATGAGTTTTGCTTCAAAAGGATCTATGATGATAAGGATTCAATTAAAACAATCTTGAAAAGATTGAAAAAAAAATGAGTCAATTCTGAGATCTTGATCTTTATTTTTATGTAGAGTCTTGATTGAGGGTTGGGGAGTGATGTGAGGGTACTTGGAGTGAGTCTAGGTCTAGGATTAGTTGGGTTTTGTTTTTGTTGACTCGGACTGATGATGTTAAAGGCTGAGGTCGAGTGATGTTTATGGTATTGGTATATGGTCTTTTTGGAAATCTTATTCGAAGTCTGGCAGTAACCTTTCCTTTCATTTCCTTATCGTAAAAATATCATTTACGCGTAACTTTTTGGTCAGGACCTTATGCGTGGCGCCGCTTGGTCTTACGCAAAGCGTGGCGATTGCATATCGTAAAAACCCGTCAAGTTTATGCGTAAAGCAGTTAGGGCTTATCGTAAGACTTCAGCGTAAACAATTTCTACAGCGTAACTTCACTACGCAGTAACACCTCTGTAGATTCCTTTATGCGTGAAAACTAGGGTTTTGACCGCGATTGACTTTTCAGTGAGTTTTCCGACCATGTTTTTCCGTCCATCTTCAAGCAAAAACCGTAAAAGCATAAAGCGCTTCTATTTGACCACCATGTTGACCATATGAAGATGAAGGTTGACCACATTTGTTTCACAGATATTTGGTACAAAAGTCACAAAATGATGTTATCAAGCTGAATCTTGAACCAAAAGCGAAGCTCGCACATAAAAGGTGTTTATTTGTTTTGACCAAGATGATACAATATTAGGTAATAAATTTGTTAAACCTCAAAAGTTGGAAAAAATTTCCGGCACATAAAAATTGGTTAAGCAGTTTAAACAACCATCACTGAAACCACACAAATCTATAAAAATAACAACACGCTCGTTTATACCAATTGTAGGATCGATAAAACTAGTGATTTATGTGGTTGGGGTGGGGAAGCTCAAAGAATGAATAAGACATGGTATTGTTTAGATTGATGTAAAGGGAAGATGTGTGTGTTTCTAGAGAGAAGAAGAAGAAACCACACACACCTTATTTTACAAAGTGACTTCCTACCCTCCTAGTTGGGACTAGGAGGGGTATTTATACTAGGACAAGCCTAACTTAGCACAAATGACTAAACTAGTCCTTGTGAATGAGTAAAAGAAAGAAACTAATGCAATTCCCGTAATGACTTCACTTTAGCCAGGCTATGATTTATTTCAGATCGACATGGGTGAACAAATGAATGTGATGCATCGAAGTTCTTACAATTGTTGATATCTTTCGGATGGTTATCCTAGAAAGATTGGAAAGAACAACCTTAGGGTTGACTTTGACACCCTCACATGCTCGGAATCTTCTTGTCTCATTGTAGTGGATATTCTCGGGAATCATCCCTACGTAACATGCTCTCACACTCTGCCACAGTTCCAGAGGTCTAAATTCAACAATTCCTGGGATTCTATGCGAGAGGATCCTTTGGTCAAATCTTTGTAGCGGTCTGACACTTAATCACAAACAAGTCACTATCACTCTGCCGGACTTACGGAACGTACTCATCATTCGGACATCGTACCTAATTGCCTCGCGACTTCTTTGCTACACCTCTGAAGAGCAGGTTACGCAATTTCTACTTAATATTGGCTATGATAGGCGTCCGAGGGGAATTATTAACAAGCACTCTCACGTGGATCTTAAGAACATTCCTCAACCGTGGAGAACACTCTATATCATCATCACTAAGTGCGTCTGCAGTGGTGGCGGTGGATATGAGCATCCCAGCTCATGGAGCTGCAAGTCTTCCGTCATTGATCAATAAGAAGGACATTGATGAAGCGATATGGGATGACATGATGTCATTTCACAAGAAGCTTGGCTCAAAGATTCCCTATGTCGATACTAGCGAAGCTTTTGATCCGAGAGCACTTGGGCTTAATCACGATATTCCCAAGAGGCTTAATGACCACGACAATCACGGCGTGTTGTCGAACCTATCCTTTCTATCGTAATCAAGGAATGCGACAACAAAGAAACAAGGTGCGTGCGCGCCTGATCACCTTCGACCAATGAAATCAAAAGCTTGAAACATACAAAAGGTATCAAGTAGCGATGCGAGAAGGCAAAGTTGGTCATCTCGATGAAAAGTCTTACGGAACTCCTACCGGAGAACCGGAAGAGGAAGTGCCTCTGGAAGTGCAATAAGCAGAGAGAGTCAAAGGAAGGTCCCAAAGAGGAAACCTACTCCAAGGAAGAAAGTTCCCTCCAAGAGAAGCTTTCATATTCCTACACGAACCACAAAGAAAGCTAACTTGGGCTGAAAGCTCGAAGATACACAATCGGTGAGGAGGTCCACTACTCTGAAAGCGAAAAGATGACTCTCTCCGGTATCAAAAACCTCCTAGTCCAATAAATTTGAACATGGCAAAGGAAAGACTCACGTACTTGTGCCATATGATGAAAGCTCAAAAGTGATGAAGAGCTCTTTGGATAAATCATACAGAAGAAGTTCAAATTGTTCGACTTCAACACGTTGCACAACAATTTGCTCAAGAACAAATGGGTGGCCCCGGAGGGTCAAGTGGTGCACTCAACCTTCACGGATCGATGCGGTTAATCAACCCGATAAGGGATGCGGTGCCACCACTGGTACAACAGGAACGTGTCGAAGATACTCTTGAGTTTGATTTTGAAGAACCCAGAATGCGAGAAGGCGGAGAAGGTTAAAGCTTGAAGAAGGCTGAGTCAAATAAAAGCCAAATGCGATGAACAAGCTAGGAAGGCAATGAAGAAGATGTTGAGTATGATACGTTTCTTCTAGATAGTCTGCAAATCAAAGGAAGAAACCTCTGAACCACCAAAGGATCGAGTCTCTCACATCTCATCATCATCAGATTCTTTTTCTCACTCTTCACCGCCACCATCAAAAAGATCTACCAAATCATCATCGGATCGATTGAAGAAGCCACCTCGATCTTGGATTTCTCATACTCATAAAAGAATTGTAAAATTTTGTCAACAAAGTCGCCAAAGAAGGACATGCTCTCTACAGAAGAAAACTGAATTGGTTTTCTTTGACCAAATGCGATATCTACATGATGAGAATGACAAGATCTTGCGAATGAAAGGGAATACATCTGAGAAGCTCATGCAGGATGATCTACAAGGGAAGATGGGTGAGAATGATCGAAGGCTACACTTTCACAAGTACCTTAGGATATCGTTCCTAAAGTCACAAAGGAGATGTTTAACAGACAACTATATCCGAATCTTATGCAGATAGCCAAGCAAACTATAAGATCAACACCCTTAACCGTCACAATCAATCCATCTGATCATGTAGTTTTCTCGGATAATGAATTGGTGGCCAAGCTTGTCACACAAATGTCCGCGATCACGGGACATTTACTCGATGAAGGAAATTTGTCGTTTCAAGCATTGCCTGTGGACTACCAACTCCAAAAGCATCGCAGACTCGGAAATTTGAAAAGTCTAAACGTCCTAGAGACGATGAAGAAGGATCGGGGATAAGAATGATGAAGCTAAGCGACGACGTAAAAAGTGCGGTGAATCATCTTCCATGCCACCTCCTCCCCAACGACCTCACCTCAGCAACAAAGGTCTCCTCCCGACCTCGGATCGATTCCGAGTTACCACCCTGCACTGAAAACCGGTGATCACTTTGAGTATACGGGTGGTGACAATGAAGAGGTCCTTGAGCCCCTACAACAACCCACTTCTCCCAAACAAGTAAAGAAACCAGAACCCTCATCTAGGCCTAAGAAAGAAGAAAAAGGCGTCCAAGCGGAGGCGTCCTATCATGGCTAGATGAAGACCACCACTTGAGGAATTTGAATGGTTTTCTACACTTGTCAATTCCACTCTACCACGAAGAAGGTCAAGATCTCGTAGACGGTAATACATTGGAGCATGCTAAGATTATGCAAGAAAAGTTCCATGTGAAGAAGATGATAAATCCGAAGTTGAGGCGAATCAAGAATGAAGCTTTTCAACTATGGAAAGATAGCTCGAGAAAGTGCCATCGAGGTCGAATATCACCTTGAAAACATTGCTCGAGCTATGTCTAACAACATGGATTGGCTCAACCCTGAAGCAAACATCGACTTCACTAAAGCGGGACAACCTCCTACTACAACACCGGTGGTCAAAACCTCTACCAACAATTGGCCAACCAGATGAACCAAGGATTCCATTCAGGCATTTCTTCAACAAAGACGAATTTCTTACATGGTGGCGATGGTTCAGAAATCTGCGCTACATCGTTGACACTTCCATTCCCGGCCAGACTATATACCAATTGCATAGCCATCGAGGCGTGCCAATCACTTGTTCTCCAACAAAGTGAAGCCTACGGCCTGGTAGAGATGCAGCATGACGGATTCATCATTGGCGGGCAAAGAATCTACTACTGGTAAGCGCGTGTTCAAGTCTCAACATGCGTGATTCGATTCTAAAAGTATCGTTGCCATCAAACACGCCGATCTTTCATCTAAGTGGGACTACACCTTCCTAAAGAATATCGTGGTCAAGCGACAAGATGAAAGGGATTATGCATTCTCTCGAAGGTGACTTTGAGAATTTGTCTATCAACGACATCAAGACATGTACCTTGCCAAAGTACGCTGTGCGTTAAATGAGACAATTCTCCACCGCAGATGACCTAGCGTGAATTCATCAAGTCGGTGCTCATCTTCATCAGACGCATAGTTCTCCAAAGCGTGTAGAAGATCTCGACTAGCGGTTGAATCTTATCAAACCCGTGTCAACGTCACTCCCCCAGCGGCTTGATCTACCCAGACATCAACCACCTTCCACAATATACGCCATCGGCAAACCTTTCGTCGTTTACCGCAGTGAACTTCAAAGAAATTGCTTGATGGCGGTCACGAATCGTGATCTTCATAAGTTTGGAGATCACACTTTGAAGATGGTTAGGGGCGGATTGGCTTACCGGTTGAAGGATATACACCAAAAGATCGGGTCTCCTAAGCGATGGAATTCTCGAGGATGAAGGGGCGTGAAGAGGATCATCACCATGATTGATGAACGGTTGTATAGAAAGGATCGATCGTAAGACTGAAAGCTATGTTGGTGGTCGACGAGAAACATCATCGCTTTCAACGCCCACTCACACTCTGGCGACATCTCTGGACTACCCGGTACCCCTTGAACTGCTTCTTTCATTACATATTTGGATGTATGATTTATTATGTCTATGGCTAGTGCACACATTACGATTGTACAACCCGCACTTGTAAATAAAGGACCACGTGATGCCCGTTGATTGCCACAATCCTTATATAGGAGGAAGCTTCTTAATTTTGAGTAAAACCTATCAAACCTTTCATTTTTCAAGGTTTTGCTCAAAAGAACAAGTACTTTCCTTATGATTTTCAAAACCTCAACCGTTTATATCACTTTCGTTGAGGAGTACTTAATTAAAACTTTGTTCAAAATTGTTCCAGATGGTCATTCTTCCCGCACACTTTTCGAAATGGTCATATTTATTCTCAACTTTTCAAAAATAACATTTTATATGCCATTTTTGAGGGGAGAAAATACGTGATAAGAAATATGTTGTGTAAATGCAAATGAATCTTTGTGCTATAGATTTAACCCATGAATTGAGATCTTAAGCTTAGTAACTTCGAAAAGACTTGTCCGGACGGGTAATAATTTCAAGCTAGTCCGCTAGTGATGTAGCGTGTCTCATAAAGGACTTGTCTGAGTAGAATGTACCATTCGAGAAACTCTTGGTAAACATGAACTTTGACGGGTTTGACAACCTTCGAGATTGTCTACACCTTCAAGGTAGTTATTAGAGCTAGTTGTCACCTAAAAGCTGACAATGCAACTCTTTAACTATGCAGCGTAACCGTGTCTGGGAATGTATATCTTGAGTTGATCAATTCAAAATGTCGCGCTCTTTTCTCAGTGTGTATTTTAACCCGTAAAACTCTTAAGCACATGTGGAGGGAGTATTTATGCAAAATCTTATCTCAACTATGGTACTAAAATGTTTTTCATTCACAAACACTTTGAGAGATTTTTCACAACAATGGTTTTATGGCAACATAGGTTAGTCATGGAGTTATAAGGTAACTAAGGTTAGGAATAAGCGTCCTATGATCCGCAGAGTCGGGGGGGATCTACCCTAGGACACCACAAATAGTTAGTATTTAGAAGTCCTTAGGTATGATTGTAAAAAGGAGAAAATGAGAATCGGAGAAAGAAGGAGTTGAAGAATTAAAAAGAAATGCAAAGAAAAGGGTGAAAAGAAATAGCCCTCCAAGTTATTCAACTTAGAGGCGAACAGGGTTCAATTCATATGCTACTAGTTGTCACTTAGTGGCGGTATTGAAGATTAAAAGTCGTCATGGACCCATGATGGCGCATGCACTAAACCTTCTTAACCACTCAAGTTTCTCTCGCGAAGCTTGTTTCATTCTCACGAGGAACCCTACGTAAACTATCGGCTTTCTCTTAGAGATTGCTGGTATTGAAGAAGGAGACCCTCTTCCTAGTCTCATTTCAGGGAAAAACCAAAAGCAGCACTATTGAGTCTAGAGCCGCGAGATTCATCAAAAGATCTCTTAGGTACACTTGACATTTCATCACTTGATATTCAAACAATAAGAATTTCGTTGGTATTGATGCGTTATCGAGTCCTTCACAGATCTTAGCAATCTGTCGAGAACATTTATGAGAGGTTCACATTTGTGTTCCTCAGTGATTGAATGGAAAATCCCGGGGTCAACATCAAACGATACGGCAATGGTGCTTCAAAGAACTCCCGTGGATTAGCGCTTAGTGGTCTCAAATGGTCTCTGATCGTGAGGTGATGCTTTGGTGTACCTCGGCGACTCATCAATCGTAGGTGTACTTGATACATCGTGTTATCTCACTTGTGGGACTCCGATTCAGGAACGGCCTTTGTAAGAATTATAGTTGTGTTTTCACACTATCTTTGTTAACACTCGAGTTCAAACTTGTAAGTGCGGAATCCGCTTATTACTAACCGTTTTTTATGTTTTCTTCTTATGGAAGCTCGATGAATGATCGTCGGCAGATTCTTCTCATGCTCACGCCAACATCATCACTAATGGAAGTTCTATCCAAAAGCAACACAACGGTCAGAATGATTCTTCGTCAAATCAAAGAACCTACAAAGTTAAAGACTTAAAGAACTTCATCATTCTTGAATTCCAGCGTCCAAAGGCGTGTGAGCATGTTGAAGAATGACGTGGAGACACTGGAGGCGGCGAATTGAAGCGCACAGCGGACACTGATCTTGAATAACAACATACTATCACTTTCATCACAAAGAACAATGATCAAAGAACAAAGTTAAAGATGGCGTCAAAGCATAACTGTTCAAAGAAAACTATCTCGCTACATTGGGGAGATGGTTCAAATCAAGGCAATTCTTCTCGCAAGAAAGAAGAATGTCGAGAAGCGTCAAAGCTACTATTACATCAACGCCTTCACCGTTTTTCATCACCAACACTTGGGTGTTTGTTACTCATATGTAATAACACTTGAGGGGGAGATTGTTGGAATCACTCCTAAACCTTATTCAAGTGTTAGTTACTCATATGTAATAGTTAGCTTATTATGGCCTTTATGTTTGTTATTTGCCTTAAGCTTATGTAGAAGGCCCATGAGCTTAGGCCCAAGCCCATAGGAGAAAGGGAAGGAGTAGGAGTGTTGCCCTAGCTCCTTGCCTATAAATATCATGTAATAACCCTCACTTGAGGTTGGTTGTTCAATATTTCTCTTTCACTATCACCTACGCGTAACCGGTCTTTGTATATCGTATGTGTGTGTGTTTAATATTGTTCAATCGCCTCTCTATCTTTCTTATAAGCTTGTGTGGTAAACCTTGTGACCTAACAAAGGTATATCGCCATGATTCCCCTAGGACTCCTAGATATGAAAAAAAAAATGCAAAGAAAAAATGAATGAGAAAGCCCTTAATTTAGGAGTTGGACGAAGCAGCAATGCAATAGGTTAACGGCGTGAGGTGATCAAAGCCTTTTTTATTGCACTTTAGAATGGAAAAATATGGAATGCTTTTGAGGGGAACAAAATTAGACATGTTTCATGTAGAGGTCAACGTGACTTTAATCGTATATATGTGAAAAGAAAGACAAAATAGATTTATCGTGAAAGTAAAGCATCAAACATATTTGTATCGCCGGATATCGCAAATGTATCATGGTTGTTGTTTACCTAACAAGAGTGTCACATCAGTCTATCACCAGTCTATTACCAGAATCTCTAAACGTTTGCGTGTATCGACTTCTATCGTTTTCTATATCGTTTGAACCGCATTTATCGATTTCTATCGTTAGTTTGGAATCGTAACACATAAGTATCTCACCTTCAAAAAAAGCGGCTGTTAATTAGCACTAATGCTAATGGGGATCATCGATCAAGAAGGACTTTAAAGACTGCAATCGAATTGATCAAAAAATAGAAATAGGCCCAACTCTTCTAGTTGCGCCTCTAACCTTACTACGCTACCCTCATAAAAGGTCGAATCCAGCCGGACTGCAGGCATGAAATGCCGATCAAATCCGTTAAAGGAAGCCTAATCAAAGCGGGCAAACAAGAAGATCGACCGAGTTGATGATGGACCGGATCTCGAAGGCGAGGCTTTCATAAAGGCGATATGATAACGGAGGGTCGGGAGATGCTTATTGCACAATCCACCCAACCCAGCTAAGCTAATAAATGTTGCATAAGATAAGAGAGTGGGAGGCCGGCCCCTGCCCATCTGGAGGTGCACACCCATTTATGCACATATACAAAGGGCTAAAGAGAGAAGTCTATGGAGAAATACCAAATCCAATGACTTTGATTTGTTCGTAGCATTCTGTCATCGATCCAGCAAATGTAAAAAGGTGAGCAAATGGAGTAAAAAATGGTGGTCTTAGTATTTTTTATTTTGGAGCATTAAAATTAAAGAGTGCAACTTTGAATCACTTGGTTGAGAAAGTGTACATAGTGTAATACATTTCATCAAAATTTCCAAATAAAAACCTTTCTCCACCAGAAAACATCTCTGGTGCAGGGTTTTGCGTCATCGTCAAATGTAACTTAAAAAACCTATTAGTTTCAAGCCCTACAGTAGGGAGAAATCTTTCTCCAACTGTAAGGGGTTCACCATACAGAGAGAAAACGCTGGTTTTCGTATCAAAAGTTGGCAAGGTTCTTCTGAAAACTCTCTTTTTCGTGTTTTGTCTTCGATGGAAGCCCCGCCTGGATTTGCAAAAAAGCTTTCCTTCGGTGAAATGCTTAACAAGAACCTTCAGGGATCAACAAAGAGTGACTGTTAGTATCATTCAGAAGTGCCAAAAGATAACACATCTATCTTATCTCTGTCAGCAGTCTTTGTTATAAACCACCTATGGGAAGTTTCCAATAAAATGTTAGGCACCTTTGGCCAAAGATTTGGAACTGTTTTAAAAGCTCGAACAGTTTTCAATACAAAAAGTTTCTCCTTTGGCTCTATTACATTTAAAAGTAGACAGGAAGCTATTGCAATAATTAATGGATTCCATGGAATTCTAATCCTCGACTCTCGAATGTGGGTGGAACTGGCTAGAAAAGATATGTGGGTAGATTCAGGGGCGGAACCAAGATTTCAAGTTAAGGGGGGCCGATTTTTTTTTTTTTTTTTTTTGTTGCGTAGGTCAAATAGATGCATCAAAGCATGCTAAAATAGAAAAATGGATGAAAAGTATTCAACAAGCTTACAAGCTAATAACCAAAAGTTTGAAATCTTAATAAGTACTGTAACTTGTTACATTAATTTTAGGAAAAATGTGTTAGCAAATGACAATTGGTAATGATCATAATTCATACATACATGAATAATACATACCACTCATACTAGTTCTTGATCAATGATCATACATACTTGCTAGTACTGATGTTACATTACTACTGAGATCAATGATCATACATATATACATGATACATTGCTACATACTACATTACTACTGATAAGTTATTTACTTATTTATTAGCAGGGGTGGAGCCGCGAAGGGTTTAATACTTTAATCAACCCCTAAAGCCTCAAAATTTATTCTCTTTTGTGTGGTACACACATACGTACATACTAGTGATACTAGTTCAGTTAGTTCTTTATTTCTATATTAGAATTTTGAGTTTTGACAATTCACAATTGGTATTTGGTAAAAAAAAACTAAAAACTAGAACAATAACAACATAACAAATAACAAATAACAAGTAATAACTAATAAGCATACAATCAAATAGCAATGAAGCAATTAATAGTTATCATTTAACAAAGGGGTACTCTAAATACACCAAAATCATTATGTTAATCATTGACTTTTCAAGCCTTTCTTGTAATTGTACCATAAGTCCGTAATTATTGCCCTATTATTGTGTTTTTTTAATCTTTTTACTTTCACTAAAATTAAGAATAATTAACTGTTATAAAAATTAAATCTTTTAAACACCCTCTCTTTTCATTCTTACACCTTATTATTATTCGAGACCTATCACCATTCAACCATACAACCATACAACAATTACCTCAACAAGTCACGACCATGTTATTATGCACCCTCCAATCATCAACATCTGAAATAAGATAGTGTGGTTGCGTTTGGTATATATGATGGTGGTGTACGTGTCCGGTGGCGGATGGCGAGCGGAGGAGTCTCCGGCAGTGTTTGTGGGTCACCGACGGTGATATGTGGTGACAGAATCGGTCTCCGGCAACTGCAGCTCGCAACATTGTTTTTTTTGTCAGAGTTTCAGTTCGGTCCAAATCCTTCATCAACTACAAACATACATTTTCAATCTCGTTTTATCAGTAGAGAAATAGAATGATAGCAAAAAGAGGATAAGTTGGATTCCCAGTAAAGATGAACATTTTCTATATTTGTTTAATGTTTTTATTTATTCGATGTTCATGTTCCCAGTAGCTATCTATAAAATCAGACTAATAAATTAGGGGGTGATACTCACACCACATTTTTTGATGCATTCATTACAATTTGTGTATTATGGTATTTACAAATTGTAATGCTCGAATTGTGATGTATAAAAAAATATGATGTGAGTATCAATTCTCTAATAAATTAGCTTTAGTAGAATTATGGCATGTTTAGTACAAACTCCAACATATTGACTTTTTGACCTTTTGGTGTATTTAGTAGGACCCAATATTCAATGGATCATTAATGTGCAAAAAAAATCACCTGTTCAATTCATTTATGCGAAACATTCCAAACACAATTACACAAATAACTAGTTTTGATCATTAATGAAAACTAAATAGTAAAGAGCATTGAATACCTTATTAGTGCATCCACTATTGTGGGTTTATGAAAAGGTTTAAGAAAAACGAAAAGGTTTATGTTTATTTCAATCATAGTTGACACTCATTTCATGTCTATATGACATGAAGATGTCCTAATTCTTGAACCTCTTTATGAATTTAATACATTTAATGCATTTGTTAAAAAAAAAACATTATATAAACTTGCAAATGTTTATACTATAGTGAATATAAGTTTATAAAATCAAAATGTCTAAAATTTATTGAAGTATTAATGTATAAACCTTTGTTATCATAGTGGATACTCTTAGATGATTGAACAATTTTGATCGGTAATTTAGTTATTGAAGGAATGACATTGACGGTTCATTTTGCTTGGCTTTTCTCTTCCTTATCACTGGATTGGGAGAGGCCGCCATTGGTAGTCCTAAAACAAATAGGGTTTTGGGCTATATAATTATGGACTTTTGGGGCTAGTTGTGAGGGGCCCAGCACCCGCTGGCCACCCTATCCCCTCCGCCCCCGGGTAGATTTCAGCACAAACAATCAAAGCTCAAAGGTTCCTCAAAGAGTTCTAAATGATGCTAATTTTCCACAACTCAAGAAAAGTGTCATTTTAGTTGCTCGCCAACAAGTAAGTTTAAAATAGGGATGAGCACGGTACCAGAATGGTACCGAACCGTACCGAATTGGTGGTACTATACGTGCACAAAACCGGTTTTACCGTTGGTTTTGAAACCGGTTTTTAAAACCGGTTTTGCCAAAAATCGCCGTTTTTTCGGTTTTCGGAATCGATTTAGGTTTTTGGTTTTTCGGTTTTAAATGTTCGAATCGGTTTTTTCGGTTTCAAATGTTGAATCGGTTTTTACGGTTGTTTTTTTCGTTTTAAATGTTCGGATCCGTTTTTATCGGTATTTTACCGTTCGGTTTTTCGAATTTAAAACATTTAATACATTTCGAATACAATCATAACTTTTATTTAAACAATACAATCATACAACTAAAACTATAAAATACTAATACATTTCGAATACAATCATAACTTTTATTTAAACAATACAATTATAGAACTAAAAATAAATAAATACTAATACATTTCGAGCTTCGGCATGGCCATCACCCCAAAACATATTAGTATACTCAAGTATATCGAGCTTCGGCATTGCCATCACCCGTGTATACTCAAGAAATTAAATCATCCAAAAATTCTTCTACATCTAACTCTTCAACATCAAATGGTTCAAATTCACCTTCATCTAATTCGGTAGCCGGAGATGATATCCCCATGTCATCTTCTTCTTGTGCTATAGTTTCTTCAACTTCTTCAATCGAACCTTCCAACGATGTTTGATGTTGTACCCTATCTACTCCGTCCATATAATCTTTCAAACATACACATACTTCCACGGATTCGGGGCTAAGTTTTGTCCTTCTATCCGATATAATTCGACCACTATGAGAAAAGGCCGATTCGGAAGCTACCGTCGAAGCTTGGACCGCTAATAAGTCACGAGCCATAGCGGCTAAAATTGGAAATTGGATTTCCCTTTCTTTCCACCAAGCCAAAATGTCAAAGTTTGCAAACTCATCGGGACTTAAAGTTGTTAAAACGTTTGTAGCCATATATTGTCCCAACTCGCTTGTCGGGCCGATGATCGTTGACGCTTTGTAGCGTCTTCACGTAAAGTATTATAAAGGTTTATGTTAATGTCCCTTGTCATTCGGGACGAACCGGCCCGCATTGGGTCGAGAATTGGGTTTGGTTGTTGACCATATTTTGTTGCATAAATTTCAAACAATTTTTTAAAATAATCATTAAATTTAAAAACTTGAGATTCTATATAGTTGGGATCTTCACCGTCCAACCCAAAAGATAATTCTAAATTTTCCATTATTCTTCTTATTAAAAATTCTCACGCTCCAACATTTAAACATGGATTAAGTCTTGGTGAACAAGTATAAACCAAAGGTAAAATAGCAAAATATTTTATAAATCTCTTTTTATAACTTTAACCATTTTTCTAAACATTTGAGTAGGTGAGTCTTTTAATTAGTCTAATTTTTCCGTCATAGCATAAACTTGATTTAAAACTAATGGGCTAGTTGGGTAATAAACACCCGATACTATAGTTGTTGCCTCTTTAAAAACTTGTAAAAAATAGTTAAAGCATTTAGTCGATCCCAATCTTGCTCATCTATCAGTAGAGCGGTTTTATCAACAAGTAATTCATTAAAAGCATCTAAAGTAGAACGTTGTCGTAATATATTTTCAAACATAATGCAAGTAGAATTCCACCTAGTAGGTGTATCTAATTTCGGTCCTAGCCATGGTTCACCACATTGTTTACGAAAACGTTTATAGTTCATTTGTCGTTCATTACTCGAGCGATATATATTTGTTAACATACCCCTAAATACCAAACGTAATCTCTCACATATTTTTAATGCCGCTTGAACGGATAAATTTATAACATGAGCAACACAACGGGAATGAAAAAAAGCACCATCTAAAATGGGTTTTATACGTAATTTTAACAATTCCATAGCTCTAGTATTATTAGATGCATTATCTAGTGAAATCGTAAAAACTTTATCATCTAAATTATATTCAATTAAAGTATCATGTAAAATTTATCTTAAATTAGATCCCGTATGTGGATAACCAAATAGTTTAAAAGCAATTGTCCGTTTAATTAATAACCAAGATTCGAGGATTAAACCAATGGCCGTAACGGCGAGATAAGAATTTGCCGAACCATGTGGTGCGGTCCAAACATCCGTAGTTATAGAAACACCATATTTATAATCATGAAAACCATTAATAATATCATTTTTAGCCGTTTCCCATAATTTAAAAGCATCACTTCTAAGTTTAGTACGACTTACTTGTTTATACCGCCCGTGTAGCCTCTTTTTGATGATGGCCGTAAGCTTGGCATTGTCGAAGAGGTTGAATGGATAAGTATATTGAATGACCCACCCCGTAAAATCTCTTTGAAGCGCATCATTATCATATACACAAATTTGACCATCCTCACCAATAGTACCGTCGGCATTTTGAGGTACCGCGGAACATTTGGTTATATGACCCCTTAGTGTAGTGTTAGCCCCAGAAGCATAAAAGTTCAAACATTTTTTGCAACGCGCCTTTTCCGTCCCATCCTTCATAACACACAAATCCATATGATTAAAAACCTCCGGATTTCATGCGGTTGGTTTAACATGAAGAACATCATCTTGTGTGTAATGTTTTCGTGACCGGGAAGACCCAACGGAGGGAGGATTAGTGGAAGCTTGTTGTGATTGTGTGTTTTCCATTATAAAGAAATTAGAGATAATAGAGAGATTAAAAAGAGATTTGATGTGTTTTAAGCCTCAACCCAAAACACATATTTATACTACAAGTTCTAGCTTCAAAGTACTCAAAAATCAAAAAGACAAGAAAAAGCGGTAAAAACATGTCATAAGCCTACTGTGCTACGATTACCATTTTCCGGCCGATCGGTTTTAAAACGGCGAAAACCGGTCAAAACGGTTAAAACGGTTTTAAACCGGTTTTGACCGGTTTTGACCGGTTTTCGCCGGTTACGGTATTCAAATCAACGGATAGTTTGACTTTACGTTGACCGGTTTTAAAACCGGTTTAAGCGAGTTTTTAGCCGGTATTCAAATCCAACGGCTAGTTTGACTTTCGTTGACCGGTTTTAAAACGGTTTAACGGTTTAAACCGGTTTTAGCGATTTCGACAAAAAAAAAATCGGTTTTAACGGTTTTCAAAAACGGTTTAACCCAGTTGTAGAACTGGTAAAAACCGGTCGGCTAGAAAAACTTAAAACCGGTACAACCGGTTCGGTTTACTAAAACCGGTTTCGGTTTTGTAAAAACCGGTTTTGTTGAAAACCGGTTCCGGTTTTGTCGTCCGGTTTTTTTGAAAACCGGTTTAAACTTGCACCTCTAGGTGGTACTGATTTTTTCCCGAACATTAAAGTGGGTACCGGGAAATCGGTACCTATACGGTTCTTCCCCTTTTTCGTTGAAAAAAAATGATTTCAAGAAAATGCAACAAAAAATAGGAAAAAACATGCATTTTCAAGTGATTTCAAACCAAATGGGTGTTTGGATAAGTTAATTAAGTAAAAAATATGTCTACTCAATTTTCGGGATTTTTTTGGGTACTTCCCGCTTTGATACCGTATCAGTATAGTGGTACCAATTTTTTGGCTCAATTCATAGTATGCGATGCAGTGTATTGGGAGTCGGTACCGTTTTAGATGCACGGTGACGATTTCGGTTCGGTACCAGGATTCGAGTCCAAATGCTCGTCCCTAGTTTAAAAGAACATTTGAGTTGTTGGAGAGTGTGAGAATATTAAAGCATATTTTCGTATCTCGATGGGGAAGGTACGCCATCATCGTGTCTCTAATAGACGAAGAGCAACTCAATATCTGGAAGGCCAGTCGGAAAAAACTCAAGCCTCTGTTTATCTCATCTTATCAATTAGACGAAAATGGAGGTTCATTTAAAAGATTCGTGTGGTAAGAGATAGATTAAACCATTTTTACCTATTCCTTAGTCCTAAGCAACTGTTAAGACAATAGCAGAGTGTTGGAGGAGTCTCTTAAATATTCCGGAGTTCAGATCATAAATGAAACAAGTTGAAATTTCCTACTTAATGGTAGTAACATCTTCACATGTTCAAATCGAGGAGACTTTGGAAGTGGAAATAAAGGATAAAATATACCAAGTATTTGTGCGTGAAATCACGATAGATGGGTCTTCGGCTCTGGATGAAGATGATAAGCACAGATTTGGCACATCAGTCCTGTCTCATATCAAGAAAACGAAGTCGCCTCATACGAATCGATTTCAAAAGACAAGAAGTCACCTGGAAAGGTTATTTCTGCATTTTCTTCTTGCAATTTGAATTCAATCTCAGATTCAAACCAAGGGAAAAATATAGCCGTTGTAGATTGTGACAAGTCTATTCAATCTCATGTATTTTCTTCTTGCAGTTGGTGCAAATGAATCCCTTCTATTGTTAGCAACACTGGAGCACTAAGTTCTTTAAAGGCATAGTTTTTATTGATTCTTTTACTCTGTTTTGATGTTGTATACTTGTATGTCATCATTCACGTTGTTTTTAGTATAGAGCTTCTATACTTCATCAATATATAATCATTTACTGTTATATCTTTAAAGAAAAGAAAAAAAAAAGTGACTTAAACATTTCTTGACAGAACCTATGGAATTTAATTCAAATCCATTAATTGGACTCTCTGCATTTGACAAGAATACCATTTTTTATCATAAATCTAAAGTAACTCTGTCACTCATTTACCTTACTAGCTACGTTTTTAGTTTGAAGGGTTTCCACTAATAGTTGCACTCTAACTTCGTCGGTTTGTTCCTGTTTATTCGATTTGCTTACCGCGTACTTCGCTGACATGCTTTTCTGAATGTTGAACAAAATGCTCGTAACAGTTTCTATCCCATTATCATCTGCTTAACTTTATGCTTCATTGGTTTTGTTCACTACCAAAAGACTACGGAGACGTGTTACCAAGGAATATGGAGGAAATGCTAAACATTGAGAATGTGCTACAAGTATGCTCACCGTCGCTAATGCAACATTGTATCTCTAAAAAAAACTCTAGAAAAAAACAATATGAACTCATATAATGACATTACAATTCTTTGTCAAAAAAACTATTCTAGAGAAAGAAACAAAGATATCAGATATCTACCTGCTAAGCTAATACGAAGTTTCAACCAACAAGAATCCTAATACATATAAAAAAGGATAACTCGATGTTATTGTAAAGAAACATGATTTAACTTAAATAAAATTTATTAATACTGAAAACCAAAGTTTCACAACTAAACTGATCTCAATCAATATATAACCAAGAACTATGAATCCTGAACTCAATCAGATAACAAAACAACAATATAGAGAATCAAACTGATCAAGATGATCGGATATACCAGGGTTTATAGCTTTTTGAGAGAGTAAATTGTTTTAGAGAGAGAGATGATCAAAAGTTATGAGAGAAGGCTTCTTATCTTCTTTCTTTATATAGCCTCTCCAATCGACTTAGTTTAGCTTGTCAACCTTAGCCCCTCATCTTTCATTACTTTGTCATCAATCTTTCAAAGAATCATCTATGTTATATCCGAAAATAAGAAAAGTGCACAACCAATCCCTCTAATATTTCCAGACCTAGATTATGATTTTAACATCCCCGAACCTTGGCCGGCCCGGAAAACATCATACAAGCCTAGATTTGAAACCAGTTTATTGTGTTGAATTTAATCAAGACCTTTTGTAAAAATGTCATCAGTTTCATATGTTGTACCAATCTTAATAGTTACAATAACAAGAGTTAAAATTTTATCTCTTACAAAATGAAGATCTATTTCCAAATACTTAGTTCTTTTATGAAAAACTGGATTTGCAGCAATTTTAATTGCTGCTTGACTATTACAAAATATTTTGATAGGAATAAAATGTTCCCAGTTCAGATCCTTCAAAATCTTAAGGATCCAAACAATCTCAAAAGTTACAGAAGCTAAAGTTCTATACTCAGCTTCTGGAGATGACTTTGAGAGGGTATTTTGCTTTTTGCTTTTCCATGAAACCATAGAACCATTTAGACTAATGCAAAAACCAGTAACAGATTTCCTAGTGACAACACATTTTGCCCAATCAACATCTACAAATGCCTCTAAAGAATTAATAGAACTTTGAACAATATGTTGACCCATACTGGAGAGCCTTTTAAATACCTCAACACCTTTAAAGCAATCTTTAAATGAGACCTGAAAGAGGAATGCATAAATTGGCTCAAACAATATATTGCATAAGATATGTCTGGCCTAGTATGTGCGAAGTAAATCAATTTACCAATTAACTTTTGATACTCAATTATATCATCAAGAATAGGATCTTTATTAGTAGGTTCATAAGTAATGGTTAAGTTTTGTTCAAGAAGAATAGCAGATGGTTTGCATGTAAGTAACCCAAAATTAGACAAGAGATCTAAACAAAACTTTCTCTTAGACAAGCATAAACCTTCTTTAGTTTCAATTACTTCAATTCTCAGAAATATTTCAACTTTCCCAAATCCTTAATTTGAAATTTAGTTTTCAAAAACTCTTTAAAACCTTAATTTCTTTTATTTTATTACCAGTTATGATTATGCCATCAACATACACAAGTAGAATTCATTTTTAGTAAATAACGAGTAATCACTTTTACTTTGAGAAAAACCATTCTCAAAAAGAACTTGAATAAGTTTGGCATTCCATTGCCTAGGTACTTGTTTTAACCCTTACAAAGACTTCTTAAGTCTACATACCCTTCTATCACCCACATCAAAATAACCTTCTGGTAAAGTCATATAAACAGTTTCATTAAGATCACCATACAAAAAAAGCATTATTAATGTCAAGTTGGTAAATAGGCCAATCTTGTTGAACTGCAAGATTAATCACACACCTACTAGTAACAATCTTGAAAACAGGTGAAAAAGTTTCATCAAGTCAACGCCCTCTTTTTTATTATAACCTTTAGCTATTAATCTAGCCTTAAATCTTTCAATTTCCCAACTAGACTTATATTTAATCTTAAACCCCATTTGGATCCAATGGGTTTTCTATCACTAGGCAGTTCAGTGATTTCAAAAGTATCATTTTCATATAAGGCATTCATTTCTTTGTTCATTGCCTCTTTCTAGTGTTGCTCCTTACAAGCTTCCCAATAATTTTTTGGTTCAGAAATTTTATTTAACTTTGTTACAAAACAAAAGTTTTCAGAACTTAGATTGGCATAACTCACAAATATTTCAAGTCCAAATTTTACTTTAGAGTCCACAACAAACTGATTATATTTATTTTGAAAATAAAAGACCTTTCAGACCTCCTAAGAGGCTGAGTGTGAACTACATTTTCAGTTTCTGCGAATGGAATGTTTTGAGCAATACCTTTAGAGTATGCATTGTCATTCCCAGAAGTTGCAGCCATCTCACATTCAAGGGCAGAACCATTGGAACCCTGAGGATACCCCAAATTTTCCTTTAAAGGGTCAATAGTGGAACATCCTTCATGAAAAGAGTTGCTACAATCATCTAAAGAACTTGCATGTTTACATTTTAAAAAAAAAACAACATCTCTGGAAAACACAAATTGTTTCCTTTCAAGACTAAAAATTTTATACCCCTTTTTAAAAAAGAGTATCCAACGAAAAAACATTTTTCAGATCTACTACTAAATTTATCATGATTATTAAGCATAGTAGCAAAGCATAAACAGCCAAAAGCTCTTAAGTAATTTAAAGAACATTTTTTTTTTATTAAAAATCATATTGTAAGGAGATTTCCCATTCAGCACTGACGAAGGCAACCTGTTAATCAAGTAACATGCAGTAAGAATGCATTCAGACTATAAATTTAAGGGCAAATGACACAAAAAGACACTCAACTTATAGTCTATTTCCAATTAAGGTACTCTAATTTTTTTCTTGCACATAAAGGCGCTCAACTTTTTTTAGCGGATTTAGGTTTTTCTTAACTTTAGTTAATCCACTTCGTTAGTAAATTACGTGTTTGGTCCTTGAGTTTATATAATCATTTCATGCATCGTCCAACACCACCAAAAAAAAATTCGAAAAAAAAAAATTAAAAAAAACTGAAAAAAAAATCTGTAAAAAACGTTTCCAAAAAAATTTTCAAAAAGAATTTTGATTTTCTTTTTTTTTGGAAACTTTTTGAATTTTTTTGATTTTTTTTTGAATTTTTGAATTTTATTTTTCTTTTCAAAAAAAATTATTTTTAATATTTTTGAATTTTTGAATTTTTTTTCTTTTAAATTTTTTTGTTTTTTTTGAATTTCTTTGGAAACTTTCTTTACCGATTTTCTTTTTTTTTAAACTATTTTTTATTTCAAGATTTTTTTTTTTGGATTTTATTTTTTGGTAATGGTTGGTGCATGAAATGTTATACAAACTCAAGGACCAAACATGTAATTTATTAACGAAGTAGGTTAACATTAGGAAGAAAAAAAAACCTAAATCCGCTAACAAAAAAGTTGAGTGCCTTTATGTGCAAAAAAAAAGTATAGTATCTTGATTGGAAATAGACCCCAACTTGAGTATCTTTTTGTGCCATTTGCCCTAAATTTAAAGGAGTTCCTCCCTGAAACATAAGGGATCTGACCACATTAAGCAGATGCCTATGTTTCCTTTCCACAATCCCATTCTGTTGTGGGGTATAAGCACATGAAGTTTGATGTATTATGCCATTGTTAACACAAAACTCAGTAGATTTATTATTAACAAACGCAGTACCATTATCACTTCTAAATGTTTTAACAGTTTTCTTGAATTGATTTTTAATCAAATTAAAAAAGACATAAATACAATCAAACACTTCATCTTTGGTCTTAATCAAATAAACTCAAACAACCCTAGTGAAGTCATCAACAATAGTTAAAAAAATACCTATAACCTTCCTTACTTACAACTCTATAAGGCCTCCAAAAGTCAAGATGGACAAGTTCAGCAAGCATATAGGACTTATGCTCACTTAAAAGAAAAGGTTCTCTAATTTGTTTAGCTTTTTGAAAAACTTCACAATATTCAATTATCTCTATTTTCAAAAACAATATTATTTTTTAAAACATTTAATACTTGATTAGAGGGATGACAAAGCCTGTAATGCCCAAATGTTTGGACAAACTCGAAAACTGAAATTTTTTGTTTTTATTTAAAAAATTACCTTGATTTTTATCAAAATGATACAACCCATCATATTGTCTACCAATCCTCTGAAGTTTCACATGCTTCAAATCCTGAGATAAAACATAACACTTTGACTCATCAAAAGCAATAATAAATTTGTTGTCTCTTGCCACTTTATGAACAAACATAAGGCTAATACAATATTCTGGAACCACCAATACATCATACAGAGTCAAACATTCAGTAAGAATTAAATTTCATACCTTAGTAATTAAAGCTTATGTTCTATTAGAAACTTTGATTTTAAGGTATGAAATGTCAATTACATTTACTAAGTCTTTATCAGTGTATGTTAAGTGTTGGTTGGCACCAAAATCAACAATCAGTCCATTCTGCACAAGTGCGGAATGGTGCTGACTATTGGAACAAAAAAAATTTAAGTTTTTGTTAAAAAAATTTACTATTGTTTAAAACTATACCTGCCATATGGCCTATATACCTTTGCCTTTTCCATCAGTATTAAAAGAACTCTCCTTTATTAAAAGCAACAATTTCAAAATCTGTTTATCATAAAATGTAGAAGTGGTACTGGAGCCAACAAAGTTATTGTTATTTATAAACCTTTTGTAAAAAATTTGAACACCCTGATTGTTAAAGTTACCAGAATTCTTTTTACCAAAATTAGTTGGGTATCCAATCAATTTAAAACATCTATCAATAGTATGACCATTAAACCCACAATGTTCACAAACCAGATCGATCAGGTCCACTATTATTTCTTCAATTCCCATTATTATTCCCATTACTAGGTCTGGTCACATTATTAGGTCTATAAAAATATTCATAGGTTTGGGTCCTCTGAGAATTCCCTCTATTTGCCACACCGGAATTAAACACAAAGGATTGAGACCTCCTAGAAGTCCCAGTACCAGAACCAGTAAACACCAATCTGTAAAATTCTTCACTAGAGATGATGGCGTATGCAGCTCTAAAATCAGGTAATGGGTCTCTGGACAAGATATTACTTCTAGTTTGCATATAATTCCCATCAAGCCCATTAAGAATTGCATTAATTTCATTAAAGATTATGTTTTTTTAAAATCTTCTGCAGCATGACAAGTACATCTAGGCAACTTAGCCAAAGCATCAAATTATTTCCATAAAGCATTAAGTTTAAGATAATAGTCAGCGATAGTAGCATCATTTTGAGAAAGAGTGTTAACTTTATGGTGCAAATTAAAAGTAATTGACCCATCAACTTTATCATAAGTTTCTTTTAGTTCTTGCCAAACATGAGAAGCCCTTTTTGAAAAAACATTGTCCCAAATATAGCTCCTCAGAAATAGAATTGAGAATTCACCCCAAAACAATTGCATTTACCCTATCCCATTGTCTGCCTAAAACCTCATTAGTGTTGGGCCTTCTGCAACTCCCATCAATAAAACCAGTTTTATTCTTTCGTTCTAAGGCCAGTTGCATAGACAGGACCAAACATTATAGTTTTCAGTTCCTTTTAGTTTAACAGACACAACAGTAAGTGATGAAGAGTCATCAGGATGCAAGTATAAAGGGTTACTCAAGTCAAGTTTATAAATTAAGGTGACAAGGTCTGGGTCACTATGCTCAGAACCAGCATAATACTCATCTTCATAAACACCATGAACATACATGATTACATAACAAAAAAGATATCAAATAACAAACAGTCAAGCACTCAAGGAGACATGAAAGAAGTTCCCAAGTTTTCCTTGCCACTAAAGTGGTAGGTTAAGGGTGCACACAAACACAACCAACAATAGTAATAAAGAATTAAAACAAGTAAATCACCACAACTCAACAAATCACACAGAACCACTAACAATCAACAACTCAACTTCTAGTGTTTCCCAATCATATCCTCCAACAATCTATTGCATGAAAAAAAAAAAAAAAAAAAAATAAATAAATAAATAAATAACGCGTGAGAGGTGTTACAGAGCACTCAATAATAATCAGCAGCAAAATATCAGACCTACTACACCTTTGATTCACTTAGTCAAAAGATATAGCAGATATCAAACCAATACCCCAGATCCAAAATCAACAAACCCTAATTTCTCCAAATTAGGCAAATCACCCAGAATCACTTCCAATCGAACCAAGAACACCAGATCTATCAACTAAACCAACTTAATCGACCGCAAAGGCTTTTAGAGAGTAAAAGCCCAAATATCCCAATCCATAATTTTACAAAAATTATGCGTTTTAAAAAATCTTTTAAATCTGGTCAATTAAACACTAGATCTATCAATTAACACAAGTTAATTGAAAGATATCAAAGAATTTTAGAAAATCTCCAAAAAAATTTCGAAACCCTAATTTTCTAGAAATCAATTTCAGAGCAAGTTTAGACAACCTGCCTCTAATACCATGTAAATAAACAAATTTAACTTGAACAAAAGAATTTATTAATACTGAAAACCAAAGTTTTACAACTAAACTGATCTCAGTCAGTATATAACCAAGAACTATTAATGCTGATCTCAATCAGATAACAAAACAACAATATAGTGAATTAAACTGATCAAGATGATCAGATATGACCATATTAGGATTTACAGCTTTTTGAGAGAGTAATCATTTTTTAGAGAGAAAGATGATCAAAAGTTATGAGAGAAGGCTTCTTGTTTTCTTTCTTTATATAGCCTCTCCAACCGCTTAGTCCAGCTTGTCAACCTTAGCCCCCTCATCTTTCATTCCTTTGTCATCAATCTTCCAAAGAATTATCTATGTTATATCTGAAAATAAGAAAAGTGCACAATCAGTTCCTCTAATGTTTCCAGGCCTAGATTATCATTTTAATAGTTATGCATTTTTTTTAATGTAAACGCTTTAGCGTTTACATACGATATTTAAGATATTATAAAACTCCAAAAGATTAACATCAAATTTTAGTACTTTCACAGACTTAATAATAAAATTAAGCATCTAAAAAGGCAAATGTATTTAAGACCCTTCATATATAATTTGTCAAAACAAAACTAACCACATAATCGTTAAAAAAAACTTTCAACCCAATAATGTGACATGACACTTGGATCATTTAGTACTCTCTTTCTTCACCAACCTTTTTTTCTATGACAAATCATTTTGTGGAAAAAAAATCAAAATAATAAAAAAATAATTTTATATGGTTACAACATTTTTCACTTTTTTTATTGTCAATTCAAACATCAAATTGATTCATATCATGTTTATTTATGTTTTCATTCACATATTCAATCTAGATTCTAGATTTTTAAGACGCTGTAAAGACTACTAAATTGGGTCTGCCTATAAATATGTAGGGCTCATTCTTATTCATGGACTTAGGCCTACAATCCAGCTAAGTTTCTACACCACGCATACTAACGTAGCCCATGAATTGTTGAAGTCTTTATATGTATTGGTAATGTCATAACACAATTAACTGATATTCTTGGTAACTTGAGACACAACGACAAGAATATAAATAAATTTGACAAAGAGGATGTTATTATCTTAACCAAAATGAACCTGACTACTATAATAAAGAAGGATATTGTTATTGACCGACAAAGTACACAATCATTGTGAAACACCAAGTACGTGACTTACATCTTGAAATAAAAGTCGACTCTTATAATGTCCCGCGGTTTTAGAAAAATAACAATTTAACCAATTATATGCTTTACTTTTACTCCCAAAATATTTTGATCAGTTGCAATATGAAAATAATTGATCCTAACTTAAGAAAATGACATGATTAAATTCCAGATCAATTTTCACTTATTTATATGGTTTTGTAATAAATTCGTATCTAATGTAGCAAGTTCCTTAAAAAGAAACTAAAAATGAAACGTACCAAGAAAAGATACTAATAGAGTTATCTTGTACGAGAAACTGTGTATTTAGTACGAAATTAATTGCTTATAGTTAGATTGCAACATGGGCTCCAAAATATTCCCACATTTAGAAAGCAATGTAAATATATCGTTGATTTATGCGAGAAGGGAAAGGATGCCACAATAATTTTGAACCATATGGATAAGAATTAAGACCTACAATGTTAGTTGTTGCACATTAAATTATAATAACTCGGTATCCATGAAAAGCAGCGATTCAAAGGCTAATGTTATATAACGATTTTTATATTTTATGTTTTTTTTAATATTGTTTAACGATTTATGTAATGAATAATAGTTTTTAGAGATTGTTTGTATGTGTTGTAAGGATTATAAAGACTTAATAAGTTAGTATATTAACATGAGTTTTGCTACAATGCTTACTGGACAGTGTTAAAAAACATTTATTAACTTATTATTTTCATATTTTAAATAGTTATTCATTCTACTTTTTCGTTAATTGATTCATTTTAACTTATAAACAAAACATCCATCATGAATCATGAATGCAACCATTAATTTTATTATAAATTTCAACTTAAATGTTAAAATAACAAGTTAATAAATGATTTTTAAACACTGCTAAATGAGATTTTATAACAAAACCCTATTATTATATGTAAATTTAAAAAAATCATATATTTAACTTTATATGTTATATTATTATATTATTATATTATTATATCGACGCATGCAAACCCTATTTTTAATGTCGATGTATCACGACAAATATAAATTCAAGAAAACAAAATAATGGTAACGATGCATTAACGGATAGAGACGTAACAAGATGATTACAAAAAGCATTATGCTTGGCATGCATTGATACCATGTAAAACATTTTATATTTTAATATTAAGAATAAAGAGAAATCTATTTGGCGCAAATCATGAAGATTGCCCACAATTATTGACCTCTTGTTGGTTTCAAATTTGATTAGGGATATAGTATTGATACGGTGGCTATGCTCCTAGCCCTGCCACTTTTCTCAGGGAATATTCTCTTTGTCCTCTCATTTTTTTCAGTACAACACGTTTTTATCAGTTTTTGTTTCGTATTTCTGACAGTTTTAAGCGTTTGGCTTATTAAACTTTATATTTACAGTTCCGCATTTTCAGGTTTATAGCTTTTTGATATAAACAAAATTATAAAAAAAAAAAAAAAAAAGTAGCCACGGTATGAATAAAAACATAACCACCGTATTAATAACTGCCCCCTTTGATTAACATACTAGTTTCTTGATATGCTCCAACTTTTTTCCAATTGTTTGAATACTAACCTGACTCGTTACGGCTTAATGTGAATATGAGTTGTCTCGTGTTGGACTGGAAATTAAAGAAATATTGATCATAGAATGTGGACTGAAAATCAAGACATACCAAGTGCATTTTATTCGAAACTTATCCAACATTAAATACTCGTTCTTTTAATTACAAGAAAAAGGGTTCTAGTGACGAAAATTTAGTGACGGCTTTTATTTTAGTCACTATTTGGCAATTTTAGTATATAAGTTGTCAGTATCAACATTGTGACGAAATTTTTCGTCACTAACTGGATTAATTAGTGACCACTAATCATGTTTACCTACACGATGGTGAGTTATATAAAACCTTTTTTGTAACAAACTTGAAAACAATTGCATGCTTTTTCATCTTTCTATCTTATCTTCTTATTGAGAAGGTTGAATTACACCATGGGAGGATCAAGTCAAAGACTAAGAACATGAGGCAGCCTCCTAGGAAAAAACATTGTTGAAACTTAGCCAACAAAGATATGGATAAGAAGAGATGACAACAATGATACATGAAATAGACCTAAACCTATATATTAAAGTCGACACAATTATTTATATTTATTTGACCAATATTCATTAAATATTTATAAATCTTTTTGGGTAAGTTGTGGCAAACAAGTTTGTCATTTGTCATATATTATAAGTAACTCCCAATGCCGTCTTTCACGGGTTATGGGTACCCAATACCGTTTTCGATGTTTGGGGAAGGTTAAGATGTAGACAACCTTACCCTACCTAAGGTAGAGAGGCTGCTTCCAGTTCTACCAAAAATAGAAAGGACCTCCGGCCTTTTGTAGGGAGTGAGGATCGAACCCCTGACCTCTCGGTTGAGAGGCAAGGGGTTTTCCAACTGATCCAACTCTACTTGTTATTTGTCATATATATTATGCTATCAATTTTGTTTACCTATGTTTTTGGATAAATTGTGGCAAATAAATTTGTCATTTGTCAAATCCAAGGATCCAATCCTAGGCTTCACTAATTAAATTGTCCTTGTAAAACAGCACACGAAAGTTATTTGTGTCTGCAATGGGAACAATAATTTGAGAATCATTAAAAGATTTATATGGAGTTTTTGACCAAGTTATTGTCTTTTAAAAACTTATTTACCAATATATAGCTAACTTAAAAATATTGACTAATGTATGGTGCTACTTTCCACTCTTAATAATACAAAATCTATTCCCTTCAACCCCTCATCGCTGCTACTTGTACTGAATCTTCATCTTTAAAAAGTTTTTACAAATTAAGTCAAAGATACAATTTTATATTACACGCTTGTATTGAATTTAATTAGATGATCACTAGTATCATTTTTATTAGTATGAATCATTCTTTAAACGCCCCATATGTCGTCAATGTTTTGTCTTTGGTGCTTATTTAGTTTATTCACAACATTTATGCTTGTTTAGTTGATTTGTTATTGATATTTTATTATATTTATGACTTTAACTACGAGATTAGTTGTTTGTTTATTGTTGTTTTAATAGATTTGCCACAAGAAGAAGAAGGACGAGTAATGTGAATGTCGTTTTAGATATGATTCGTAATGTTGACTTTGGCATATTGTCGCGAACTGATTTTATTGAACTCAATGACGGATTCGATGAATATATGAAGTTATTGAGAGACGCAGTTGGAGAAAAATTGAAGCACCGTATATAGACAAAGATGAGATTAGACACAATAATTCGATGACGAATTGTTGCTACAGACTTTTGGATATTATCATTTGCATGAATTGTTTTTTAATTTTTGTTGGTCTCTGTGTTTTGAAACCAATTTATTGTTTCAGTTTGTTTTTGTGCGCATTATTGATATTATGCATATACTTTTTGTTTGCTAACTTTTAAATACACTTTTTGACAAAATTTAAAACTCAAGGAAACACCATATAATTGTCAATATATTTGAAGAAGCCATATAATGGTAAATAACTTTTTTAAATACAATTAGTTGGTAAAAAAACTCGATTTATATGTATAATTAAAAATACAAATCTAATTTTGAGTTTATTATGTGATATTACTAAAATGCCACGAATTACTATATATAACTATAGAGTGAGCAACAATCGAGTGAGCAACAGTGTTTGCAATGCAAACATTAATTGCCAACTTTCACAAGTTAGCAAAAATAGTCCCTGAGGTTTAATTGTCGTTGCAAAGTAAGTACAAGTTGGCAAAAATAGTCCTTAAGGTTTAAGTGTCGCTGCAAAGTAAGTCCTTTATAGCAATTTGGCAAAAATAGTCCCTATCAAAATTCACGGCTACAAAAGCAATCCCGCTGCATCGCGCGGGTTTCCACACTCGTTAATCACTATTTGATGATGATCATGCAAATTGAAAATTAAATAAATAAAAAATACATAAATAAATAAATAAGCCTTTTGTGTCGTTGTATTTTCTAACATTTGGATAGATTTCTATTTATGCAATCAATTACCTATAGACAATATGTAAATATACATATGACCTAAGCTTTTTGTTGCATGCCTTATAAGGAAAACAATCATATATACGAGAAAAGCATAATCAAATGAAGCGAAAGTGGTGCCAAATCTCTTAAGAGATTTGCATGAGAAAAAGTAGGCTTTACTTTTTAATCATTTGATTAAAATAAGGTTAGCCTAATCCAAAATATCTGTTTATTAATGTTCTAAAAGAGGTATGATAGTGGCCATTAGGAGATATTCCAAAAGTGGCTATGATTCATTGAAGTGTTTTTATCTTCAATAAACTAGGCGAGTACCCGTGCTTAGTGGCAGCGGTTTCTAACGTCAGATAATTAATGATTTGTGACATTATGGTGAGTGTTTTGTGTAGCGTTTAAAATAGAACGTGAACCGATGAAAATGCAATTGCAAACGCTTGTACTATATGATAACTAAAGTCTAGACAAAATTCTTAACATCTATCAAACAACATATAAAAATATTTAATGAAAATGAAAGTAAACATTACATCAGTTATGAGATAAAAACTAACAACAGACGTTCCTTGTCGCGTAAAACTAACAAGATGAGATTAATGGTGCCGTTGTTAAGAAGAACGCAAGTACCAAAATTAGCATGAATGTGATTAGGCAAAAAAAATAATAATAAGGCTAATTTTGGCTATTTTATTAAAAATTTGGGCACGTTTAGCCCCATTTTTCTTTTTGAAATGGGCGTATTTAGCCTATTGAAAAGTTAAATGTGCACTAACGGGCACATATTTTCTCTTAATTGTAAAACATTATAATCGTTTTTGAAAAAAAAATTATATATATAATATATTTATATAGCGATAGATCGTTTTTTGTTAAAAAAAGTTTATGGGTTCTAAACGAAAAATAATAAAAGTTTGAAGATTTGGGGATTAAACATGATGTTTTGAAACCCGTACGACCCGGTGGTTCAACCGGTTGAACCGTTCCCGTCCGAAAAACGGGTCGATTTAACCGAGTCAACCCGACGGGTTGGGTCAAAATGGGTCAAATTAAGCAGGGGTCAACCCACCGGTTTTGAAGCGTCGGGGTCAACCTTTTCGATATGTATTAATAGTTTCAAATTTTCACTTTTTACTTTTTGGTTTTCCTTTATATATATTGTAACAGGGTACCCTAGCGCTTGCGGCGGCGATTAACCGGAGAAATATATCTCGATGAGACGATTCACCGTTGTGGTCGGTTTCAACGGGTTCTCTCTAGTTCGTTTTCGGATGGCTGTTATTGGTTAGCCGAACTGGTGGCGACACCAGTTTCCAGTTGAACCTGTTGGTCCGATCCGATTTTCAAAACTATATGTACCATCAACTTGTTAGCTTGTATGAAGCTTTGTGTGTTTTATTAATTTGTATAATGTATATAATAAGATGTACTTTTCATTTTAGGGTGTTTTAAAAATAATATTAATTAGTCTGTTTAATTATTTTATATTTAGAATTATGTTGTAGCTTGTTTAAATTGTATATTGTGAAAATTTTATTTTACTTTTTAGTAAGATAGTTTTAGTGATAAAAAAAGTTTATGGGTTATAAACGAATAATAGAAAAAGTTTGAGAAATTGGGGATTAAAATAATATTTTGAAACCCGGTTCGATCCGGGAGATTCAACTGGTTGAACCGTTCCGGTTAAAAAACGAGTCAATATAAACCGGGTCAACTCGACGGGTCGGGTCGAAAAAACGGGTCAGATTAAACCGGGTCCTGGGTCAACCCGGTTTTCGATGTGTATTAATAGTTTCCTTTTGAAACATATGTATGTATTAATAGTTGAAATTACTCATAATTAATTTATTTCAACATTTCCTTTTTAATTTTTTTCACATTTCACTTTCTTGACTTTTCACTTTTCACTTTGACCATTTTTCTATTATAGATAGTATAGATAGCAATGATTTTTTTTAAAAAAATTATACTGATTTAATACGTAAATTCTAAAAAAAGTTGTGTAAATATAACAAAATTTTATAAAGTGTTTCAATTTACAATTTTTGATGACATATCATATCTGAAAGTCTGACACGTTATATCATTTATAACGTGACACATCATCAAAATATATAGATTGAAACACTTTATTTGTTACGTTTACAGAACTTTTTTAAAGTTTACGTATCAAAACGAGACAATAAAAAAGTTCGTATATATTTTATTACCAAAACCCTTCATTTAATATAATTACATAATCTTTGTAATTATTAAGCTAGAGGTAAGTATTTCACCTCTGTTTTCCATAAATATTAGTTGAATAATATAATCTAACCGACATAGAATTCAATGTCTAACATGATATCGGAGCCTTAAATACAATCTATCGAAAAATAGTTATCATCTGGTTATCCGCTACTCCTCAATTGTTTAATGAATGTTTATTGATCAAATCTCAAACTATCTGAAATAACTTAAAATAGTTAGTGCCGTACGTACGCATGCTTAAAGCCAATGTATTAGGTACAGTTTTAAATTGATTTTCAACCTTCACGACTTCGCATACTTACATGCTTTTGTTTATGTTATCTTTAGTTTCATTAGTCTTATATTTAGACTGAAAGATATACTTAATTATAACGAATTAAGAGAATGTAAACATATAACTTAAGTTTATGTAACACAGTACGCGGATTCTCCTAAGGTCGTGGACTGTATTGATGTGTGATTCAGAGCTCCTAAGGTCGTGGACTGTATTGATGTGTGATTCAGAGCTCATAAGTCATATATTACACTTTTGGATGATGAAGGTCACGCGCCACCGTAGGACACACAAGCCACCTCACGTGTGATGCGAGCCAAAAAATGGGACGAACAGTGACCTTGCGTACCTCTCGGGCATTGCGTAATTTTGGGGGCGCCCCACCCCAAACGTTAACTTATTTGAAATCAAATTTTCGGGTCGCATGTTCTTGTATTCTAAATATTGACACATATTCAAAACTATTATCAAATTTAATGACTTCTACTAAAAAACCAGCTCATATGTCTTATGAGTTACGTAGTATAACACTTATCCATTAAGGAGTATTTAATATTTGGTGGAAAAGTCCTTGTAATTTGTAGACCTATAAATGGACCTAGCTATATGTGTGATTAAGACCCTTGGCTCTATTGATTTCTCTTATTTACATCGACCTAAATAGCATAAACATTATCTTACACGTTAAGCTCAAGATTAAGTAAATGAATAAGACTTGACGAGATATTTATCCATATTACTTTATTTCTAACAAAATCTATCCAACCACCTATAGTTACAACTACCATCATAATGCCAAATCACCAACTCAAAAACTAGAACAAAAAATCCACAATGTAGATAAAACTATATACTAGAAACCAAAATAATTGATATCGACTATAATCAAAGGTAAGCAAAGACAAAAATTAGGATACAAACAACGAAAAAGGTCTATACAAACAAAGATGAAAACGATATCGAACGGGAAGGTGATGTAAGAGGCCAGTATTATTGGTGATGCCAAAGCTCAAAGTGCAAAACTCTTTTTAGCTAAATTAACTGTTTTTCGTTTTGGTTTTGGTTTTCTCTTCTATAATTTACGAATGAAAGAATGGTTAATCTTTTATATAATAGAGAAATTACATCATTTCGGAGTGATTTTCATTCTTATTGAAAAAACAATTGGGCTAATAGGAGAGCTCGATTTCGCCACGTAAGCAAAATCGTGTAATGTAATTGGTTAATAAAAGTAAAAATTAAATTAATTTTGGTCAAACCTTAATAAATTTGGTTGATAAAAAAACAAATAAAAATATAGAAATTTGTGAAAACAAAAACTTAAAAAAAGATGAGGTAATTAATAAAACTTTAGTGATTGAATTTTTAAAAATTATATAAAGTTAAGTGTAATATTATAAGCAGACCCGATAAAAAGCAAGTGCAACAAATGCAGATGCACAGGGCCCCATCTTTAAAAGGGCCTCCAAATTCCCAGCCCAAGTATTAACACCTTATCTCATTCGACTCATGTTTGACATACAAAGTGAGATAGTGAGTAATTCAGAGTAGTATTTAATAAGATTTTCTTTTACTCTACCAATTTGTTCACCATTTAATTACTTGCCTTATTTTTTTTATTTTTTTTTTTGAACTATGACTTTCATTAGAAACCGAAGAGAGGACCCCAAAATCAGGGCCCCCGAAAAACAAAAACGCTACTTACATGAATTTGAATTTACACCAGTTCTCCCAAGACATCGACTTAAGCCTACCTCTATTGGAGAACCATAAGTAACCTACCGCCTTAACCTCGCTCAAAATATTACCAGCATTCACCTGCTTATTTGAGAATCTATGCTCGTTCCGTGCCTTCCAAATAGCCCAGCAACCAATGACAATCAGACCTTGAAATACCTCTTTGGCCATGCCCTTTAAACCCGCGAAGGTATGGAGCTCTAGCAAATCTCCAAAAGAGAAAGCATAAATGTTTGGAACCTTACACCATTGACTGATGCCCTGCCAAACGACTGAAGCAACCAAGCACGAGGTAAAAACATGGTCCACCGACTCATCCACACACCCACAAACCTGACATTTAGGATCCGCGACCGGAACATGCCTCAATAATAACGATGCCGAAGTCGGAATCCCTCCTAAATCCGCCCGCCAAGCGAAGACGTTGCATTTGACAGGAATCCATTTACACCAATTCAACACAAAATTGTTGTTCGCATCGATTCCTGACAATAAAAATTTCTTAACCTCAGCCACCGAAAAGGTTCCTTCGTCATTCCCGAGCCACTGCCACTGATTCTTGCAGTTAGAAAGCACGCCCAACGACTCTTCAATTATACCATTCAGCATGGCCAATTGCCCCAGAATCTCAGTCTCCATCGGCCTCTGTTTCCACATCCACTTAACCGCAACTTGCCCTCCCGAATCAATAATCCTCTCCTTCACCTTACACTTCTTAAATTTCTCTGGCCGAAATAACTCAGGGGCCAAATCCTTGAGCGGAACATCCGACAACCAAGGATCAATCCAGAAAGCTATATCCGACCCATCCCCAACAACCCCTTTGAACAACTTATGAAGAGGAATACCTTCAACCACTGTATTAGCCATAGACTTAACAATGGCTCTCCAAACACCGCTACTACTCTTACTAACAGGGATAAAATCCCAGTTCCTATTGCTAGCATGAATAGCATCAACAACATTTTTCCAGAGACTATTTTTTTCATTCTTATACCTCCACCCCCATTTAGCAAGGAGGGCCGAGTTAGACACCTGCAACTTACAAACTCCCAGATCCCCTTTATCCTTAGGCATCGCCACCTTGTCCCAAGCTACCCAATGCATTTTCCGACTCACGTTAGACCCTCCCCATAGAAACCTCCTAATATACGATTCCAGGTCCTTGTCCCATACTTGCCTTATTTTTAATACATTGTCATTTAGCTTTTGAGTTGAAATGTGGTTTGAATTTGAAATTAAAATTTGAGAAATTAATTAAGACGCATATGATATGATTTTATTTAGGCACCATTATTATAATGCTTTTTTTTAAAAAAATGCCTTACTAATAAGTGTTTCTTTGTATATGTTTAGATTATTATGTTCAAGGGCTTATTTTTTAATTTGGCACAGGGACACTAAAATCAATGAGAAGGTCTTGATTATAAGCCTTCATATTTTTTAATAACTTTAGATTATAAACAAATAACTACGTATACTTTATACCTTTTATACTTTATATATCTTAAAAAATACAATGTATATGTTGTTTTAAAATAACAACATATAAATTTGCATAAGATTATAAATATCAAATTTTTTACTATATACGTTCAATAAGGACTCTTTTATTTTATTTTTAAAAGTTTAACCTATGTGGACACGAGTTTACATTTGAAATACGGCTAAATTACTGAAAACATAAATATAATTATCAAATTGTAAGCCCGGGCTACTTTAATATAAAAATAAATATACGTGATTGTACTTATAACAATGACTCGTGTAATTCTTAATTATTTATATAAGGATATCTAGAAAAACATTTTTAAAAAACTTTAAGGGGTATACTTTAACTTTATCAACGCTCATTATATGCTATTAAACTTACATCATGTGTACAACATAATATCATTAGTGAAATTAAATAACAACATCAGCATCTTTGTCAGCTAAATAAAATTTAATTTTGAGTTACCTAACAGAAATTTTTACAAATATTTTACCAAATTCTAATGGATATTAATGCATAATGAAAAACTCATGCATAAGTATTAGTTGTACTTATATCACAATTTTCATAAGCAAATTCTTATATGTGTATATAATGAACTAAAATGTTAAAATAAATTTGATTTATGTGTAAACTTCGTGCATGCATGAAACTTATAACTATATAATTATATACAATTACCTTTAAAAACATAATATTCAGTATTAATACAAAATAATTTTTTTGTCAAAACTCCATGAATGAACGAGTATTATAACTATTAATTTGTAAAAAGATTTACACCTCGTCTTTAAATTGTACATGCTCGTCTATATGGGGTTCAGGTGATGGGAAGAAACGTAGAAGTCGTGGCCTCTATGGCGTAAGGTTTATTCCTTTTACGAAGTAGAGATTTCGAATAGAATTTATTCGGGGCTTTAAGTCTTTAGGCCGTAAAATGATAAATCCCTTTATGACGTAAAGACGAGGATTCTAGAATGTTCATTTTATGCCGTAAAGACGACGATTCTAGAATGTTCATTTTATTGTTTAATTCTTTCTTTAGTATAAATAATTTACTTTTCTTGCAAGTTTTATTTCCTTATATATATAATGCTTATTATAATCGTAATAACATCTTAGATAATTAATTTAATTGTGTTTTTTTAGAGTTTTATCTCTTGTTTTGGTTTTATTCCCTTGATGTACGTCTCGTTATCACTTTTGGATCAAAGTTTTTAAAAATTCACTTTCGCGTCCTGTATATATATAGTTGGCACCAAAGCTTGTTGGTATTTTGATGGTGAATGGTGTAGAAGAGCCAAAAACTTGTTCTGTTTGTGGGGTACAGTTGACCGAAGACATGGATTGTGCGATTAATGACCTTGCATCCAAATTCGCGAGTATGTCCAATATTCTTGAATAGATCTGATCCGCAATCAAGGGTGGTGGTGGAAATCACTCAAATCGTGAGGGTAAGATTCATGGTAATCGTAGATTCCTTCTAACAATGATGGATACTTTGATAATCATGAGCGTAACCAATCTCCCAAACAAGTTTGGAGACAAAATGATTTTGGGTCTTCAGAAGAAGAAGGAGATGATGGCTATGGAGTTTTTGTTGGGAAACCTAAAGCGAAATTTAATGGTCCAATAGTTATGACTAGGAGGTATAAGTGCCGAGTTGATTTTGGAGATCGACAAAGGTATCGTGTTAGCGCCGAGATTCTTAATTTTCTTGAAAATCTTGACCCGGAAGCTATGTTGGATTGGTTGTATGAGGTTGATAAGTTTTTTGATATCATGAATGTTCTTGAAGAAAAGCAAATCAAGGTTGTAGCTTACAAGTTACGTGGAGGAGCTGGAGCTTGGTGGCAAAACGAGCAAGACAATCGTAGGTGATAAGGCAAATATCCAATCTACACATGGCAAAGGATGAAAAGAATGATCAAATGTAGGTTTATTTTACCCCCAGACGTTAAACAAATTCTATATCAAGAATATCATACTTGTGTCAAGGGAAAAAACTATGATGAGGTATTGAGTGCTCTTAGCATTAGCATTTAACTTTTAAGTTATTTTACACTTTTGCTACTAATAAAACGTACTGGCGTCACCAACCAAAATTTACCATCACTTATATAGTCGTTGATAAAATATTAAGACAATCTAAGCTATAAATCACTTAGGGTGCGTTTGGTAGAGAGAAATTTAGAGAAAAGAAATGAAGTAGAGAATAGAATCTCAGATAATAGAAATCAGTAGAGAATTTTGTTCAATTCTAATGTTTGGTAATAACAGATACTTGACCAGAGAAATGAAATTTTTTTTATTTAAATAATATTTTGTCTAAATAAAAATTCTTAAAAAATATTTTAAAAAAATTATTTTTAAAAAAATATATCTTTTTTTAAATTTATTTTTTAAAAATTTATGTACTTTCTTTAAAAAAAATTTTTTTTTTAAACTTATTTTTTTAAAATTTATTTACTTAAAAAAAACTTGTTTTTTTTAAAAAAATATTTTTTAAAATGTATTTATTTAAAAAAAAAACTTACTTTTTTTTAAAAAATAATATTAAACTTATTTTTTTTTAAATATATTTTTTTAATTTTTTTTAAATGTATTAAAAAAAAAAAAAAAAAAAAAAAAAACATTTTTTCAAAAAAATTAATCCATTTCTCCAATTTCTCCACAAAATTAATGGAAATGAGGCTACTTAAATTACACTACTCAACTCTCTCCATTTCCCCACCAATTTCTCTAATTTCTCCGCTTTTCCATTTCTCTGGCTTACCAAACACGAGAATTAAAGCCATTTCCATTTCTCCATCTTCAATTCTCTTAACCAAACACACCCTTAATCTCTTCTATACGCCTCCTGATTTCTATCCCTCTCTTCTCTCTCTCATTCGGTCGAATCTCATAATGGATTCGAACCTTTAATCGACATGTGGATTCGTGATATTTACCTTGCTATTACCGAACTTTAAGAGCACTCCCAACGGTACGCCAAATAGAACGGTAAAAAAACGGCAAGCACTGGCGTTATTACCGTTGGGACCTCGGCGTTAAGAGAGAAAACGGAGTTGCGTTGCCAAAGCAAGCAGGCGTTATAGGAGGCGAAAAAAAAAAAAAATTCAAAAAATTTACACTTTCTACCTTTAAACGCTACTAGCCGTTATTTTCACAAAATTTCAAAAACCCTAAACGGCTACTAGCCGTTATTTTTCAAAAAAAATTTCAAAAACCCTTTTTTACCACTATAAATACCCAATTAAAACACCATTTCTTTTCACACTTCCACTACTAAATCCTCTCCATTCTCTCAATATTTCAACTTCTATTAACCGCAAAAAACAATGTGGGAGGCAACGATGATACTTTCTACAATCTTCTTGCTAGTGGGTGGAATCCTCAAACCCGGTTCATCATCTAACCCAACGGTTCATCTTCAATCCCAACCCACTAGGCTTATCGCCAAGAAATGTATCAACAACATCAAGCATTTCTGTATTGGCAACAACAAAACCAACAAAACACCTTAAACTCTAACTTTCAAAACCTACAATTCACACAACAATCACAAACGAACACATGATGTTGCCGACACACCCACGTCTCCTCCAAAAGGAAAAGGTCGCATTAAGCGAAAAGCAAAAAATCCAAAGACCCCGAGCCGAACCAGTTGATTACGATGAAGGCGAAGTTGTTGTTCACCACGTTGGACTCAGCAGAGGAAGCATTACTTGCAAGATGTTACATAATAAGCTGTTTGGAGGATCCGAAAGTTGAAAGTGCCAACCCAAGGATACGTTTTGGTATGGGTGCAAAGAAATGAGTTCAATAAAAACAACTTTCAACGGCGCAACAAGGACATTTTTCAAACAAGTGGAAAACTTTGAACGGCATATGCACAAAGTTCAACTCATTACAACCGTTCGAACGTGATCAACGGCGGGGAAAGTGGTGGATGTGATGCAACGGGCAAAGCAATGGTATCGTGAGGAAACCAAGGGATCAGCTTTTGGCCTCGAAGACGCTTGGGAGGGTTTGCGTCATTATAAAAATGGAACACGCGGAACCGTCGATTTCCCAACCGTCGAGTCCCAGCCAAACAAGCGAGGATTGTTTGGTCAAGATGAACAACCTCCCATGGGAAAGAAGCGTGCTAGTAAGAAACCAAGATCCGAGACTACAACAATAATTGGGGAACAAGCCTGGAGGAGCGACTCGTCACTTATTTCACCGAACTATGGCAAACGAGTTTCGTATGAAACGAGAAGTTCCGAGCGGGTATCGGGCCGATCTACCGCATGAAAAGATCCGACAATAACCCGGTTGGAAGAAATAAAGTTTTTGATGACGCCTATCATGCGGGCAAGATCCAATGGTGCGTCGCGGTAAAGGGATCAATGACGAAAAGATCGAATCATCGCAAAATATAACTTGAAACCTCGTCAGTAGATCGTATTCTCGTCATTTCCTTTAATTTGTTGTAACGTTTTATTTCGTTGTATGGTTTTTTTTATTTCGTTGTATTTTTTTTTATTTCGTTGTATTTTTTTTAGTCTCGTATTGTAATATGTTTTAAGTTTTAATGAAATGTTTGTTTTAGTTTAAAAATGAAGTGTTTGATTTAGTTTAGGGTTGAAATTGAAAATATGAAATATTAGTGGTGTTATGGTGTTATTGGGATGTTATTGTTGTGGGTGTTTTTTAAGGATGTTAATGTTAAATGGTAAAGCTGATGTGGCGCTGACGTGGATGGTGTTATTGGTGTTATGGTGTTATTGTTGGGAGTGCTCTAAGGGTTGTGAAACTCATCAATATAAAACTCAAAAGCAGAACCACAACAACAATAATCAATATAGTACAATGTGGAATTCATAGATGACTTAACTCGATTGCATCATTTCCACATCTCTTCTCTTATTGGCTTATCGACGAGAAAATCATATCGTAAAGTACATCCATTGGGCTATTTGCCTATTTGTTTCGCGACTTTACCGTCGCTAAATGCCACATATCTTTATTAAATACTATTTGTTTCCGTACGTTGATTTAATGACTTTTGGTACACCTGATACGCGTTAAAATTTGAGACACAAATTAAACGCAGTATTCGAAATGATCTTATGCATGCAAAACAATTTCTTTCACATCTACTTCATTTTGTCATTATACTTGCACACATCGGTCTCACATTATTACATACATTATTTGTTTTCTGATGACTTTTATATATCTTTGTATTATACACAATGTCGGAGCTAGAAAAAATTTTGTGAGAGGGCCGAGACAATTTTTTTTTGAGAAATACATTAAATGGGATGGCTGTAATAATTTTTTTTCTGGAAATACACATGAAATCGCGAAAAAATACACTAACGGGCTTAGGCCTAAGGGGCCCGGGACCCTTCCCGGTCCTTTAATAGCTCCGCCCATGATTATACATTTTATTTTTTGAAGTTGGTTTTTAAGATTTTGATTTTCTCAAATTTATATCTGCATCTCTAATATTTTATCTGCTTCTTCATCTAACTCTATTGATTTATGTTCTTGACATGGTAGTTCATCTACGCATTGCAGAGAGAAGTTAAATGATACTTTTGTAATTTTTTTTGTTACTAAAAAGTTGCAACATTGTTTTGGCTAGTATATATTACACTTATATCACAAAGTTTTTTTGATTATATTGCTTACCTCATCTATTTTTTCTAGACAATGTTGTGGATTTCTCATTTGGATTTTTATATAAAACGATTGTCCGAGAATTAACAATCTTCAAAGTAGCCAAATAACCGAAACAACACAAGTTGAAGCCTACACAAGGATAGACAAATGTTCTCCTGAGTATATTTAGTTTTTATGGCACTACTATATTTGCATTGGTGTATAAATTTTAAGAGTTGTTATTTGCAGTTGTATTGAATTTATGTTGGAACTTTAATTTGTAATGTTTGAAACTGATTATGTTTTTGGTTTACAATTTTAGTTTGATACAAAATAAATTTCTTTTCATATGTTTATATTTAGTTCCACTAGGCGAGTACCCGCTCCTGGCGGCAGCGGTACCTGGCGGCAGACAATTAACGATACGCGATGGTAGAGTGGTGCGGTGGTGTAGTGGTCCGATGGTGGAGGGGTTTTGTGGTGGTGAGAATGGTGGTTGATGAGATGTGTGGAAGAGGAGAGCATTTTGTATGTGTTTTTGAGTGAGTTGTGATAAGAGAGAATTAAATATGCCTTTACATATCTCTCTCTCTCATTTCACCATTCCACTTTTTCACTTTTCCACTTTTCTACTTTGACTGTTTTTCCATTTTATGAGGTCCCAGGTTCAAACCTTGGGGAGAAAATTAATCCCCATGTGGCCACGGAGGTTCACCTGCGATGACTCCGGGCTATCCAAAGGGTAGTCGCCCTGTGATTAGTCGGCTCGCAATGTCGAGTCGGAACCCAGGTTAATCAAAAAAAAAAAGATATAAGTTCAAATGAAAGTGCGCTACATCGATCAGACGCACGTTTTGTATCAATGAGATTAACGTTGCCCGCGACTTTCATATTGTTGTTAAATTAAAGATGCCAACGACTTAAAATTATTGTCGCTATCTTGAAAATACCAACTACCCTTTGTTCGTTGGTAATTCCAAATTACCAACGATTTATGTCCTCGTACATATTAGTTGACTCCGCATCAGTTAGAGAGTATGTCTTCAAGTTATTTTCGACTTTGACAATGTCTTGAACTTGAATTTTGCTGAAGTTGCTCATTGATTTCCTTATCAGCGAGATTTTTTTATACTCAATCTAATTTATGTTAAAATATAGTCAACGACCATTGGACACGAAATTTGCTCAACACGATGCATTTCTCCCATAAATTCAATACTCAAGGAATTATCAAGCAACTAAATTATTTAGAGAAAAGTTTCATTTCTATCAACATACCCATAAATTCAATACTCAAGGAATTATCAAGCAACTAAATTATTTAGAGAAAAGTGTGATTAGGAACTCTTACTTTAATGTATACCGAGGGATCAATCCTTACCATTCAAATCATTTGATCTAAAGGAAAGATCAAATATTAAAAAAAAACATTAACTTCCATCAAATTCACCTCATTTTTTTTTAATTAAACACACTTTCACCCATCTTTTAAAAAAATTACATATTTCAAAAATCGTAAACTGTTAACATTAAAAAATTACATCGTGAGAGCATTTAATTATCTTTCAATAGTTTGGCACTTTCATATATTTTCGATATATATATATATATATATATATATATATATATATATATATATATATATAATTTGGTTATAAATACTTTTGTAGAACTCCAAATTACTCATCGTTTTTGGAATTGAAAAAAACGCATCCTTAACTTTCCAACCATATATCACACAGAGTTTTTGAACCTCTAAATCAAAACAATTTTTTACAGAGTTATGTGTTCGAACTTACAGATTAGTGTTATACCACATTTGATATATCAAGCAAAATAGTTGGAGTTTCAAAAACTATGTATAATAAATAGTGTTTTTTGATGGTCAAACTTTTTTTGGGTTTATTTTAGTATTTTTAGTTTTTTTCTCGGTGTGTATAATGAGTTATATCACTTGTGATATTAAACCATTATCATCTCCACTATTGATCATATCACTTTTTAGTTGTGATATTATACCTAGTGGCTAGGGTTTTAGGGTTTAGGTATATATCAATTGTGATATTCCACCTAGTGGTTAGGAGTTTAGGGTTTTGTATAAGGTTTAATGGTATAAAAATAATTTGTAAGTTCATATGCTTAATATGCTGTCGTAAAATGAGCATAAGTATTAATATAGAACTCTAAAAGATTCAACAATTTTTGATTGAAAAATTCACATCTAAGATTTTCAATCATATATTACACATAATATTTAAACTCTAAATCAATAAGGTTAATTTATCGAAGTTGGTGAAAATAGAAGAAAAAAAATGATATTTAAACTCGTTTGATATATCACTTATGATATAACACTGGACATGTTGTCGTAATGGGCATAAATATTTGTACACAATTCCAAAAGATTCTTTATTGTTTGCATCTTTGTTAATATATTATGTCTTCGAATCTAAAAATTAGTGTTATAGCACATGTGATAATCAAGCATAAAAAAATCATATATTTTTCCAACTTCTATGAGTAAACTGTAATGATTTGAAAGTTCAAAAATTATGTGTGATATATAGTCGAAAAACTAAAAATTTAAATTTATAAATGCAAAAAATGATGAATTATTTGGAGTATACACAAATACCTATGCTTATTTGCAAACATCATGTTGATTGTTGAAACTTACATATTAGTGCTATATCACAAGAGATATATCAAAGAAAACTGTGCATCGAGAAAGAAAAAAACTAAAAATATTAAAGAAAAAAAATTGTCGAAAGTATATATATAAGTGTACATCTATTGAAAATAATTATATATTTATAACGATAGTATAATTTTTGTAGTTTAACGGTTTATAATTTTTAAGATATGTAATTTTAAAAAAGAGAGGTGAAAATGTATTTTAATTAAAAGAAACAAATAAAATGGTGAAAGTTAATGTCTTTTAATATTTGATCATCTATTTTGAAGCATATGTTTTATGTAGTCCAGATTCATCTATCAATTTAACGGATTGATAGTGAAAATTAACAACTGTGCATAAGCATAGCTGATGTTAAGACACTAAGACAAGGACGGATTCACAAAATTTATCTTTCTCGTGAATTTCTATGTACTTTTGTGGACCCATTCCTTTAGTGTCATTTGCTTAACAAGAAAGGGCACATGTTAGAAAAATCCATATTATAAACCTATTTTGCAAAGTAAAAAAGGAAATAAGAGTGAGTGTTACGTGTAAAATCATAAGCTTGTTGTCACAAAACAAAACCAGGACCCCCTATGGTAAGTTTTTGCCAAATAAGCATGGGCCCACATACCTGACAACAACAAAGTGGGACAGGCGCCTGTGGATAACGATAACTGACAGCAACTCCCACCGACATCTCTTGATATTTACGTTTTAACGTTATCCTCCCAATTATATCACAACACGTAGCAGAATGTTTGCCAAATAAATATTCTAATATTTCTGTAAAGGAGTAGTAAAGGAAAATTAGGGAATCATAGAACTGCAATTAGTTACTCCCTCCGTTTTAAAATTATTGTCATGAGAGAGAAATCACAAAGTTTAATAAAAATGGGGCCATATTAATTTTCATCCACTTAAATAGAATATTCCTCCACTATATTCTTTAGTTTTTACTTAAAAAGGAAAGTGGACAATTAATTTGGGATAACCCAAAAAAAAAATGTGGACTATAAATATGAGACGTAGGGAGTACATGTTTTCGTGTATAGAACAAAAAAAGTATATGGATCTATCTTAAATATATAAATGTGCTCCGGCTTTTTGTTAAGATGTCTAAAGATGATTAATCTAAAAAGATTTGTTAATAACTACAATTAGTGTTACTAGCAAGGTACGCGCGTAATGTGGCAACGAGTATCATTTGACTAAATTTTATTGCGATCAAATGTTTTTCATTTATATGATTTTTAACAATAATTTTTCGTATTTTAAATTTCTGTGAACTACGTATTTTAAATTATTACATTTGTTTTACAATAAATGTACGGAAATTCGTGCCGGAACAATTTTAACTCTTTAACCAGGAACATTGTTTTTCATTTTACAATGCATGATAATTATTTTCCGGTTATCAATGGTTTTTTCGTTGGTCACAATGACTAAGGTTAAGCTAGATAAAAATATTTGTATATGTAATTTAATATTTTTCACAAATAATTAAAATATAATGTTTAATCTAATTCGTATGTGCTCTTTTGAGTTATCTATCACATTTAGGATAATAAGAAATGGTAAGATGGTTGACATTTAGTCATATCTTTTTTTCCTAGCTAAATAATGTTTATTAAATAGAAATTATTTAGATAATATAGTGCTTAAACTTTTAATCAAAACTCAAAATGTTTATGTTTTTAAGTAGTTTAGTTCTTTATATTTTAACAATTTCACATAAATTCTTAGTCTATCATTTTATATACGCACATATTCAAAATATGATTTATACTAAATGTAATTTCTACACATATGAAAAGCGCATATAATTTTTCAACACTTTAGAAAAACAAATAAATGCAATTGACCTAAAATAATATAATTTAGATAACTTATCATCACTAAATTTTTAAGCCCGGTGTAAACCGTTTTGATCAGGCCACAACAAACCATAAGTCCTGGTCCAAAATGAGTTACCCTAATATCGTGCCCTAATAATACTCTCTCCATATGCAGCCACCAAAAAAATTTTCACCTACACAACTAAAACACACTTCATTCTTACTTCTCTTATACCAAACGCAGCTAACACAAATACTTCTTCCAGCCACTATAAAAAATCGTCCATTTGTTTCTTATCTTAACAAACCGAATCCCAATAACCCTTTTTTGCATAATTAAAAAATGAAATACAAACACTTTCTTGATAAATGAATCATCACAAACCTTCCTTGTTTTCTTCTATCTCGTTACACGAATACAATGACCTCACTTAGATCTTTTCCAAAAGGTTTCTGGCAGGTTTGTTGTTTTGTTGTTCGTTTCTTTTTAAAATCTATGAAGGGCATGTGTTCAAACTAAACAAACCTCAACCACACCAAGAGCCGAAAACACCACCCACCTTAGCTCACCATTGTCACACACCCATCACCATCGTCACACGCCATAGATAGCGGCAGCGAAGGGACCGACAACATCAAAGAGGCCGGCAACGCGCATGTTTGTTTTTGGCCTGCAAGAAATGGGAGAAAGTTGAGAGGTTTTGTTTGTGTGTGTTTTTTGTTTGGTTAAATGAATGTGGGTTGTGCCCGTTGTGTGTTTTGTGGAATATATATGGGGCAGGTTCGAATTTTGTATCAAAACTGGATGGGTAGGGAGTAAAGATGGTGATATGGTGTAAAATGGGTTGTTACAAGTCTTGTATTCAATTTCAATTTGAATATTGTATTTGATTTAATAGCAAAATTAATACAATTATTTCTATTTGAATGTTTACATGTTACATTTAGCAAGAGACATATATTTCTATAATAAGCAATTTAAGAAGTCTAAATTTTAAGCCTTGCTATTTTGAGAAATGTCTTAAATACATTATATTGTGAATAACTAATTAATGAAATTTAGTTTACATACTATACAATTTTCAAACAAAATTACTTATAATTGCTTTTATCTTTTTCAAAAATTTCTCAGCTACAAATATAATTCGCTCACCTCATTAATATTATGTTAGCGAAAAATGCGAAGTTAATTTTATAGCATGTCTGGACATTAGTGATTATGTCCAATCACTACACATTATTTAAGCGAGAAATTTTCTTTTGCTTACTCTTATTTTGATGCTTACCAATGAGCAAATCCTCACCATCCATTTAGTTTGATCTAATGGTGGAGATTAACCTAAGATTAAATCTCTTAAACCTAGTTTTTCACCAATATATAAAGTTTTATTTATTTTCTTTTCTCATTCCCCTCATTTTTAATACACACTTTGTGTGTGTTTTCTCCCAACCGCTTCCCTGCTCTCACCTTTCCTCCATCTTCTCTTCTATCATTTTTACACAATCACCATGTCACAATCTTCCATATTATTCCAATCATAACCTCATCACAATCATCAGGTCAAAATCATCAATAATGGTTTTAAGAATCTGGAGTTAGTTAAGGTTATTAGGTACAAGCTTTGATTAGAAAGCTTTGTATACACGGATGCACACCAAGTGTTTGATGAAATGTGTGAGTGAAAAATATTTGATAATCTTGTTATCCTCTCTTGTAATTTTTCTTATTAATTATGTTGTTAGTTGAATTTTGGCTTTTAAATACATTGGAATGATATTTCTATGTCTGATTGTTGTTTTAATTTGCTATGTATCATATGTGTAGTATCACCATTGATATTTGAAGTTGTCTTATTGTAAATGTAGGTACTTTATTAGGAGGATTTACTGAATGATTGTGACTTAGGTTTTGAGAAAATTAGTTAATGTAGGTTTAATACTAGACATGTAGTGGTATGGATGTGTGTGTTTACATGGAAGACCAAGATGTATTCATAGTTTCTTTGAGTTCTACCTTTACATCTTCGGTCTCTTCTTGAATGGTAAAACATGATTGTACTAGTATGCACATATATTTGTTAATTCAGTTCCCAAAAGGATTTTTAGTGTACAGTTGGCAAAGATTTTAATACTCTTGTCGTAATGTGGCTAAGTATCACCAGTGATATTTCTATGTCTGATTGCTGTTTTAATCTTCTCTCAGATCATATGTGTAGTATCACTTATGATATTTTGTTTATTTTGATAGGTTTTGATGTTTTCTGGTTAAACACTATTTATATGTCATGTATAGTACCATTTGTGATATTTCATTGTTATTGTTTTATAATCATAGTAGTTTTTTTTTTGTTTTTTTTTTATTATTTTTTTTAAGTTGTGATGATGCCATATTTACTGTGTGTTTACCTTTGTTTACAGCTTCTAATAGTGTGAAAACACCTAAGTCATTTAATCATCATGAGTTTATTGACACTCCTGGGGGATAAGTTTTTTGGGTTCCTAGAGTTTCGAGAAGCGCTACCGTATTCTCTATTGTGTCCGGTGTGGTAACTGGAGACGGCAGGCTCGGAGATGGTGTTCCTAGAGGCGGCTTCATTGAAGGTGAATCTGCTGCAGTCAAAGTCTGATTTTACCTTCTTTTTTTTAATTTCTTTTGTTTGATGTATCGCTTTTAATTCATAACTTTTCAATAATTTAAAAAAGAAAAACTTATGCTCAATAGTTTGGAATATGAGGATTTTTGTGATTCATACAATTCTTTTGTATCTGGTATCACTTGTGATATTCTGTTAAAAATAATGCAACACCTGGTTTTGATTTTGATATTTATATCACTTGTGATATTATGTTAAATTTAATGCAACACTTTCTTTGATTTTTAGAATATGTCAAGTTTTTTATTTTGGTATTTTTGTTTATTGTTTTTATACATATTTGGTATATGTAATATGCAGTGTTATATCTCTTGTGATATGAAACATTTTACTGTAACACAAAATGCTAAGAGTAATATCGCATGTGATAAAAGAATAAAATGCTACATTAATACTTTTCCATAAAAATGTTCATACAAGTCACTTAGTGATTCCCAAAAGTAGTACAAACTCCGGCACCATGCAATGTGGCTCTGGACCTAATAGATCGCACCCTACATTAATACTTTTCCAAACTCGCATTGCATTTTTAAACTAAGCAACATAAGGATTGCTTCTTGCTTCGCCTGCTCTTTTTCCAATCATCTTTGTTCCATCTATCATTCTCTTTATCTAGTCATCTTTTTTTTATAGTAATCTTGTTTGCACAATCAGACATCATATCCTTTTTTTCGTTCACTTGATGTAGAATTATCTTTGCTGCAATTCTTCATAAAGTTCCATATGGATTATTTATCATCATGTGCCTCACAAGCACGTCCCTTTGGAAGTATTAATAGGTCATGATTATTAGAGACCAATATATACTCATTTATCACTTGTGATATTGTATTACACTTATTTTAACATGTTGTTCGGCTTTTGGAGGAACATGTGATATCGTGAATCATAGGTGATATCAGGTGTATCACCGTGATATCACATGCATGTTGACTTCTTCTATTTGTTGAATCAGTGGTGGTGATGGAGGAACACGTGATACGGTGTTAAACCTATGGAAACATGCACACTTTATCAATTAAGAAAATAACTGCATTACAAATCTAATAGAAGCATGTTACAAGCTCAATATCTCTTGTGATTTCTCATATTATTACAACATTCATCACATTATCACAACAATTCCTCAATAACTACTAACTACCACACTTTTATTGCTAATTTTTTATGTATCTCATTCTCATGATGTTCAACTTTTTGGAGGAGAATTTGATATCACAGGTGACATCACAGATGTGTCGCCTTCTTCTCTTTGTTGAATCACGTGTGATATCACAGGTGATATACAGATTTTATCACTTTTGATATCATAGGTGATAGCACATGTGATATCATATGTGTTATAATATGTGTTTGAGCTTCTTCAGTTTGTTTGTAAAGATGTTGTGCTTTGTTTAACCATAGCTTCTTCAGTTTGCTGACTCAACCATAGCTTTTTTCAAATCCCGTTGTAAAATCTATTGAAATACGAACAATGTATCCATTAAATAGACAAATTCTATCACAACAAAAAAATTAAGCAAAATCACACTAAATAACTATGTGTTGAAAGCAAAATCAACCTGTTTAAGTTGTTTAATCTAACAACTTAAATAATAAACAACTTATCAATAACAAAAACACAATTATCATCCATAAAAAGAACATAAAATATCAAAATTATGATATAAAACAAAGGTGATAAAACACACAGTAAATAGTATATCATCAAAACTTTTAACAAAAAAAATAATAAATTAAAATAACTATGATTATAAAACAATAACAATGAAATATCAAAAATGATACTATACATGACATATAATAAAGCTTAATACAAGTAAACAAACAAAAAAAACTATCAAATAAATAAAATTTCACAAGTGATAATACAAATATCAATAGTGATAATACACAAATACAGTTCAACTTCAAATATCACCAGTGATATTACACGTATGATACTTTCACTCACACATTTCATCAAACACTTGGTGTGCATTCATGTATACAAAACTCAGAGCAACTTAGTTCACATTACCAAATAAACTATATACCACTCAAAACTACATTTTTTGTGATCAACAATAAATATTCTAATATAAAATGTCACAATAATTGGCAACAAAAACAAATAAAACAACATAAATAACAATCAATTACCAGATCTAATCACGAACATTCGACTTTATAATGTGCACTTAACCATTTTTCAATTAGAGGCTGAATTGGTTCATTTTGACCGTAAATTTATGAATCAACTTCCTAACGATAGATGCTTCTATTTTGTTGTGATTTAACAAGCTTTGATAGTTAATTTATGGTTAATCATGGTTGATTTTTGATTTAATGGTTAGGGTTTGAATATTGGTAGAGAAAGAAAGTGAGAAGGTGTTGATTTGGGGAAAGTGGGGTAATGATAATTACGATATAATTTACACATCTAGTCCCTCCGTTTTTTTGAAATGTTTACATTATTAGTCCCCCATGTTTTTTTCCTTAAATTTTGTTCTTTTGATCTAATGGTCAAGATGTGTCGAATGGTATGTAGAGAAAAGTGAGTATGCAAAATAAAGCAACTCTTATTTAAGCTAGTTTTTTAGCAACTAGTTATTAATCTAGACCTTTAAACCTTTGTATCAACGCGACTAGATATCTTACTGAACACTTAAATAAAACATTTCATTTTACAGAGGTACAGGACAAATCTCCACCATCTAACTAGTTTGATTTAATGGTGTGGATTAACCTAAGATTTAAAAGGTAAACTTTAAGATTTTTTTTCGTCGTCACGTTTTTATTGACGCTAATACACGATAAGCCTTTATACGTTTAACTGCTTTTGTTCGTTGCTCGTTTACACGTTACCCGCTTTCATCCGTTTCATACATTTTCGTCCATTTAATTAGTTTCTTTCATTTTCATCTATTTTCATCACGCCACCGTTTCCAGACGGTTTACGCTTTCTTTCGTCGTTTTATGTTATTGACTATCACAAAGATTCTCGGATATTCGTAACATCACTTATGATTTTCTTAATATCACTTTGTGATATTCAAAATATCACTTGTTATTTTCTGAATATCACTTTGTGATTTTCTGAATATCACTTGTGATATTCGAATATCACTGTGATCAATACTGCGGATTTTTCGAATATAACTGCGGATTTCATCACGATACTGAATATCACTTGTGATTTTCATGTTACAAAACATTAGTTGAAAATCACTTGTCATATTCATGTTAGGATTTAGTAAATCCGTAAGTTAAAGACTCGGTTACCTCAAGTATTTGTAAGCATTAGAAAGCTCGTAGTCTTAGTCGTTTAGTTATTATACGTAGTTAGTTAAGTAACAATCGTGGAGTGACTGACGGTTTACCTTAATTTATACCGATCCACGTACTGTAGGTGTATATATTGTAAAAACTATAAATAACTTCTACCTCCCAAGGCAGAAGGTTGGAGCTTCATAATACACATTTACTCTCCCTCACTAGAAGTCCTCATTCTATCACTTTCTCTCTCTAAACTCCGCTCAAGTTCGAACCATATCTTTGTGTGTTTGTGTGATTGTGATAACCAATATGTTACAATTGGTATCAAGAGCCATGGTTTGATCATCTATTTTGTGTGTGCTTGGATTCTTGATTTGTTATTCATAAGTTTATGGTTTGAATGAGTTTAGAGACTTTTTCACTCTTTTGATATTTTTTAGTGGTTACGTTTGCATTTTGGATGTACTTTTGTGTTTAGGATCATCATATTAGTTTAGTTTTGGGTTTATAAGGATTGTTTCATCTAGTTTGTGGTGGATTTTGATCTAAAACGCATGGTTTGGTTAAGTTTCTTGGATGCGTTTTGACTCTCGGACACAATTTCTTGGGTGCAATTTGTCTCACTTTAATATCATTGTTTGTTGTTTGCTGCGATTTGTCGGTTCCGTGTCGCGTTTTGTTGATTTCGCCTGCTGACTTGATTATTATATTATTATTGGGCTGCGTTTTGTTATCAAAAGGACAAAAGGACAATAGTGCTTGTACTATTGAAAGCGACTTGTGACTTGTGTATTGCGTTTTGGTTTCTTGCGTTTTGACAATTTGCGTTTTGTATTGACTGCGGCATGATTGTTGCGTTTTGGATAGTGCTGCGATTTGTTCCTGTGTTTTGTCAAGTGCTGCGATTTGTTCCTGCGTTTTGTCAAGTGCTGTGATTTGTCCCTGCGTTTTGTCAAGTGCTGCGATTTATCCCTGCGTTTTGTCAAGTGCTGCGATTTGTGGTTCTGCTTCTTGGTACTTCTGCGACTTGAGAGGTGTTGCGATTTGTCTCTTGATTTTTGACACTTGTGATTTGAGTTCTCATTTCCTCTTGATTTTGTGAAATTCCGCGAAGATTCTATTTCTCGGTTAAATCAAAGAGTAGTAAATCCGTGTACTTAGAAATCATGTTCTCATTTTGATGACGTTCAAGCTGCTGGGTCCGATACCCGCCCTCCTATTCTGGATAGAACTGATTATGACTCTTGGGCACAGAGAATCAAATTGTATTGCTTGGGAAAATAGAATGGTCTTAACATTCTTCAGTCAATTTATGAAGGACCATTCCAAATGGGCACCACCAGAGATCAACTTGAAACTGGTGAAGATGGAAGTGTCACTCTAGGTTTGGATAGACCAAGGACTTATGATGATCTCAATGAGAAGGAAAAGAAAAGATATGATGTTGACATTAGAGCTTCAAACATCATACTTCAAGGTCTACCTAAGGACATCTACAAGCTGATTAATCATAACACTCAGGCCAAAGCAGTTTGGGATAATGTCAAGATGCTTCTCTCTAGCTCAGAACTGACTAAGGAAGATCGAGAGTCTCAGCTTTATGATGACTTTGAGAACTTCAAGATGAACCCAGGGGAGAGCATTACAGAGTATCATGTGAGGTTTCACAAACTTGTGAATGATATTAGGAATATCAATATGACCATGCCAAATATCCAACTCAATTCCAAGTTTGTAAACAACATGAACCCTGAATGGCACATATTTGTTAGTGCAAAGGAAGTTGAACAAAGGATTGAGGAACACTAACTATGAGCAGTTGTATGCCTACTTACTTCAACATGAGAAGCATGCCACATTTGAGCGTTTGATCTTGGAAAAATTCAATTCTACTACAACAAAAAAACCCAACAAATTACTCAGTTGCATTTATTTCAAATGTGAGGCTAAACACTCGAACATCACAAGTCATACCATTTTCTCATAATCAGAATCAGATTATCATACCAGACTCAGGGTTTACCCCAACGGACATGTTGATTAAAAATCTCGCAAATCAAGTTGCTCTATTGGTTCAACAATCCAAAACCTCACTTCCCCAAACCAACAACCAGCTTAGGACCTCACCTAACCCACACAATCATGCTACAGTGGAAGATGGAAGGGTTTTGGTACAGAATGTGCAAGGAAGGCAAAATGTAATCCAAGGAATGTTGCACGGGGAAATGTTGCAGCTGGTTATGCAGGAGCTCAGAACAGAGGAAGGTTTGTAGCTCAGGGCCAAGGCAAACCGATTAAGTGTTACAACTGTGGAGGTGATGGACATATTGCTAGGAATCGACTCAACCCAAGCGCCCAATGATGCCGAGTACTTCAGGGGATAAGATGTTGCCGATGCAGCTCAAGACAAGGAGCAGTGTTGGATGAGGAAGAGTTGTTGTTTCTTCGATGGGAATGCCAAAACATTTGATGCCTATGTGGATGAACAACCAAGTATATGATTTGGCACGAAAAATCCCAATGTCTCCAGTTGTCAATCGTGATGCCTTCGACTCTGATGTTGATGATGAACCAACGACACACACTATTTTCATGGCTAATATTTCTCCCATTGTTTCATCACCTCAACAAGCTGGTCCCTCCAATGCTTACCATCGAGGTACTAAAGCTATATGATATGGTTGATGAGCAAAAGATTCCCAACAAAGTACAACTAATAAGTCGTTGAGTCGATATTGTAAATATGGGTAATAGCAATGTTGTCCCATATGAGCAATATGTGAAGCACGATGAAAGTCTTATTGTACCAAGTGGTGCATATTCTGCCATTAATGATGAATATGTGTTTAATGAGTATTAATATATGCACGATGACTTCATGCCCACAAAGCTTATATATAAGGATCAAGTTGCCATCTATGAACAACGCGTGCAAAAATTTGAGTTGACCACCGTGAGCGGAGATGGATAGCCAAATGCGCATTGATTTAAAAGTAATTAAGGGAAGAAAGCGTTAAAACAAGAGTTAAATTTCTTACAAGAGAAACTTAATAAACCGCAAAAACAAGAACTTCAAGAAAATGTAAAAACGCTTAAACAGGAATTCAAAGAAAAGGAATCAAAACTCCTAAATGATTTTTCCAACCTTAAAACATTAAAGAATAAACTTAAAAACAAGTTGTACATACAAGGCAACACCCTTCAAACTGCTCACATGATCACAAAACACATAGTATTAAGTGATAAACACAGTGTAAGCCTTGCAGAAGACCCAAATCATGTGTATCTTAAGAAAGCCAAAAGGGCTCAAGAAGTGATTTATGATGGTAGTGAGATCCTTTACCCCAAACAAAAGCCAACTTGTGTACAGAACACTGAAGAGGACATATAGTTAGAAAATACCTCTAGAGAGAAAATGCATAAGAAATTGAAGGAACCTAGTTGTGTTAAGAATAGAATAAATGTCAAATCTCACAATTATTCTAAGGAAAACTTCTTAGCCACGTTTAAACCTCAAACTCAATTAACCCCTGAACAAGTGTTTTGGAAGTTAGATATGGATAAGAGAAAGGCCAAAGAACTTGTTGTAAATAATCCTCCCCTTTGAAAGTTGCCTACAGCTACTGTGTATCCTCCCAATACACCTATGCATTTAGTGCCAAGAACTCTTCCTACTCAAAGCAATACCTTAGTTAGCATATATGTGATCTACCAACTATTTGCTGATTTCGATAAAACATGTAAGAAGAGAACCACACCAATGGGTATTACTGAAGGGGAAAGGGGTTTTTAGCAAACAAAAGAGTGTTATCTTACAGAGGTTATTCCATTCTTTAAACAATTGAAAGAACAATTCGAGGGTATTCAAAAGGCCTGAGATACTCAAGTTAAAGAAATGAAAAAGATGTTTAATGAAATGGAAAACGAGGCAAGAATTAATGCATATGAGCTTAAAAAGCATGAGATTTGAGAGTTAATATTCACATCCTTAATAAGAATTTGATTTCAAGATGCATTGCCCAGGATGTGTTCTATACTGTCACTAATTATGCCATAACTGCTTCTCAATTTCATGATTTATCAACTGCATTTAAAGTTTCCCAAGATCATGTCAATGAGCTTGAGACCGAGAATTCAAAATTGCATGACAAAATCCAAAAGGATGATCATGATAACATGGTCAGGCATTTTTCTAAATTAGAAGTTGAATATCTTGATTTACAATTAAAATGTCAACATCTTGAAGAAAGAATCAAAACCTCAAATGCCAAGACATCTTCGGATGCTCCTGAGTTTGACGCATATTTTGAGATAAGCACACGTGATGAACGGATTCAAGCTCATTGCAACATGATCCGAAAGTTGAAAGCTCAAATTTCCCAATTGAAGGGAAATAGGAGTGAAGTGGTTGGCACTTTCGATACCTCCGCCTTTAGATTCTCAGAATTTCCAACTTCAAAACATCATCAATAAATTACAAAAAGAAACTGAATGTTTTCAAGCTGAAAATTCAAAAGCTAAATTGCAAAACAAAGAGTTATATGATTCAGTCAAGGTCAATCATGATAAACACATTGAAAAAGTAACTTCTTTGCTTAACGAAATTGAGAATCTGAAGTGTCAAGTAAAAGGAAAATTGTCGATTCCCACTTGCAAATATGTTGTTCCAAAGGTTTCTGCTTGTAATAATTATGCTATTGATGTGTTGTATATTCCCCCTCCTCTTAGGAATAATGAACTCGCATATCAAGCATATCTCTCATACCTTAAGGATAGTTTAGAGGGTCTCTGTGAGATTGTAGAAGATGATAAAATAGAAAAACCACTTGATAGTGCAGTTGCCTATACTTGCATGTATGCCAAACGATCTCAGGAACTCTTAGAATATGTTATTGCCACATGTCCTAAATCTGGTACTAGGCGAGAAAGAATAGTTGCACCCACTTTTATGCCTAAAGTCAATCATGTTACCTTTGATGTGCCTCCTAAAGTCTCAGAGCCCAGCACTTCTAAGCCAGAAATGCAAAAAGTAATGAAACAAACTAATATTCCCATCGTTCCTTCTACAGGAGTAAGCGGTGACACTAAGGCTAGCGGTTCAAAGCCTTCAAGCAATACAAATCAAGATAGAACCTCGCGAGCTAAAAGTGATCAAGAGAAGAGAGTAGAAGACCACCATAGGAATAATAAGTTTGAGTTGATTAATACGAATCGTGTTGATTCTAGTATTAGCTATAAGCGTACTGTAATTAATTTGAATTCTGCTACTGCTTGCAAAACATGTAATGAATTTTTAATTTCTGGCAATCATGATGAATGTGTTGTGTCTTATTTGAGGCATTCTGTCAAATCCCCAGTAGATAAAACTAAACAGGTTAAGCAATCTTGGAAACCTACAGGGAAAAGGTTCATTAGTATGGGTTTTTAATGGAATCCTACTGGCCATAAGTTCAAAATTAGTGAACTTTGTCCTTCATTATCTAGATTAGTGCCTAATAAGAAATGGAAGCCCACTGGTAGAATCATACCTTTAGGAACTCAGCACACAGTGACTAGGACCACTGCCTCTACTAGTGCAGCTCCCATTAATAATATCATGTCTCCTAGAAATGCTGTAGGTCTACAGATTGCTTGTACAAACCAATCAGAACCCATATTCTCATGGGGATCCAATGTTTCCGATTACCCACTCTTGTCTGTTTCCAAATGCGGTGTTTAATAAATCCTTTGGTATTTAGATTGAGTGCTCAAAACATATATGGGGATCGCTCACGGCACAAGAACTTCGTAAATAAGTTCATAGGGACTGTTAGATTTGGGAATGATCATTTTGAGTCAATTATGGGTTATGGAGATTATGTTTTTGGTGATAGTGTTATATCCCGGGTATATTATGCAGAAGGACTTGGGCACAATCTGTTCTTTGTTGGTTAATTTTGTGATTCTGATCTCGAAGTAGCCTTCAGAAAACACACATGCTTCGTTAGAGAATTAGATGGTGTTAAGCTTCTAAAAGGATCTCGTGGCACAAACTTGTACACCGTCTCTATCGAAGATATGATGAAGTCTTCTCTAATTTTCTTGTTGTCTAAGGCATCTAAGAACAAATCATGGTTATGGTACCATCGACTTAATCACTTAAACTTTGGCACCATTAATGATCTTACTAGAAAGGACCTTGTGAGAGGTTTGCAACGGTTAAAATATGAAAAAGATTATCTTTGTTATGCTTGTAAATTGGGAAAAAGCAAAAAGTATGCCCATAAACCCAAACCTGCCAATACTATTATGGAAGTTCTTCATACCCTTCACATGGATCTATGCGAACCCATGAGAGTTCAAAGTATCAATGGGGAGAAGTATGTGCTAGTTTTTGTTGATGATTACTCTCGGTTCACTTGGGTTAAGTTTTTCAGAACCAATGATGAAACTCCCGAAGTTATCATTAAGCTTATCAAACAATTGCAGGTTAGACTTAACAAAACTGTCATAATCATCCGAACAGACAATGGAACTAAATTTGTGAACACACAACTCATTCAGTTCTATGAAAGCATTGGAATTAGTCATTAGAAAAGTGTTCCACGCACCCCTCACCATAACCGTGTAGTTGAAAGGCGGATCGAACTCTTGTGGAAGTTGTTAGGACTATGCTAATATTCTCAAAGGCTCCAATGTTTCTTTGGGCGGAAGCCATTGCCACTGCTTGTTACACTCAAAACCGATCCCTAATACATACTCTTCATGGAAAAACTCCATATGAATTAGTGCACAACAGAAAACCGGATCTCTCGTTTCTTCGTCTTTTTGGGGCTTTATGCTATCCAACCAATGATGGTCAAGATCTGGGAAAGTTGAAAGCTAAGGATGATATTGGATTTTTCGTTGGTTATACACATGATCGGAAGGGTTACCGAATCACAACGAAAAGAACCGAGATATTATGGAAACTATTCATGTTACGTTTGATGAGGTGAGCAAATGGCTCTTGGACCTCCGGTTACTGGACGCACCTCAACTTTTGTCACGGACTAGTGGTTGGGTCTTGTACATAATCCCATCCGCAACTCATATGTACCTCCCCGAGGAAGAAGATTTGTAGAGGCTATTTGATCCGATGTATGATGAATACTTTGAGCCTACGACCAATGATACTCCTGCACCACCAGCTATAACTACTCCTGCTCCAACCAATCCAATTGGTCCAACGATCTCTATTTCCATATCATAAGATGCTTCATCAGCTGACCATTCACCATCATCATCGAATCTTCAATCATCTTCAATACATCAAGGAAATGCAGTTGATAATTCTTTTGAAGATAACCCCTTTGCCACACCTGAAGATGCTCTATTTGAGAATATATTTGCCCCTAAACCCACTCCTGAAGCATCTTCACCAGGGGATCCCAACTCTGATACTTCAGTACCTTATCATCAACCACATGAACATCTCAGAAAATGGACACATGATCATCCATTGGATAACATCATTGGGAATCCTTCTCGTCCGGTATCTACTAGAAAGCAACTTGCCACTAATACTTATGGTGCTTCTTCAACTATGTACTATCCAAAATCGAACCAAAAGATGTCAAAACCGCATCCGAGGACAACCGTTTAGTGCTACGCAAGATGAAATTCATAAGTTCGATCGCTTGATGTATGGGAATTAGTACCTCCGCATTGTGCTATGATTATCGCCTCAAGTGGATCTTCAAGGTGAAACTTGATGAACATGGTGACGCTCAAGAATAAGGCGAGACTCGTGATAAAGGATATCAAAAGAGGAGGGTATTGACTTTGAGGAATCATTTGCTCCGTTGCGTGAATTGAGGCTAAGCATGAATCTTCCTTGCTAATGCTGCCAAGAAGAATATGGTAGTCTACCAAATGGATGTAAAAGACCGCGTTTCTTAATGGTGATCTCAAAGAAATGGTTCACGCCAGTCGTACGGAAGGATTTGTGGATCCCAGCATCCTAACTATGTCACCGCTCCCAAAAGGTTCTATATGGTTGAAGTGTGCTCCAAGGGCATGGTATGATACTTTTCAAAGTTTCTATTGGCTAATGGATTCTACAAAGGCTTTGATCCCACACTGCTTACTCGAAGTCGTGCAAACATTTAATTCATGTTCAAATATATGTTGATGATATTATTTTTGCCTCTAATCGACCCAAATGAATGTGACCTTTTTTAAAAAGAGATGGGCTCTAAATTTCAAATGTCAATTATGGGAAAAATGTCATTTTTCTTAGGATTACAAATTTCTCAAAATCCCGAAGGCATTTTTATTAATCAATCTAAATATGCTAATGAAATATTAAAGAAATTTGGATTTGATTCTTGTGTCCTTATTGACACTCCCATGGTGGAGAAAACCAAACTGGATGAGGACCTCTCTAGGATCCCTGTTGATCAAACTAAATATCATAGTATGATTGGATCCTTGATGTATCTCACTGCTAGTAGACCGCATATTCTCGTCACTGCATGTATGTGTGTGCTCGCTACCAGGCTAAGCCTACTAAAAAGCACCTTAAAGCGGTTAAACGGGTCTTTCGGTACCTTGGCTTATTCCTTCCTCTTAATGCTTTTATTCTTGATTTATACAAAAGCACCTTTTCTCCATTCAAAAATTCTCTAGGGTTCTTTTGAGGTTTTGGCTTTATCATGTTTATGTTTCCTAATTTTTTATCACGTTTCCACAATGTCGCTTTAACCTTGACCCATGAGAGTTCTCTAAGCCCTATTTCCCATTCATTAATCTTCTTCTTAACAAGATATAAGAGGACTGGATTCTCATCATTGATCTTCTTCATAATTTTCAACGGGTATCTCGAAACAATAGGTATCCTAATATATCCTTTGCCACTTTTGAGTATCATGATACCCTCAACGATTTGATGGTTGCCTTGGCGGTGGCCAAAAAAGGTGTTCCAAGAATGAGTGGCATGTTTCTATCTTCCTCAATGTCTATGATCACTAAGTCCACGGATAGACAATATTGGCCACCACCTTAAGACATCCTCCGCTATTCCTATGGGATAAACATATGTGTGATTTGCTAAGGAAAGTATAAGATTGGTCTTGGTTGGCTCCTCCTTAGTCAACTTACTATAGACAGATAGCGACATTATGTTTACATCGGATCCCGACGGCTAAGGCATTTATATTCTCGATGTCTCCATGCTACATGGTATGTAGGTTTCTCATTTTTAGTCACTGGTTTTTTAGAACCAACTCGTATATAGGTCCCATAGGCATGGTGTCATATTCTTCTTCTTTTATTTCTCCTTCGAGGGCTTTCCTAAGAACTTCATTGTACCTAAAGTTGTTCACTTGGTTAACAAATCTTTTCTTATTAATCTCATGCTTAAGGTAGTATTCAATAATCTCGGGTTCATTATTAGTTTCAGACTCCTCCTTATCCTTACTATCCTTGCTTCTCTCAGTTTCCTTCTTCTCAACTACTCCACCTTCATCGGAAACAATGGAAATGGCATAACAAACGAAGTGGGGAGGGTGTCTCACCGCTCACTAGCACCTTCTCGGAACCCTGTCTTAGTAATATTCTTTCACCAAGTTCATCATCTCTGCTATTTTGCCCTCATTTCCTCCCTTTGCCTATCAACCTCTTCTTCAAATTTGGCTAATCTTCCGAATGGGTCGCCATTGTACTCTCATTTGTTCCTTGAAGCTTGGGAGAGTGGAATTGGAGAGGTAGAACGAAGCGCTGCGTCGAATTGGGATTTCGCCTTGGCTTGGTGATTCGAGAGAGGTGTTGGTGGTTACGGAGTTAACTGGAGTTAACCGATGCTCAAGGATTGGTTCAGTACACTCTTTTGCCTCTCAATTAGATAGTCGATCCTTCTTTCAAAAGCACTCATTTGCTCTTCAGTAATGTTGGAAGGCTCATGAGGAATTGATATGACATTAACCATTCTCACGGGGGTGTCATGGGATTCACTCCAATCCCGAGTTTTGATTGAAAGCTCTTCTATTATATCCCATGATTCTTCAAGGTTGAAATCGCTGAGCCTTCCACCGTCGATCAATGGATCGCTTGGTGAGAAAATTGGTATGATCGTAAAAGATTTGGACTTGAAGCCAAAGATCAATACCGTGATGAGGGACTTTATGGAGCAAGTCCTTGAATCGAGTCCATGCCTCGTAGAGATTCGCCTTGATGTTGTTGAACGCCAAGATGTCCTTCCTAAGTTTAGTAGTTCTCCCGGTTGGGAAAATTGGGCAAGGAAACGAGTGGTGAGATCATCCCAACTTGAGATGGATCCGGCGGGAAGTCGCCCAAGCCAATTACTAGCTTGGTTCCTAGTAGAATTGGAAGAGACGCAAGCGCGCGTGGTTCCGTGTGGTAGCATCAAGGTCGATGGAATCAACGATTTTAAGGAAGTCCTTGAGATGCTGATTAGGATCTTTGGCATGAAGTCCATGGAATGCACATCCGTTTTGCACCAACCGGATGGTGTTGGATCGCAGGGCCGTAGTTTGAGCTTTATCGGGGAGCTCAATAGTATTCCTATAGCCTTGGTGGCTTGGTCTAGAGTAATCACCAATGGCGGGTCAATGATTGGTAGGTCGATGAGTGGTGGCGGGTTATCACCTTCCATGATGAAAAGTGATGGGATTACTAACAAAGGCACGAAGAAGGGGGATAGACTACGAGGAAGCTAAAAATGAGAAAACATCTTACTTGATAGGAATCAAGCAAGGAAACCTAAACGAGATGGAAATCTAACTAGCTATTCTATTCCCCGGCAGCAGCGCCAAAAACTTGATGAGGGTATAACGCGTTCGGGTCAAAGGAAACTTCCTTTTCGTCGAGCAATTTTTTCAACACCCTAGGCAGTGAACCTAATCGTTGTAGTGTAGTATTGGGTAAGCCTCGGGTATTGATATCGTTCTCTAAGGGAATATGAATGCTAGTGAAAGATGTACTACGCTAAGGTTTGAGGTTGAGGAAGATTATTTTTTATTTAATCTTTTTATATATTTTTTTATAAAGTTAAGGGTAAAATCTAGGGGTTTGGATTTCGGGGTTGGTACTTCTACCGATTACTTCTACTTATCCAATTATCTAAACTAAGGGGTAGTCTATATCTATTGATGTGTGCTCGTATGATGATTAAAAATGTGTCTACCTAGATACTATTACTCCCTAGTTAACTTTTATTGGTGGTTGAATTGTCACGTCCTTATTCTTAACGCGTTGTGTTTTCTAAGGTCGTAGGGTATGCTTTTATCCCTAACTCTTTGAGACTACCTTAAGGTTATTGCCTACGAAATCCCTAGGATTCATAAACTAACACTAAGGTTATCTTTGGATATTTAGTTCAATTTTCCGCCAAGTGACTATAAACTAAGGTTCACAAAGATTACTCAAGCATTAAAAACACAACGATGGCCTAGTACAATCCTAAGCCAATTACAATTAAGATAAGAGACAATCAATCAATAATTAATAACTAGGTTTCATAGATCTAAGCAAACACGCAAGAAATTTAGCTGGACATGTTAAACATGCAAGCATACATACATACAATCGAAGACATAATGAAATCAATGAAGTAAATTCCTTATCTTGATGTAAAATAGGGTATGTGAACCCTAAGATACTGTCCAAACCAGACCAAAATCATTTTAGGTTTTTACTCCACAAGTCTACCTCCTAAAATTCTGAAAATTCGATTTCTATATATAATCTTACAACTGCGACGGCGTCACCTTATGGTTGGGATGCCATAATTAGGGTTTCGTCTTGGCCAAGTCATCATTGGGACGGGTCACGTTAGGTTTTGTAACGCCGCCTCTTCGCAGCACGCTCGTCAATCTCGATCTAGGCCGTCGAGAAGAAAAGTTCGTGATGCCCTTATTTTCAAAGCCCGACGCCGCGGTGTAAAATAGCAAAATCGCTATGAAGTCGCCACACATTCAATTACATAAAGAGGGACGCAAGGCCGCCTCGCTTGGAACCGCCGTGTAATTCCAAAGAACTGAGTTTCTTGATCTTGACTTAGCCATTTTTCTTCACATATTCAGCCCTTTTCGGCCAAAAATGCATCATTCCAAAGATTTTGTTTCCAAGAGACCTAAAAAAGTGAAAAGGAGCGAAATTAAGCAAGAATGGATATAAAAGTGGGCTTATTAAGGGCTTAAATGACCCCTAAAAGTGTAACGCTTTAAATCCTTATCAAATATCCCTACACTTGGTATTTGCTTGTCCTCAAGCAAATGTGCTTTTGGCCAATCAATTTATAAGCTAGGGGGCATAAAGCATTGGTTTAACATAATTCATAACAAGTAAAAGCACCGCAATAGTCATAACAAGCACGGAAATTATATATTAGCACCTCACAAGGGGTGTTTGGATTCTCTCATCTCTCCGGTGTATATGCAATATAGTGTATGGAAATGGAAGATAAACACTCATTAACCGGTCAAAGTACATAGATTACCATAATGACTTAGATCAAACCTCCATCGCTATGGCGTAAGCACCTAGGAACAACTATCTAAGAGGTCTTTTAAAGGGTTGTAACGTTAGGCTTACGGTTAGGGAAACAAAGGGTTTGGTTGGATAGACGATTTAGTGGTGGCAACTCAAAAATCTTTATGTTACAAGCATGAAAATAATGGCATTGCTAAGCCAAGACTCGACTCACTAAACTCTAGATAATTTTGAAACAAACAAACATAAATATAAAGATAGATGTAGGATGGTAGCCCGTATGTTTTTTTTTTTCATTTTTTTCTAATTTTTTTTCATTAATTTTTTTTTTTTTTGCATACACTTTTACTCTACCATCCTCTACGATAACATCAAAATATAAGGGATTTATAGGCATATCCCTACACTTGAGTTTTTATTACTCTAACACTAATTTGACCCAAATTGAAAAGATCAAAACACTTGGAGTACATTATTACGTAAATAAAGGGAATTTGAATTTAACGTTCTTTCCAGTCACTCCATAAAATTTAACTTACCCATGAGTCTCATCGTCCCAAAACTATGTACAAAAGATATGACTCGACCTATCAACCATGCAAGTAACTAGATAATTGAACTAAGGGTTTGGTATGATAACAATAATGCACTAAAAGTGAGTGCACAGGCTAAGGCGATTTGGGTGTACATTTGGGGGTGGACAAACAATGCTCATTGATATTCCGAAACCGAAACATCACGAACCGCGAAAAGGATAGGCTCGAGGGGTTAACTAGGGGTATCGTACTAAAGATGAGTACATCAAGGGTGTGGGGAATTACTAAACCATGTGGAAGAAGTAATTATAATAATGGTCAAACAAGGGTTATCCTAATGCCTCTTATCATTTAGTTATTCCTAACTACACAAGTGTAGTCTCACTAGCGATATCAGAATGCATCACAAAACAAGTTCTAGAATCATATATCGTTACACTCTCAAGCATTAAAGGTGAATGCTTTTAATCCTATAGATCTAGGGGCTTAAACCTCACATTTTGGGGTAATTTGAGTGGTGGGGCGGCTTAAAGGCCATATAACTCCTATCCATGAGACGCTTTTATTAAGACTAAAGTCCCACCGTATAAGCTTTCCAATTTTTAAATTTGGCACTATAATTGCCCCTTCTAACTAATATTCTCATGGTTTATTACACAAATGAAATAGGACAAGACAAATGATCAAGGGTAAGTATAGTTTCAAAGTTCGCTATTCTCCCTCCCTACATTTAAACCTAACATTGTCCCCAATGTTCCCGAAAGTATCAAAGTTATGATAACGGAAGGTAATTAAAATAGAAAGAAACTAGTACTCCCCTGATTAGCTCGGTAGGATCCGTGTGAAGTGGTGGTTAAATTTTTTCCAAGAAGAATGTATGCGTGAAAAGCTTCATCCAATCTTATGTTTCTTTTTCTTGATAAATAAAACTTGCACACTTTAAGAAAATAGACCTAAACCTTTCAAGTAAAATTCTATGTAAAACTATATATGACTCTACTAAACTAGGATATAATGCTTGTGGAATGGATGTTTATGCATTTTCTAGAAAAATTAAGACCTGAATTTCCAAAATTTATAAGTAGCATGTAAAAACAGAGAAATTAGATAAGTCTGTTTCATTCCTCGACGCTCTCAAGTTGTAATCCCGCAAAACCGGTTCACGCGCTTTTTCCGAAAAATTCGAAAAATTACACCTTTAAAATCTCAAAATGAAAACATCCATTATGACTCGATACAAGCATTTGACTCTAACAAACACACATATATCATTTTCAATAATCGTAGTTCTCATGTTCACGTTCTTTTGAAACGTGTGTAATCCTCCCTACACTTATCCTTTTTGTAAAATACCTTTATATGTAATTAAGACGAGGTTAAAGACAAAATAAAGCATTTTCACAAATTTAAACATGAGAACATACAATTATGAAAAGACACACAAACAAGCAAAAAAATTAAGCTTGGGTTGCCTCCCACGAAGCGCTTTTCTTTATTTAAAAGTCTTGTAGCTAGACTCAAGTCGTGCTCCTGCACATGTGACTTCATTTCATCGTCCTTTCTTTTCCACTAAGCCCTTATCATAATGTGACTTGTATCCTCACCGAATTCTCCTCCAACGCCTCATTATGATAACGGTTTTATTTTTTAGATTATTTTCTTTCACCGTATAAGGTTCAAACCATCTTGGCTTATTCCTTCCTCTTAATGCTTTTATTCTTGATTTATACAAAATCACCTTTTCTCCATTCAAACATTCTCTAGGGTTCTTTTGAGGTTGTGGCTTTATCATGTTTATGTTTCCTAATTTTTTTATCACGTTTCCACAATGTCGCGTTTAACACTTGACCCATGAATTCTTTAAGCCCTATTTCCCATTCATAAATCTTCTTCTTAACAAGATATTGAGACCTCGGATTCTCATCATTGATCTTCTCCATAATTTTCAACGGGTATCTCGGAACAATATGTATCCTAATATATCCTTTGCCACTTTTGAGTATCATGATACCCTCACCGCATTTGATGGTTGCCTTGGCGGTGGCTAGAAAAGGTGTTCCAAGAATGAGTGGCATGTTTCTATCTTCCTCAATGTTTATGATCACGAAGTCCACCGGATAGACAATATTGGCCACCTCAATTAAGACATCCTCCGCTATTCCTATGGGATAAACATATGTGTGATTTGCTAAGGAAAGTATAAGATTGGTCTTGGTTGGCTCCTCCTAAGTCAACTTACTATAGACTGATAGCGGCATTATGTTTACATCGGATCCCTGATCGGCTAAGGCATTTATATTCTCGATGTCGCCAATGCTACATGGTATTACGAAGTTCCCCAAGGTTTCTCATTTTTTAGTCACTAGTTTTTTAGAACCAACTTGCACATAGGTCCCATAGGCATGGTGTCATATTCTTCTTCTTTTATTTCTCCTTCGAGGGCTTTCCTAAGAACTTCATTGTACCTAAAGTTGTTCACTTCGTTAACAATTGTTTTCTAATTAATCTCATGCTTAAGGTAGTATTCAACATCGGGTTCATTATTAGTTTCTACCCTCCTTTTCCTTACTATCCTTGTTTCCTCTCTCTTC
>OU343221.1:47813559-47904010 GCA_910596185.1 Chrysanthemum makinoi
CGCGAACCTAATGGTAGACCTTTTAGTATCACTAATTGAATCACGTGGACGTGATTCCGCAGGCATGGGAAGAATGTCACAATTCGCAATTTTTGGTCATTTCTCAAAGTCAACATTCATCATACTAATTCATGCATGGGTTTGCATTTCACATCAAACGCATTATTTCTTATTAAATAAACCCTATCGCGTAATTAATTATTTTGAACAATTGGTCCGATACTTCCAAAAATTATCCCAACATATTTTTATACTCATATTAAGACTATAAAAATAATATTATGAGTTTACCCAATGTTTTAAATTTATTTTGTATATAAATTGTTAAGTTTATATAATTACGACGGTTTTCGTAAATTCAACCCGATAAATATTTATTCACTCAAATCCTTCTAGAAATATATTTTTATAATTTTCATGACTTCAATATATTTTATTTTGATCCGTTAAAATTTATTTTTAGTTAACGCTACCCTAAATGCTTAAATAAATACACAAGTTACTAATAATTTTTAACTAACTACACTCCTACTTATTCACACAAGTATTTACAATAACAAAACACATTTAGTTTTTTTTTCATATATATGTCGACCACCTATGTGGTGACTCAACTAAAATGACTCACTTAAGCTTGCTAAATATCTTTCATGTATATACATATAATACTAAAAATCTAACACATTCAACTCAAGACTTGCAAGGTGTAAAATAAAAAGCTCTCCTTCTTCCTTTCTTCTCCAAGTGAACCGGCCAACCAAAGGGATCAAGAAGTATTTCACCAAAAATTTTCTAGACAAGTATTTTACACTCTAGTTACACTCTTGATTAAGGTTTTGAAATAAAAACCTTGGGTGATTAGGATTAAACCTTTGTCCATTAACCTCATCAAGTTAACTAGTAAGCTTTTCATATTCATCATCATATTTCATATTCATGGTTATATTCATTTCATCATATTTGAGAAAACATGCAAGTCTTATGGATGTTTATACCACTTTTTCATTGATTTTAAGAGTTATATATATTTATGTCATCCTATAATTACTCCTTGAAACATATCACTTTTGGTGATGCCTAGGAACCCATGACACCCTAAGTGTATATTAGGGAATGGGTTGTGAACACATAGGTTGCGAGTTTTGTATGGGCGGAACTCGGAACTTAATGGATTTACAATGCCTTTGCTGCATCAACATTCTTTATAGACTTTTTCAAATCATTTTCAACAAACTTATGAACTCACCAACCATTGTGTTGACACTTTTAGCATGCTTATCTCAGGTCGTAAGGCGATAGCATTTCATGGAGCTTTGGCTCATGGCATACATTGAAGTCTTGTGTTTTTATCAATTACCATTAGACATGTTTTGTAACCCTTTATGTATTATCAAACTTTGGGATCTCATGTTTTGTAAACTTAAACTTTATTTATTCGAATGGTAAACTTTCCAAAACGTCTCATTTTAGAGGTCGTTTTACGTATCCATACTTTGTGCTATGAAGTCATACCCCAAAGACACTATCGTTCTGCTGTGATATTTTGGGGGTGTGAACAGTTAATTATCAGAGACTTGGTTATAGAGAACTAGGTTGCATTTTAGTTCTAGACTATAACATTTTCACTTGATCCTTTCTTTTCCTATCGCCTTACACACTTTTTTAGATGCTTATATGTTTTCTTAAATATTTCTTCTAGAACCACCTCATTGGATAACGTAGTTTCCTTGTACCGATAGGGGAGTCCCAAAATCTAGTCAATTCATTAAAAATATGGGCTTCATATGAGCACTTATCTAACTTGATCTGCGTGGCGGTTCTTGTTTGATGAACACGGTCGAGCTAAAATAAGTCACTATATAGCTATATAGTTTTGATGATTTTGCCCAGGTAGGAGTACTCTTGAGAGATACTTTTGAGCTATTTGTGACCAAACCTCATAGTGACTTTAGCACCTAAGGGAATTTCCTATACACCAAGTGCAATTCTCCCTAGATACCTACCCTAAATTCCTCCTCCACCGTTTAGAATCGCATGATGATAGAATGGCTAACTATTCATTAACAACAATCGCCGGGACATGTATGCTTGGTGGTATGTACGCACGATGTGAAATGAGGCAATTATAATTATGGTGGCCAACATAATTATAAATCGTCTAACCAGCGATGGACATATGCGAACTGCTATCGTGGTCGATGTGAACATAGGAACCAATTTGTGGCGTGGTGTTATGTTTGAGGACGTTAAGTATAGACATTGGGAACTCAACGTCCTTTCTTTGCGGAGATCATGGCACCAAAGAGGGTAACAGCAGCACTAACGAGGTGGTCTTGGCAAAGTGGAAGGACGGTGAGCATGGGAGGTAGAAAGGCGGTCGCGACATGGGTAACAATGACAACAACTGCGGAAACCGATTTTGCCGCCATCATGGCTCAACAACTTCAAATCTTGCTTCCTTATTGTCACACAAGTTGGAAACCATATGAATAACTTTCGAGGAAACCACGGGAACAAGAATGGCGACACCAACAATGTAGTTGGCGGTGGCAACAATAACAACACCACCACCACCAACAACAACAACAGAATTGGATGCCGTTATAAAGAATTTTTGGTATGCAAACCGTGGAGTTTGATAGTATAGTAGGTGCTTTGGCGTATACTTTCGATGGGTAGAGAAGGCGAGTCGATTGATCGACATCAACAATTGTGCGATACATCAGGTGAGAGTATGCTTGTTTGCTATCGGGAAGGCATTGACATGGTGGAACACCGCGACTACGAGGCTAGGAAGCGGCTATAGGTATGACATGGGACGAATTTAAAGCGTTATTGCAAGAAGAATCTTTGCTCGGACAATGAAATCAGGCTGGAACATGAACTTTATCATCACTCTATGATACTTAGGGCTGGTCACCAGCCTACCTGGTCGCTTCCATGAATTAGCTAGACTAGTTCCTTATATGGTTACCCCTGAATCCAAGAGAATCGCGAGGTACATATATATATCTTGTGCACGAAATCCGTTAGGCTGTAAGCTTGTTGAGCGATCTACAATACAAAGTGCAATACGGCGGGGAACCACGGCAGATGAGATGGTTAGAAATGGTACTTTGAAGAGCGACAAGAGGAAGGCGAGTGGGTGAATAAGTAGAGATGGGCGTATTGCTTGGAACAACAAAGGGCAAGAGTTTTTTGTGGCTTGGCCAGTGCTTGAACAAAGAGAGTATGCGGGTACACACCCCAAATGTGCTAAATGTGCTTATCATCATCCGAAGACCAAGCCCTGCTGCTTGTGTACAAATTGCAATCACGACCCATTTTAAGCGTTATAAAGCACAGGTAACACCAGCTAATGTGGGCAACATGAGAATAACCAAAGGACTTGCTTGAGTGCAACAACCCGAATCACTACCGGAATAATTGTCCTAGGTTGAATGGAACACAGGGACAACCACAGGGTAACCAACACCTAGCTTTAGCAATTGACGGAAACAACCCAAACCCGTACTCAATATCAATCCACCCAGGGTCGAGCATTCTATGTAGGGGCTAGTGACCCATATCAATATGTATGGCGGTACGTTTCCTAAACCATTAAGTGATCCACCGTGACCAGATTCAGTGAGCCTCATTAGATAAGAAACCTAGGCAGCGTAAGTTTTGGCATAAACGCCCAGGCCGTTACACCTGTTTTCGCGAACCTAATGGTAGACATTTTAGTATCACTAATTGAATCACGTGGACGTGATTCCGCAGGCATGGGAAGAATGTCACAATTCGCAATTTTTTGTCATTTCTCAAACTCAACATTCATCATACTAGTTCATGCATGGGTTTGCATTTCACATCAAACGCATTATTTCTTATTAAATAAACTGTCACACCCCCAAATTACCTGTTTTGCAGCGGAATGGAATTCCTGGGGATTGACTGTCATAGCATCACAATCACAGTTATATTGAACGACCTAAAGTGTCGTTTGAAAAGAACATCGTTTGATTTAATAAAACAATCAGAGTTTACAAAGTAAGTCCCAAATGAAAATCAACTTGTGCGGAAATAAGTTTGTACAATTCAAACGATGTTTTAAAGTACGTAAACCAAGTGAGACAGCGTCGTCACCACGACTCCATGATGTGTCCAAATGCATGCCATGAAGTGAATGCCTTAGATACCCGAGATAAAACATGCTAAAAGTGTCAACACAAAGGTTGAGTGAGTTCATAGAGTTTGAGTTGAAATGTAAAGCCTTTCAAAATCGTTTATGTAGCAAAGGAATTGTAAATCCACTCGAGTTCAAGTCCGCCCATACAAAACTTGCAACTGTGTGTTCACAACCTTTGCCAGAATATGTAGAGTTAATGTTCAAGTGCATGATGACAAATGAATTCACATAATAGTGTGGCTCAATGTATGAAATCGTTTATGCGGCAAAGGCATTGTAAATCCACTCAGTTCCAAGTTCCGCCCATACAAAACTTGCAACACCATGTATTCACAACCCATTGCCAAAATGTATATAGTGTATGTTCAAATCGTTCCAAGACCGTTAGTCCATGAATATTACCAAGACCATTAGCTCAATGAATATACCAAGACCATTAGCTCAATGAATATACCAAGACCATTAGCTCAATGAATATACCAAGACCATTAGACCAATGAATATACCAAGACCATTAGCTCAATGAATATACCAAGACCATTAGCTCAATGAATATACCAAGACCATTAGACCAATGAATATATGAAATAGAAATTCTAAGTATGGCAATAATGTTACTTCGTATGACTAGCATTCAGTTCGGATAAACATATAATTTGCAAATAGTCATGAATGTCATGAAAATAGTTGAGCATGTATCTCCCCCAAAACAGTTATGAAAGCAAGTAAAAGTAGGGGCCATGAAAACTCACTTGGTGGAATGATGCGAAGACAAAAGTGAGTACACCGAGATGTAGTGTGATACGTTAATCTTGACCTATTGCGAATGATATGATATGTAATGAGTTGCAATGTAATGTTATGCATGCATTTCGTATGTTATTTATACCATTTGCGAGTTTTGAAAATATTACTTATCGTCGAAAAATACTCGTTTGACGTCTTGACCCTTCAAAAATGACTTTACAAGTTTTTACGTCAAAATGTCATCCTACAATGGTTTTATAATGATTTGTGGTGAAATTTTCACTTTTGTCGCAAAACAATGTCGTCGGAATTTTCATGAAATTAACAAAAATGGCTTTGGAAAACTAGCCGTAAAACGGGGTACGTCGATCGTTAGAGAACGAACTCGACGGTTTTGGAAAGTTTGCATCAAAATTTAGAAGTTTTAGTACATGAGTTTTCGTCATAGAGGTCTCGAACATAAAGATAATAAGGGTTAAAGATGGGGGTTTTGGCTAATTGTGTGCAGAAAATTAGTTACGGCAAGTTTATGAAAAAGTGCATATCTTTGTCGTTTCAAATCCGTTTTCTACGTTTAATACGTCCTTAGCCGTTATCAAAGTATACTAATATATTTTTGACAAGTCGAAATAATTTGTGAAGCTTAAGGCTCATTTTTGACTCGGACAAAATAAATATAGTATGCTGAAATTTCTGAAAATAATATATTTCATCGTCAATCTTTAAAAATCCATAACTTCTTCGTTATAAGTCCGTTTTATTCGTTCAAGGCCCACGGATTCGTTTTAAAGTATATTTTCTAAATATCAAGGCCAAAGTTTCGTACCAACTGTCGGTTTTTCCAGAAAAATGAAACAAGGACAGAACCTTTTTATATACGTATTGAAAATAGTTTTTCTCGGACAAAACCTATTCTAATCCCTTCAAATCAACTCCAAAACTAATCTAATCCTACCATACACCTTCTTAGGGTGTCATGGGTTCCTAGACATCATCAAGACCAACCAATACCAAGGGGATAATTATAGGATGACCAAATATATATATATATACTCTAAAATCATGTAAAAATGGTATAAATCACATATGTCTTGCATGTTGCTCCAAAAATGAAAAGATGAATATGAAAATGAAAAGGAAACATAAAAATGATAAAATCATGCTTACAAGTGATTATGATGAGGTGAAAGTAACAAGGATTATCTTAAATACTCTTGGTTTTTATTTCAAAACCATATAAAGAGTATATACTAGATTGTGATACTTGGCTTGTAAAAATTGTGATGATCCTTCTTGCTCCTTGAAGAACCGGTTTGAGGATGAAACAAGAGGAAAAACTTTTTACTACACTTGAATGATTGAAGTGAAATAATGAAATGAATGAAGACTTGAGTATAAATCTATACTATCACAATTTTCTACCAAACCATAAATGCCAACCCCTAGGGGCCGGATTTTTGGGGGCTTTGTCCATAAAATATCTTTTTTTTTTTTTTTTTTATTAATGTGTAAGTATATACTTGTATAGTATTTGCTAAAAGTGTAAGTAAATGTGTAGTTAGATGTAACTTGTAAGGTAAATGGTAACTTTTAGGTAAAAGAGATTTTTAATAGATCAAAGTAGAATGTAATGAGATCATAAAATTTGTAAAAATACATTCCTTGTGAAATTTGAGTGATAAAATAATTATCGTTATAATTTTTAAGAAAAGTGTAATAATAATAATTCTTTACGATTAATATACCAAATAAATTTGAAACACTAGGAAAACTAAAAATATAGTTTTATGAACTAAATGTAAGTTTAAAAATACATCGGGATCATTTTTGAAAGTAATGGATTAAATATTCAAAATAATAACTAACGCGATAAAGATTATTAACTATAAAAATTACGCGTTGAATATGAAATGAAATGTCGTGAATGTACTAATGAGATGCACATGATGTCAATGAAATGTAGACTAAACTTAGTCCATATGAAATGTACGTGATGTTATGATCATGAATTCGCCGCTAAACCATAAAGGTGACGCGAATTTGGAACAAGTAAACCAAGTTTACGATAAATGTTGAAATAGTGAAGCATAAATCGTTTGAGTGACACGAAAGTACGGGTTGTCACATTCGCCCATCAAAAGGAATTGACCTGATTCAATCGTTATTAGGTAACGGGTTTAGGGTTTGATGAGGAAGCCTTCCCATTCGAGCAAAACCCTCAAAAGACTTTTTGGTAACCGATTTTTACTTAATCCCACAACTCATCAAACAAGAGCGTCATACGATTAGGCTAAATCGGTTTAGGTAACAACTTGTCTCTAGCTCGATCTTCGCAACTCATCAAACAAAAACACGTCGCGGATCAAGCTGGAAACAAGTGGTTTGAAGAAAATCTTTTGAAAATTTGGCTCGATTACGGGATTGCTTACACATATAAGCCTACTACTCCCTTCATTGCATGATTCTTCCTGAATTAGACATAGGTGATCAGGCTATGTATAATTTAGGAGTAACTATGCAATGCTTGGACTAATCGACTCATATGTTGTTTGGTGTTGAGTCAACTGATGTTAAAATTGTGATGAACATCGAGGAGAGAAGACATGGAGAAGTGTCGTTAAAATGATCGATAAAGTAAAAGAATTAAAATCCTCGTAAATGATAACAAATCGGAAAATAAAAGTACGATAGATGAGAATATTTTACAACAGTGGTTTATCAGCGAAATACATCTTAGGTTATAAAGATTCGGATACGAGGGAAAACATAAACTTAGTACGACATAGTACATAAGGAGAAATAAGACTTGTTAGTTTCGAACTTCTTCGTCTTCCGCGTCGTTGATACCTTGGCGAGCTCCTCCTCCTCCTTCTAACATATATACATTCCCATGAGCACCTTCAATTTGACCTTGGTTTAGGACATTGGTTCGATAGTGTCCTTGCTCCCACTCACGTAACATGTAACCATGGCCTTGACTCTACAATTCTGGCAAGGTGTCCGTTTGCGACACTTGTAGCCCTAGCGGGACAAAGACCCGTGTGATGATACTTACATCGATTACATAGTGGGTAGGTTCGAGCATAACCTCTGCCTTCTATTGGTGCGGCAACATATACTATTGCCGGTTCTTGCCCTCTTTTCATTTGTTGATGATGGTTAGTGTTGCGGTTTTGGTTGTTGTTGTTATAATTCTCCTTGGTTGTTTTCCATTTCCTTTTTTGTTGTTGAGTTGGTTATCGTCGTTGTTGTTGTTGTTTTGGTTATTGTGGTACTTGGTGCGGTTGTTGGTATTGTTGTTACGGTTGGTGTTGTTGGTGTTGCCCCTCTTTACTACTTGTGCCATGAGCTTTTGAGACAATCTAATAGCTTCCTCAATCGTTTTGGTCGAAAGAAGTCACATCGCCTTGAATAATCTCGGAAGTTCTTCAATGAAAACCTCCGGTAGCTTCTCATTATCCGAAACCATAGATGGGCATAACACGGCCAATTCTTGGAACCTTCGAATATAAGTATCAATGTCGTACCCAATAGTTTCCAACTCATAGAATTCGGTCTCCAACTTCTTCACTTCCGTACGAGGACAAAACTTCTTTGTTACTAAACCCTTGAATTGCTCCCAAGTAAGCTTGAAAGCATTCTCCATTCCCATCGGTTGAGCATATGAGTTCCACCATGACAATGCTCCATCGATGTGTACTTGTAGCAAATTTGACCTTCTATCGCCATCCGGACAGTTACATAGCAAAAACACCGATTCCAATTTTTCAAACCATCGAACCATGGCGGTGGCTCGCCGGTACCTCTAAACTTCGTGGGATCTCCACTTTTGAAATCCTACTCTGAACAGTTTAACTCCGGATCCTCCTGCATTTCGATGCCGTAGCAAGCCTTGCGGCTCTGGCATGTCGCGGCCTCGGCGCAGCAGCGATACCGTTTCCCTTTCGTTCTTAGAGCATCGGCTATGCTATCATTCACCAACTTTTGAATAGCCGCAGGTCATTTGGTGTGGCTTTCTTGGTGCCATATCTTCTTCAAAACAAGAGGAAATGTGAGACGTAGCAAAATCCGATTGTTAATAATGAACGCTCCAAAGAAATGTGATAAGAATGATAAGTTTGAGGTTATCTTTCAAAATAATCGACGGTTTCCTAAGGAATGGATTATGATGTGTTGTAAGTGCTTCAAATGTATGGTGGTTTAGTGACTTAATGTGTGAATAAAGTATAACTCGACATGTTAGTGGTGAAACAAAGGAGTGAGAGTGACTTCGCCCTATTTAAAGGTTTATCTCGGTATACAACGTTATCGGTGATGAGTCGATTGATGTGAAATTGTGATAGGGAATGACAAGGAATTCTCCACATTAGAGTATGAAGAAAGAATAATGGAATGGGCATTTAAAGGCATCCATGTGACAATCGATATGAAATGAAAGTAAATAACTCGAAAAAAATGTACGTATAAACCGCATGTAAAGTGAACATGCACTTGTGATGAAATGATGAGATGCTATGATGATGTAGTTATAGTCTAGGGTCAATGATGCAACCTAGTTTTCTATAACCGAAGCTCACGTCTGTCTGTCACACCCCAAATTACCTTTTCGCGTGAATGGAATTCACGGGGATTATTTGTCATAGCATCACAATCTGATTATATTGAGCGACCTAAAGTGTCGTTTGAAAAATTTTATCGTTTGATTTAATAAAACAATCGAGTTTACAAAAGTAGGTCCCAAATGAAAATCAACTTGTGCGGAAATAAGTTTGTTACAATTGGCGATGTTTTAAAGAATGCAGTAAAACCCAAGTGAGACACGTCGTCACCACGACTCCATGATGTGTCCAAATGCATGCCATGAAGTGAATGCCTTAGATACCCGAGATAAAACATGCTAAAAGTGTCAACACAAAGGTTGAGTGAGTTCATAGAGTTTGAGTTGAAATGTAAAGCCTTTCAAAATCGTTTATTTAGCAAAGGCATTGTAAAATCCACTGAGTTCAAGTCCGCCCATACAAAACTTGCAACACAATGTGTTCACAACCCAACTGCCGAGAATATGTAGAGTTAATGTTCAAGTGCATGATGACAAATGAATTCACATAATAGTGTATGGCTCAATGTATCGAAATCGTTTATGCAGCAAAGGCATTGTGAATCCACTTTCGAGTTCCAAGTCCCCATACAAAACTTGCAACTTTGTGTATTCCAACCCATTGCCAAAATGTATATAGTGTATGTTCAAATCGCTTCCAAACCGTTAGTCCATGAATATTACCAAGACCATTAGCTCAATGAATATACCAAGACCATTAGCTCAATGAATGTACCAAGACCATTAGCTTTCAATGACTACCAAGACCATTAGACCAATGAATATACCAAGACCATTAGCTCAATGAATATACCAAGACCATTAGCTCAATGAATATACCAAGACCATTAGACCAATGAATATGAAATAGAAATTCTAAGTATGGCAATAATGTTGCCTTGGCTGCGAAAAAATTTAATTTGACAAATAATTGAGATATGAAATAGTTGAGCATGTATCTCCCCCAAAACAGTTATGAAAGCAAGTAAAAGTAGGGGCCATGAAAACTCACTTGGTGGAATGATGCGAAGACAAAAGTGAGTACACCGAGATGTAGTGTGATCGTTAATCTTGACCTATTGCGAAATGATATGATATGTAATGAGTTGCAATGTAATGTTATGCATGCATTTCGTATGTTATTTATACCATTTGCGAGTTATGAAAATATTACTTATGTGAAAATACTCGTTTGGCGTCTTGACCCTTCAAAATGACTTTACAAGTTTTACGTCAAAATGTCATCCTACAATGGTTTTATAATGATTTATGGTGAAATTTTCACTTTTCGTAGCAAAACAATGTAAATCGAATTTTCATGAAATTAACAAAATGGCTTTGGAAAACTAGCACGTAAAAGCGGGAATGCGTGATCGTTAGAGAACGAACTTCGGCGGTTTTGGAAATTTGCATCAAAATCTAGAAGTTTTAGTACATGAGTTTTCGTCATAGAGGTCTCGAACATAAAGATAATAAGGGTTAAAGATGGGGTTTTGGCTAATTGTGTCGCGAGAAAAAAGTGGATTCGCGCAAGTTTATGAAAAAGTGCATATCTTTGTGGTTTTCAAATCCGTTTTTCACATTATATCGTCCTAGCTTAGTATCAAGTATACTAATATATTTTTGACAAGTCGAAATAATTTGTGAAGCTTAAGGCTCATTTTGACTTCGGACAAAATAAATATAGTATGCTGAAATTTCTGAAAATAATATATTTCATCGTCAACCTTCAAAAATCCATAACTTCTTCGTTATAAGTCCGTTTTATTAGTTCAGCGGCCCGCATTAGTTTTAAAGTATATTTTCTAAATATCAAGGCCAAGTTTCGTACCAACTGTCGGTTTTCAGAAAAATGAAACAAGGACAGAACCTTTTATATCACGTATTGAAAATAGTTTTCTCGACAAAACCTATTCTAATCCCTTCAAATCAACTCCAAAACTAATCTAATCCTACCATACACCTTCTTAGGGTGTCATGGGTTCCTAGACTTCATCAAGACCAACAATACCAAGGGATAATTATAGGATGACCAAATATATATATATACTCTAAAATCATGTAAAATGGTATAAATCACATATGTCTTGCATGTTTGTAAAAATGAAAAAGATGATGAAAATGAAAAGAAACAAAAAATGATAAAAACATACTTACAAGTGATTATGATGAGGTGAAAGTAACAAGGATTATCTTAAATACTCTTGGTTTTTATTTCAAAACCATATAAAGAGTATATACTAGATTGTGATACTTGAGCTTGTAAAAATTTTTGATGATCCTTCTTGCTCCTTGAAGAACCGGTTTTGGGATGAAACAAAAGGAGAGAAAAAACTTTTACTACACTTGAATTATTGAAGTGAAATAATGAAATGAATGAAGACTTGAGTATAAATCTATACTATCACAATTTTCAACCAAACCATAAATGCAACCCCAGGGGCGGTTTTTGGGGGCTTTGTCCATAAAATATCTTTTTTTTTTTTTTTTTATTAATGTGTAAGTATATACTTGTATAGTACTAAAAGTGTGTAAGAAATAAATGTGTAGTTAGATGTAACTTGTAAGGTAAATGGTAACTTTTAGGTAAAAGAGATTTTTAATAGATCAAAGTAGAATGTAATGAGAGATCATAAAATTGTAAAAAAAGATTCCTTGTGAAAATTGGTGATAAAATAATTATGTATAATTTTTTTAAGAAAAATTATAGTAATAATTTAACTTTTTACGATTAATATACCAAATAAATTTGAAACACTAGGAAAACTAAAAATATAGTTTTTATGAACTAAATGTAAGTTTAAAAATACATCAGGATCATTTTTGAAAGTAATGGATTAAATATTCAAAAAATAATAACTAGCGATAAAGATTATTAACTATAAAATTACGCGTTGAATATGAAATGAATGTGGTGGGTGTACTAATGAGATGCACATGATGTCAATGATGTAGACTAAAACTTAGTCCATATGAAATATGCGTGATATTTATGATCATGAATTAGCGCTAAACCATAAAGGTTCACCGAATTTGGAACAATAAACCAAGTTTACGATAAATGTTGAAATAGTGAAGCATAAATCGTTTGAAATATTACAGAAAGTACGGGTTTGTCACATAGCGCTATCAGCGTGGTGTTATTTTGAACAATTGGTCGATACTTTAAAAATTATCAACATATTTTACTCATATTAAGACTATAAAAAATAATATTATGATTTACCCAATGTTTTGTTGTTTTTTATATAAATTGTTAAGTTTATATAATTCACGGCGGTTTTAAATAATTCAACCGATAAATATTTATTCACTCAAATCCTTCTAGAAATATATTTTTATAATTTTCATGACTTCAATATATTTTATTTTGATCCGTTAAAATTTATTTTTAGTAGCACTACCTAAATGCTTAAATAAATACGGTTACTAATAATTTTTAACTAACTACACTCCTACTTATTCACACAAGTATTTACAATAACAAAACACATTTAGTTTTATATATATGGAATACCTATGTGGTGACTCAACTAAAATGACTCACTTAAGCTTGCTAAATACTCGTATATACATATAATACTAAAAATCTAACACATACAACTCAAGACTTGCAAGGTGTAAAATAAAAAGCTCTCCTTCTTCCTTTCTTCTCCAAGTGAACCGGCCAACTAAAGGGATCAAGAAGGATTTCACCAAAAAATTTCTAGACAAGTATTTTACACTCTAGTTACACTCTTGATTAAGGTTTTGAAATAAAAACCTTGGGTGATTATGATTAAACCTTTGTCCATTAACCTCATCAAGTTAACTAGTAAGCTTTTCATATTCATCATCATATTTCATATTCATGGTTATATTCATTTCATCATATTTGAGAATTCTATATTAGGCAATGGGTTGTGAACACATAGGTTGCGAGTTTTGTATGGGCAGAACTCGGAACTTAATGGATTAAAATGCCTTTGCTGCATCAACATTCTTTATAGACTTTTTCAAATCATTTTCAACAAACTTATGAACTCACCAACCATTGTGTTGACACTTTTAGCATGCTTATCTAAGGTGGTAAGGCGATAGCATTTCATGGAGCTTTTGGGTCACATGGCATACATTGAAGTCTTGTGTTTTTATCAATTACCATTCGACATGTTTTGTAACCCTTTATGTATTATCAAACTTTGGGATCTCATGTTTTCTAAACTTAAACTTTATTTGTCGAATGGTAAACTTTCCAAAATGTCTCATTTTAGAGGTCGTTTTATGTATCCATACTTTGTGCTATGAAGTCATACCCCAAGGACACTATCGTTCCGCTGATATTTTGGGGGTGTGGCATTGATATCGAGACTTGGTTATAGAGAACTAGGTTGCATTTTAGTTCCTAGACTATAACCGCTTTCACGATGATCCTTTCTTTTCCTATCGCCTTACACACTTTTAGTAGCATATGTTTTCTTAAATATTTCTTCTAGAACCACCTCATTGGATAAATGGTTTCCTTGTACGATAGAGGAGTCCCAAAATCTAGTCAAGTCATTAAAATATGGAGCTCGATGTGAGCACTTATCTAACTTGATCTGTGGTAGGTTCTTGTTTGATGAGACACGGTCGAGGCTAAATAAGTGTTACTATATAGCTATATAGCTTTGATGATTTTGCAGAGGATGAATTACTCTTGAGGATACTTTGGGAACTGCTGGCGACTAAACCTCATAGTGACTTTAGCACCTAAGGGAATTTCCTATACACCAAGTGCAATTCTCCTAGATACCTACCTAAATTCCTCCTCCACCGTTTAGAATGGGATGATAGAATGGCTAACTATTTCAATAACAACAATGCCGGGACATGTATGCTTGGTGGTATGTACATGTGTGAAATGAGGCAATTATAATTATGGTGGCCAACATAATTATAAATCGTCACAACCAATAATACATATGCGATACGCATCGATGAATCGGTGTGAACACTTAGGAACCAATTTGTGGCGTGGTAGTATGTTTGAGGGCGTTAAGTATAGACATGGGAACTCAAGCGTCCTTTCCTTGCGAGATCATGGCACCAAGAGAGGTAACCACCAGCACTAACCGGTGGTCGGTAAAGGTGGAAGGGCGGTGAGCATGGAGGTAGAGAAGGCGATCGCGACATGGGTAACAATGACAACAACGCTGGCGGAAACCCTGATTTTGCAGCCATCATCGCTCAACAACTTCAAATCTTGCTTCCCACTATTGTCACACAAGTTGGAAACCATATGAATAACTTCGGGGAAACCGGGAGCGGGAATGGCGACACCAACAATGTAGTTGGCGGTGGCAACAATAACAACACCACCACCACCAACAACAACAACAACATAATTGGATGCTACGTAATAATTTTCGATTATGCAAACCCAGTGGAGTTTGATGGTATAGGAGGTGCTTTGGTATACTAGATGGGTAGAGAAGGCAGTCATTGATCGACATCGCAATTGTGCCGTACATGAGAGGGTGAAATATCTTTGCTTGTTTGCTATCGAGGAAGGCATTGACATGGTGGAACCTACACTCTGAGGCTAGAGGCGGAGAAGCGACTATAGGTATGACATGGGACCGAATTTAAGGCGTTATTGCAAAAGAAAGAATACGGACAATGAAATCTGGCTGGAACATGAACTTTATCATCACTCTATGATAGGGCTGGTCAGCGCGACTACACGGATCGACTTCCATGAATTAGCGACTAGTTCCTCATATAGTTACCGAATCAAGAGAATCGCGAATTACATATATGGTCTTGTGCACGAAATCCGTGGAACTATGAAAGCTTGGCCGGCGATACAATACAAAGTGCAATCTTGAGGCGGGAACCACGGCAGGATGAGATGGTTAGAAATGGTACTTTGAAGCATTGACAAGAGGAAGAAGGAAGCGGGTGGATGAATAGGCGAGATGGGCGTGGTATGAGACAACAAAGGCAAAGTGTTTTTGTGGCAAGCGGTGCTTGAACAAAGAGGTATGCGGTACACACCCCAAATGTGCTAAATGTGCTTATCATCATCCGAAGACCAAGCCGCAGCTTTGTACAAATTGCAATCACGTCGGCCATTTTAAAGAAGCGATGTAAAAAGCACAGGTAACACACCGGCTAATGGGCAACATGAGGAATAACCAAAGGACTTGCCGAGTGCAGCGGCCGAATCACTTACCGGAATAATTGTCCTAGGTTGAATGGAACGAGGACAACCACGGGTAACCAACACCTAGCTTTAGCAATTGACGGAAACAACCCAAACCCGTACTCAATTTGATCCACCCGAGTCGGCATTCTATGTAGGGGCTGAGGCAGCCATAATCGTGCTGATACGTTTCCCTAGACCATTAAGTGATCCACCGTATTATTGGATCGGGTGAGCCTCATTAGATAAGAAACCTAGGCAGCGTAAGTTTTGGCATAAGCACTTGACCATACACCACATTTTGCTGAACCTAATGGTATACCTTTTAGTATCACTAATTGAATCCGAGTGGGCGTGATTCAGCGACATGGGAAGAATGTCACAATTCTCAATTTTGGTCATTTCTCAAACTCAACATTCATCATACTAGTTCATGCATGGGTTTTGCATTTCACATCAAGCGTATTTCTTATTAAATAAACTATCTATCGTATTAATTATTTTGAACAATTGGTCCGATACTTCCAAAAATTATCCCAACATATTTTTATACTCATATTAAGACTATAAAAATAATATTATGAGTTTACCCAATGTTTTAAATTTATTTTGTATATAAATTGTTAAGTTTATATAATTACGGCGGTTTTAAATAATTCAACCCGATAAATATTTATTCCTCAAATCCTTCAAGAAATATATTTTTATAATTTTATGACTTCAATATATTTTATTTTGATCCGTTAAAATTTATTTTTAGATAGCATACCTAAATGCTTAAATAAATACACAAGTTACTAATAATTTTTAACTAACTACACTCCTACTTATTCACACAAGTATTTACAATAACAAAACACATTTAGTTTTTTTTTCATATATATGTCGACCACCTATGTGGTGACTCAACTAAAATGACTCACTTAAGCTTGCTAAATATCTTTCATGTATATACATATAATACTAAAAATCTAACACATACAACTCAAGACTTGCAAGGTGTAAAATAAAAAGCTCTCCTTCTTCCTTTCTTCTCCAAGTGAACCGGCCAACCAAAGGGATCAAGAAGGATTTCACCAAAAATTTTCTAGACAAGTATTTTACACTCTAGTTACACTCTTGATTAAGGTTTTGAAATAAAAACCTTGGGTGATTAGGATTAAACCTTTGTCCATTAACCTCATCAAGTTAACTAGTAAGATTTTCATATTCATCATCATATTTCATATTCATGGTTATATTCATTTCATCATATTTGAGAAAACATGCAAGTCTTATGGATGTTTATACCACTTTTTCATTGATATTAAGTGTTATATATATATTTCATCCTATAATTACTCCTTGAAACATATCACTTTTGGTGATGCCTAGGAACCCATGACATCCTAAGAAGGTGTATGGTAGGATTAGAATAGGTTAGAATAGGTTTTGCGCGTGAAAAACTCATTTCGACAAGTTTAATTAAGGGTCTGATCTTATTTTTAAATCTGGGAAAATTCGTCAGTTGGTAAAATATTTTGGGCTAGATATTTGAAAAATATACTTTAAAACCAAACGCGTGGCCGCTTGGAACGGGTTAAAACGGAGTTATAACGAAGAAGTTATGAATTTTTGAAGTTTGGCGACGAAAACTAATAATTCCAGAAATTTCAGCATGAAAATGTCACTCTTTACGGGTCAAAATGAGTCTTAAGCGTTATAAAATGTGTCGACTTATCAAAAATATATTAGTATACTTTAATACGAGTCTAAGGATGTAAAGCGTAAGCGGACTTGTAACGATTAAATTATACACGTTTACACAAAGTTGCCGCAACTTTATTCTATAGCAAAATTAATATATTTTCTATTAAACACATACTACGGCAACAAGTGACCATGTTGAGGGTCGTTTTTAACAAGGATGCTATACTTTTTATAACGTGATGTCTTCTAGTAAAAGTAAGTTCGCCAAGCATATTTTCCAAAATGTCCAACCGATCGTCAAGCGGAGTTGTAACGAATAAAATACGGTCACTTAAACTTTGCCGGAAAACCACCATTAAACAATATTTTTGGACACAAGTACCATACTTTACCTATATTTTTCTCCATGATTGGAACCTCTATGATAAAAACTTAAATGCTAAAACTTTGAGATAATGATACAAGCTTCCCAAAACCGTTGAGTTTGTTTCCTGACACTCGACGTGCACCATTTTACGACTAGCTTTTCAAGGCCGTTTAGTCACTTTCATGAAATTGTCAAGTAACACTATTTTACGACGAAAAGTTATAATTTCATAATAAATCACAAAACGATTATCATAGAATGTTGATTCAACGTATATACTTGTAAAGTATTTTATAAACATGACGAGATGTCATAAACATATATTTCGACGATAAATTCTATTTTCAAAAACGTACAAGTGGTATAGATTACATATGGATTTGCATGCACAACATTGTTTCATGACTTATATTAGAGCACATCATTCATTTTAGGTCGCGGATAGTTTCCGAGCCTCATTTCCGTGCACTTCATTTTGTTAGCATATCAATCATACCAGGTGAGTTCATACCCCACTTTTACTCGTTTAAATTCTTACAAACTCTTTGGGGGAGATACATGCTTAAATACTTGTTTATACTCTTGCGAATACTCAAACCATTTATACAATTGTGTTACACTATACTTCTTATACTCTTTGGACATTATGTGTGGTTTATTGCGATATGTGCCTTAATGTGCTAAACTTGTTTTCAATTATGCTTCAACATACATACTTTAGCAGCTGGTTAACTCCTGCGGGAGCCGGCGGAGAGGTATTGATAGTACTATCGGGCTGGCGCCCCCACCCTTGGGTCCTTGATGACGTGACCTGGGGTGAATATAATCTGTTATTCAATGAAACACAACAAAAAATTTAGACTTTTCAAGAGGTTCAGTTGGTTGTGATTCTTTGCATTAAGTACATGTATATATCGTATGCACATATGTCCTACTTACAAACAAGGTTGACAATTCTATTTTAGGCAATGGGTTGTGAACACATAGGTTGCGAGTTTTGTATGGGCGGAACTCGAACTGAATGGATTACAATGCCTTTGCTGCATCAACATTCTTTATAGACTTTTTTCAAATCATTTTCAACAAACTTATGAACTCACCAACCTTTGTGTTGACACTTTTTAGCATGTTTATCTCAGGTCGTAAGGCGATAGCACTTCATGGAGCTTTTGGGTCACATGGCATACATTGGAGTCTTGTGTTTTTTATCTATTACCATTCGACATGTTTTGTAACTCTTTATGTATTATCAAACTTTGGGATCTCATGTTTTGTAAACTTCAACTTTATTTAATCGAATGGTAAACCTTTCAAAACGTCTCATTTTAGAGGTCGTTTTCTGTATCCATACTTTGTGCTATGAAGTCATACCCCAAAGACACTATCGTTCCGCTGCGATATTTTGGGGGTGTGACACAAACGATCTCAGGAACTGCTAGAATGCTTAATTGCAACATGTCCTAAATCCTTAGGTGCGAAAGATAAAGCTGTGATGCCTTGTTCCATGCCTAGTGCTAAGTATACAAACCTTTCGATGCCCAGCATTAAGAAAGTGAATTTCAATGTGCCTTCAAGTAGTTCAGATCCCTACACTTCTAGTTCAGGAATGCAAAAAGTAGCAAAACCAACTAATGTTCCAATTCCCTCACAGGGAGTAAGTGACACCAAAGAAAGCGGGTCAAAGCCTCAAGGAAACACAAAGAATGATAGGACCTTGCGTGCTAGGAATGTTCAGTGGAAGAGAGTAGAAGATCACCTTAGGGAGAATTTGAATAAAACAACTCGTGTTGATTCTAGTGTTAGCTCTAAGCGTCTTGGTAATTAATCAATTGCTGCTACTTTTGGCAAAACATGTAATGATGATTGCGTGGTTCCTGTTACTAATCTTGAAAGTGGTGTGAATGATTTGTCTAATGTTGCTAAATGCCCGGTTAAAATTGTTAATGTTAAAATCAAGCTAAGAAGGCTAAAAGGCAAAGGCGAAAGAAAGTTAGAAAACAGTGGAAACCCACAGGAGGAAAATTTAGTAAAATAGGTTATCAATGGATACCTACTGGCCGTAAGGTTAATGAGTTTTGCCCTCAATTTGCTAAGACAATGCCCACTAGCAAATGGATGCCTATTGGTAGAACTATTCCCTTAAGAAGTGAACATACTTTGGATAGGTCAAATACGGACACTAGCATTGAATCTATTTCTAATGATTCCATTGTTTCTAATCTTGATGTGGGTGTCCCAATCACTGTTACTAACCAAGTGGAACCCATTCTTGTATGGGGATCCCAATTATCCAGTTATCCATTCTTGTCTGTGTTCAACTGCAGATCGTTCAAATCATTCTGTGGTACCTGAACTCAGGCTGTTCCAAGCATATGACTGGAGACCGGTCGCGGCTCATGAACTTTGTGAGTAAATTCATCGGAACTGTGAGATTCAGAAACAATCATTTTGGTGCTATTATGGGTTATGGAGATTACGTGGTTGGAGATAGTGTGATTTTCAGGGTATATTATGTTGAAGGTCTTGGACATAATCTATTTTTTGTCGGACAATTTTGTGACTCAGATTTAGAAGTGGCCTTCAGAAAACATACTTGCTTTGTTAGAGAACTTGATGGTGTGTAACTTCTCAGAGGAACTCGTGGTTCAAACCTATACACCATCTCTATCGAAGATATGATGAAATCTTCTCCCATCTGCTTGCTATCAAAGGCTTCCAAAACTAAGTCATGGCTATGGCACCGTCGTCTCGATCACTTGAACTTTGGTACCATAAACAATCTTTTCAGAAAGGACTTAGTAAGAGGATTACCCAGATTAAAGTATGAAAAGATCATCTTTGTTCAGCTTGCCAATTGGGAAAAAGCACGAAATATGCTCACAAACCAAAACCCACAAACTCAGTAATGGAAGTTCTTCATACCCTTCATATGGATTTGTGCGCACCAATGAGAGTGCAAACAATAAATGGGAAGAAATGCATTCTAGTCGTTGTTGATGACTACTCTCGATTCACTTGGGTAAAGTTTTTGAGGACAAAGGATGAAACTCCAGATGTCACCATCAAACTTATCAACAGCAGTTCAAGTTCGATATATATGTTAGAATTGTTCGAACAGACAATGGCACAGAGTTTGTTAACAAAGACTTAATTCAGTTTTATGAAAGTGTTGAAATCAGTCATCAAAGAAGTGTTACACGAATTCCTCAACAGAACGGTGTAGTTGAAAGACGAAATCGAACTCTTGTGGAAGCCGCAAGAACAATGCTAATTTATTCAAAGGTTCCAATGTTTCTATGGGCTGAAGCCATTGCCACTGCTTGATACACCCAAAATCGTTCCCTTATTCGTACCTCTCATGGAAAAAATCCATATGAACTTGTTCATAAACGAAAACCTGATCTCTCCTACCTTCGTGTGTTTGGTGCCTTGTGCTATCCAACGAATGACAGTCAAGATTTAGGCAAATTAAGAGCAAAGGCAGATATTGGAGTTTTGTTGGTTATGCACCAAGCAAGAAGGGTTACCGAATCTACAACAAAAAAACTCGAGATATCATGGAAACTATTCACGTCACGTTCGATGAGCTGTCTGGTCAAATGGCTCCAGGACAATCCAGTTCTGGACCCACATTTCAACCTTCATCATGTAGTCCTATCGGTTCTACTCTAGTTTCTAATCCCACACCAGCAACTCCTTATGTACCTCCTTCAGAAGATGATTTGAAGAAATTATTTAATCCAATGTTTGATGAACACTATTAGTCAAGTGCTAATGATCTGTCAATCCCATCAACAGAGGCTGCTCATATCCCTGTCAATGAAGTTAACCCTTCAGTTTCAATGTCATTAAGTCAAGAAGCGCCTGCTGCTGATCACTCTGTCTCATCAACAAATCATCAATCATCGAGTGTACATCATGGAATTGTTTCTGGTACCAATTATGGAGATAATCCCTTTACTACTCCTGAAGATGCCATATTTGAAAACATATTTGCTCCTGAATCATCATCAGAACCATCTTCATCAGGAGATATCGACTCTGCTACTTCAGTTTCTCAACAACAACCACATGAACACCTTAGAAAATGGACACATGATCACCTATTGGACAACATCATTGGAAACCCTTCTCGTTCAGTATCCACTCGTCGACAACTTGCAACCGATGCCTTATGGTGCTTCTTCAACTCTGTACTCTCAAAGATCGAACCTAAAGACGTTAAAACTGCTATGAATGAAGACAATTGGTTCAATGCCATGCAAGAAGAAATTCATGAGTTTGATCGACTAGATGTATGGGAACTAGTACCTGCTCCTGACTGTGCTATGATCATTGCTCTAAAGTGGATCTTCAAAGTAAAACTTGATGAGCATGGTGATGTATTAAAGAACAAGGCTCGATTGGTTGCAAAAGGATACCGTCAAGAGGAGGGTATTGACTTTGAAGAATATTTTGCTCCAGTTGCTCGTACGAGGCAATCAAATTTTCTTGGCTAATGCTGCAAGTAAGAACATGGTAGTCTACCGATGGATGTAAAACGGCTTTTCTTAATGGTGACCTTAAAGAAGTCATATACGTCAGCCAACCTGAAGGCTTTGTGAATCCAGAGCATCCTACTCACGTCTATCGTTTGAAGAAGGCTCTTTACGGTTTTAAGCAAGCTCCAAGGGCATGGTATGATACGCTATCAAAGTTTCTTATATCTACTGGATTCAACAAAGGATCAGTTGATCCGACATTGTTCACCAGAAAGTCAGGCAAACATTTAATTCACGTTCAAATCTATGTTGATGATATTATTTTTGCCTCGACTGACCCCAGTGAATGTGACCGTTTTTCAAATGAAATGGGTTCCAAATTTCAAATGTCAATGATGGGACAAATGTCATTTTTCTTGGGATTACAAATTTCACAAAGTCCCGGAGGCATTTTATAAATCAATCTAAATATGCAAATGAGATTTTAAAGAAATTTGGATTTGATTCCTATGACCCTGTTGACACTCCCATGATAGAGCGTACCAAACTGGATGAGGACCACTCAGGGATCATGGTAGACCAAACGAAATATCATAGTATGATTGGATCCCTGATGTATCTCACAGCCAATAGACCAGACATTCTATTCGTTGTTTGCATGTGTGCTAGATATCAGGCTAAGCCTACCAAAAGGCACCTTGAAGCGGTTAAACGGGTCTTTCGGTATCTTCAAGGAACCATCAATATGGGACTTTGGTACCCGAAGGACACCGGTATGTCACTAACAGCCTATATAGATGCTGATCATGCGGGGTGTCAAGATACGTCGAAGCGCGTGGAGGTGCTCATTTTTAGGTGATAAGCTTGTGAGCCGGTCTTCAAAGAAACAAATGAGTACTTCTATTTCCTCTACAGAGGCTGAATACATAGCCATGTCATCTTGTTGTGCTCAAATCCTATGGATGAGATCCCAATTATCGAACTATGGCTTTGAATTCAACAAAATCCTCTGTCTGTGATAATAAAAGTGTCATTGCTCTCTCATGCAACAACGTACAACACTCAAGAGCAAAGCACATTGATATTCGACATCATTTCATCAGGGAGCAAGTAGAGAACGGTGTGGTGGAACTCTATTTTGTAAGGACAGAATATCAATTAGCAGACATCTTCACCAAAGCTCTTCCTAGAGAACGTTTTGAGTTTATCCTTCCACGACTTGGTCTAAAGAGTCTACAACCGGAAACACTCAAACGTCTTCAAGAGGAAGACGAGGAGTAAAGGTCTTTCTTCATCCATCTCTTGTAAATATTTATTCGAAAAGCAAATAGAAAATTATAAAACTTTCAAATAAAAAATTGTCTTTTTGTCATTTTTTTTCTCGATTCGATAATATCTACGGTCTTTGTGCTGTCATTCAAAGAATGACACGGGTCTTTAGATGTTGTTCGAATGTTCAAAAAAAAATCAAAAAATCAAAAACTATTTTTTGGAGAAAAGTGAAACAATTGTTTATTGTCATTTCAGGCAGTAAACCGTTTTTCAAAGAAAGAACACAGTCATGCTTTATCTTAAATCTTCAAACCTCATGCTCTGATTCTAAAAACAAATGTTTGTCGACAAATAAGACAAATGTTTCATTTCAAATATTTTTCCTTCAAATGATTCTTCTGAAAAATATTTGTCATCTAATTAAAACAAAATTTGCTTTGAAAATACTTCGGACTCTACTTTTGAAAATCATCCGGGCTTTTCATTTGTCAAAATCTCTATCCTTCAATCAACAACGTATGTCATTGATTGAGGGGGAGAATGATTTCAAATCAAAAATGGTATTTTTCAAACAATTAGCACGTAATCGAGAAAGGTCTACTCTTGAATAATAAAAAAGAACAATGTTTTATAATATTGTATACAATTGGTACAAGACCTTTGTTATTATTATGTTTTCAAAAGATACTCAAGCATGTTTAATCTTTGGAGTCTAAAGTCTCAAAATTGATCCTTATCGGTTAAATGTTTCTCATAATCAAGTCACATCTCCCCTCAAAAGCCTTCAAAATCAATTTAAATCTACAGAGATCACAAATCTCAAATAATTTGAAAATAGTGATCGGGGGAGAATTTGTGATTTAAATTGGATTTAAACTGATAATTCGATAAATGGTTTCATAAGTGTTTAGCAAGCTTTCCTCCCCACATGTGCCAAACGATTTCAAATTTTCCATGCACATGTTGAGGGGGAGCATCCTTTTAAACCACAAAGAATTGAAACGTGATTGATTTGTATCTAAGTGCAGGTTCCTTCTAATATGTGCAAAACTCTTTCAAACCTCGAGGCACATATTGAGGGGGAGCAAATTTATGAAAACCTCATCCTTCCCCAAATATGCTTTATCTACTTAATTTGATCAGGTAAGTGATGTTGATATCTTTTAGAAAATGGTAATCAAAGAAGTTAATTCTTCCTCTTGCCTCCGTGTGCCAAAACGATTTCAAAGACGTGAAGCACATGTTGAGGGGGAGCTCTGTTTCTAAAAATATCAAAAACAATTCAGGTACAAAATGCTTTGATAATATATCACAAGTATCTGAATTGATTTTCAAATGATTTTCAATTGGTTCCAATGGCAGATGAACAATACCAAATAGACCGACAAAATTTACTTTATGAATGGTGATATAAGGATGATAAGGTTAGGTATTTGTTCCCATGATCCGCCAGAACCGGAGGGATCTACCCAGGGACAATCCACTAGATAGTGTAGAAGTCCGTAGGTATGATGAAAAAAGGAGAAAAATGAGAATAAAGGAAGAGTGCGGACTGAGACGAGCTAGTACTGGAATAAACCCAACAAGGTTCTAGTTATGAAGTCTCGGTAAGTACTGAAGGGGTTGAAGAATGAAAAAGAATTAAATGAGAAAAGGGTGAAAATAAATAGCCCTCAAATATTTCAACATTAGGGCAGAAACCGGGTTCAATTCATATGCTACTAGTGGTAACACTGGTATTGAAGACAAGACGTCATGGACCCAGTGACGCACTGCACTAAACTTCCCAAGCTACTCAAGTTCCTCTTAAAAGGTCTTGTTTCATCCTCACGGGGAACCGACATTATCTATCGACGTTCTTTTAGAGATCGTTGATATTGAAGAAGGAGACCCTCTCCCTAGTCTCCGGCATAGGAACCAAATGTGCACTATTGAGTCTAGAGCCACGAGATCATCAAATAAATCTTATTAGGACACTGTCTATGAAGACTCTCTGTTTCACACAATGTGGAAAGAGATTATATCTTATGAGTCCTACACATTATCCTTGTGGTATTGCCAGAACATCTGAGTGATATGCATACATATTCACAATGAAGATGGAAAGCCTTCTGGAGCCAACATCAAACAAGCTCCTAGTGGGTGGCATGTGAGATCTATTCAATAGATCAACCATGTGACAACTGAACAGAAACAATGGGGCGATTCATAATTATGAATCAATCCTGGTTCAGGTTATGGATTGACGGATAACTTTGAAAAACCGATCGTTGTGCTTTAAAACTCATTTCTTTAGCACATCGACTATGTACTCATGTTTCAAAATAAAAGGTGTTTATGATTGATAATTGATTTTTCCTAAAAACTTCGTTGCATTGCAAAAACACTTTATTGAGCAGTACACGATTGTTTTTCAAATCTCTTTTCATCAATCAGTGAATCTCATATTCGCTGGTTCACTCACTCTGTGTTGTCTTCTTTGAGACGTTCCGGTTTGAGAACAACTAGAGCAGCTGCGAAACCCTGTCTCTTGAATTATACGATCACGGCGATTACTTGTCTTGATCAAGGAACCGTGGGCGTGTACCTCAATTCAACGAAAGTGATCAAAGACACTTTCGTACGCTTTATTGCTAACTGTTTTATGCAGGTACACTCCGACGTTTGCAGCTGATCAGAATGGAGAGGTCAATCCATAGCCGCATGCTCACACAACACATTCATTTCAAAAGAAATCATGATTAGTGCATCAATGACTCTGATGTTCTCATTCCATGCTTCGCTACTGCTGCCAATATCATGAATCAACAAAAGCTTCCGCTACTCTGATGAGAAGAAATCATGATCCAGAATGTGAGCATGTCGGGCCAAATGTCACAACATCACATAATACCAACACCACAATGGATAAGTCAGAGATTTATGACAGCTGATGATCTCAAAGCTGGCTTAAAACTCATTATCACGTGGATCAGTTAAAGACCTCCACTAGAATTATCCAAACATGCGGAACATGAAGAATCCAAGACTACGAACTCTGAGCAAGAACTTAATCAAGAATCCAAGAACAATCTAATGTAATATCTGTTTGTATTCATTGTAATTTGAGGTGACCTCCCTTAGGGGGAGATCGTTAGGATTTAGTAAATCCAGTTATTAAAGTGTCGGTCACCTCAAGTATATGTAATCGTTAGAAAGCTCGTAGTCGTAGTTATTTACTGTTAAGTAGTATTTAGTTAAAGTAACACCGTGGAGGATGGACGGGTCTTTACCCACTGTATGCCTGATCCACAGCCCGTAGGTGGCGATTTGTGTAAGACTATAAATACTCTCTACCTTCCAAGGTAGAGAGTTGGAGCTCATAATAAGATTTTTATTTTCTCTCACTAAGTTCCCAAACCTCTAACTCTTTCTCTCTCTAAAACATCTTTGTATACGCCTATATGATCATGGTATGATGTGTTTGTGAAATCCAATAATCCCAATTTGAAATTAGCCGAGATAAGGTCGACCATAAGATAATTTTGCTCGCCAAATCTTAAGGAGCATACACCACAACAAACATAATTTTTAATCCGTTTTATAACCAGGTACCTTGAACAGTCACATAGTTGTCGACACTAATAATTCTCTCTTTATGAAACAACAACTTATTCCAAATACACAAGTTACTTCCTGATCTACCCCTAGCCAAAGTAGACGCAAAATCGAATTGAGAATTCCCCCGCACCTGCCTAAGAGTCCATAGATCCACGCGAAGCATTTTAGTCTCCTGTAAGGCTAGGAAGTTAACATTGTGAGAGGGAATAACACAAGTGAGCCTTTAATTTTAATTAAAATAAAAACTCTTATCAACTTTATTTGTTTATGATTGGTCAACATGACCTAGATATCATGTTGAAACCAACTTTAGAGGATCTCAATCTTCCATTTTATTATGATAATCGTGGTGCTATTTAGATGGCTCGCAATATGGTTTTTTATGAAAGGACCAAGCGTATCGAGATTGAATGTCATTTTACTCGCCATCATCTTTAGGCTGGCACCATTTTTCTACCGTTTGTTACGTCTATTTTACAAATTGCAGATTTATTTACCAAACCATATTTTAAGCTTTTTGAGATGGTAGTTTACTAAAGCTTAAGCCCATCTTGTTTAGCCCATTTATCTATTAGGGTTACTAGTTCTTTTTCTATTTAAACAAACAAAATGAAATCAATTCAAATAACTTTCAATATTTGAGCTTGAACACAAAGGCTAGATAATGAAACAGTAGCCTCATTTTCACCTGTTGCACATGTCGGCTATAAGCGAAGTTGAACAGCGGCGAAAGTCGGCTGGTAGGTTTGTGCGGGAAAGATCTAGAACAATGGTGTGACAATGATGAAACGCCCCTGTGTTTATCTGTCTACGAAGAATTTGGGCCAAGATCAACACGGACCAAGCTCCTAAACGGGCTATTTGGTGGGCTCCCATAGAGTGACGTCAGATGACACTACGAAAACGACAACGGATTTGACGCTCTATTATATATATAGTAACGAGGATGGCTTCGGTCCGCCGCGTTGCGGCGGCCGTCTGTTTATGTGGTTGACCGTTTATGCGGTTTTTGCAAAGGCTTTGGCAAACTTTCGGTTGTCACAGTATCATTCAGTGGTTCGATGACACATTTTTTTTTTTACTAATAGGATGCAGTTACATTATCTGTCTGTCGTTTTCTTTTTGATGATTCAGACTGAAGCTCCAACCAACGGTTATTTAAGTTTATAGAAGCCGAAGGACTAATGGGATTTAGCCTAGGAATAACCCTTTTTTTTGTTCGCATATCAAAAAGCGTAAACTACCTAGTGCAATAGGTAGATGGCAATAACTACAAGAGATTCTAGGTATGAATAGGGGCCAAAGTATCTAATGGTACATGTAAATAGCAACAGGTAAAAGGCATTCGAGAAATAAATACGCGTCACTAAAACCAAGTACAAAATAACCAAAAAACGTAAGTATAAACAACAAATGTAAGAAGTTAATATCATCATACAACAATTGGCTAGACTAACGTATGATTTAATAACTATAAGGCGCAAACACGCAAGCATAAAAGGGACCATATTATTGTGCTACACATGCAAAAAATAAGTCAACTAACCTTAGAATCGAACTATCTTAGCATAAACGCCAAAGACTAAATACCAAACCCAACCACATACCTGGCCAAAAGGCATGGCCCAAAAAGAGCCCACTGAAAAAGGCGGGAAAAGCCGGAAAGAAAACGGCGTCGTATCAACCGGTATATTATATATATACTAATTCTCGTTGTATTTTTTTTTTTAGAAAAGCTTAAATTCTCGTTGTATACCTATCAATATCAAGCAATGCAAATATTTGCATATACATTTTTAATTTCTCGTTGTATTTCTGGCATATTAGGCAAGCATGATATGTTATGATCTTTGAATATGAGTAGAAATAATGAGATACTAACACTCGTTGTGGTAGAAGAATACGATTGCGATCTAGCCTCTTCAATCGTATGGCTGAACAATGGTCGTTTTACATGGGCTAAAAATGAGATGTTACTTTATGACTAACTCATTCAAAGGAGACAAGGACTCAACAAATGATAACTGTATATGCTAGCTTCTTCCCAATTCTATAATGGCTAGCTACTACTACCAGATACGTGGTACATTTTATTTATTAGTCTTATAACTAATAACCATGAGTCTGTTTATGTTGAAATTACATATATATATAGAGTTAAGATCAAATAAGAAGATTACTTAAAATAAGAAGGAATAAGAAGAACTATAACCGCAAATCTGAGATGCACCGACCTAAATTAGATGCATCCATATAATCTTAGATGCATTATAACGCACCATAGTGTGTTTTCTAGCTTTTAATCAGATGCATATACGTATATTAGATGCATTTCATGATTTCTTTTGTTTTTTGTTCCTCTGCACGCGTGCGAAATCATGAAAATCAATTTGCACCATCTATACATCAAATTAACTTTCGAAACTAAAGATGTTGCATCTATATGAATAGAAATGCATCAAATGCAAGTCGTTGCATCTCAAATGCGTGATTTTGGTCACTTCTCACCACTTCTTATTTTAAGTTACTTCTCACTGGATCCCTACTATATATATATATATATATATATATATATATATATATATATATATATATATATATATATATATATGGTAAAGTTAAAATAAAAAGACAAATATCCATAAAAAGAATAAAAAAAATTATGTTTTTTCTAAAAAATTCTCCAAAAATTCTTAAAAAATTTCACAAGATCGGGTATGTTGGTGCATAAAACTTTTGTGAAAACAGTTTTTATAATTTTGAGTTTTGATGCGTTTTTTTTAATGCACAAAAAACGAATTTTTATGCTCAAAAAATTTTTGATGCACAAAATTTTCAACTTGTTTTAGTTAGATGCGCAATGTTATTTTGATGAAAAAAGTCAAAAGAAGTTGGGTGCAAAAACCAATTTTTGATGCAAAAAAAAAAATTAATGCGCAAACGTATTTTTTCATAATTTTTATCGGAAAAAATATCCACTTTTAGAAAAAAATTCTTCACAACTTTTTCATGCACCATCATACCCGATCTTGTGGAATTTTTTAGAATTTTTCGAGAACTTTTTTTGAAAAAAAAATCTTTTAATCTTTTTACGGATATTTGTCTTTTTATTTGATCTTTATCCTATATATATATATATATATATATATATATATATATATATATATATATATATATATATATATATATATATATATATATATATATATACTACTTATAATACACGGATGCATCTCTCTCCTAAAAAAAATTCAGACTTTCAGACTTGCAACAAATTGAGCATGATGTACAACACTTGAAAGCACATCATTTTCAGACTTACAACCAAATAAGCATAGTATACAACATATTAATGCAGATATTAAAAAGTCAAAACACCACTTTAATGCTATTAATGTGGTCAATAAATACAATTAATGCAGTTATTAAAACACTCCTTACATAAGAAATACAAATTATCAAACATATTATACAACCAACTTAAACACAATTCCTGCAGTAAATGTCACTAATACAAATAATAAAGCACATTATACAAATATTCAAGCCCGAACGGGCAACGGGCCAAATAGGCTCGAGCCCGAATGGGCACGGGCCAAACGGGCACGGGCCAAACGGAAACGGGCCAAACGAGCTCATGTTATACGAATCGATTTAAAAAAAAACCCAAAAAAACAAAATAAATTTCTTAGTTAAGGATTAAAAATATGTTACATGAAATTCTTGATATCTGTAAATTTATGAGCATAATAAACTAAAATACATGATTCGGAAAACATACACTATATATATAGTGTATGTTTGCAGAGCCTTGTGCCAGGACTAAGGGCATGCTTGGTTAAGGGTTATAAGGGGTAAACAATGGTTAAGGTAATGATTGATGGAGCTTGGTTAAAAGGATTGTAATGCCCCATTACCTAGTATTGGGTAATACCACATTACACAACAAATTGAGGGGAATGCCATTACATTGCATTGCATTACTTTTACCATTACTTTTCCCTTTCCCCTCTTTCAACCAAGCGGGCCCTAAAGTCTAACTATCATTTTAGGGAAAATTTTTATTAACTATAATAAACGAGATAAGTAACTGAAAGTTCTAACAAAAATGAAGATCACATGCATGTGTTTGTGTTTGGGGCGGAGTGGTTTCAAGCTTTTGGAGCATTAAGCGTTGAGAATACAAACATTAGCATTTTTTTTCACCACTCTTTTTCTAATGCTTCTTTAAGCAGAAGCATTCCTTTTTCATTGCTCCATTTAATATAAAAAACTAGCTTATAAACCCGTGATAAATCACGGGCGGCTTATAAAATGTTTGTAATTAACAGTTCAAACATATAAAGTAAAATATTGGAATAGTTTTTTCCTAAGCCTATCTTCACCCATGGTCAGATGTACATTGTTGTTTCCTAAGCTTATGGAGATCGCCCTTGACTTCTATCGATAGTCATGGCAAAACAAACAACTACAGGAATTTGTCGTCGATTAATCTTCAATGGGAATCTCTTGTTTAAAATTCTTGTATCCTGAAAAGATAAACATGGCACTTATTAAAAAAGTATCCCGCATTCAATTATTATGGATATATATAACTTGCAAGGGAAAACTGGCGGCAAGCTAGGCATTATGGTCATTTATAAGTAATAAAGTTGATAAAATTATGCACATATTGCAAGCTAAGTAATGAACTAATGACACTTGTTTTTGGGCAAGTATAGTTCAACCAATGTCCTAATTAATTAGCTTCTAAAAGGTAAAAGCCTTGTAATGTCCGCATAAAGAATTAGGGAGCAGCAAAACATAGGTTATCTTATAAATTTTATTTTGATTACTGTAAAAGAAACACATACAATGTCTCACTCATTTAAAAATTATAATCAACATGTTTAAAATATACACATAAACTATTAGTGAGTAAAAATCAAGAAACATTTGAAGTGTACCCTTTCAGGCCAAAAGTGTAACTAACAGGAAAAAAATCTAACTTAGGACGGTAATGATGTATTAAGCCCATCAAACCGTAATTTAGAAACATAAAACGGCCTATACATGGCTTAGAAAGATTACTCAGTATCAAGATGGCACTTATTGGAAGTTATAGAGTTGTATACAGCATATTGGATACTATGTATATGAAGAGCAAGATAAAGATAGTTACCTAAAAATAAAAAAAGTAGACTTCGCACTTGTTGAAAAAATATATATATTTAAGGAAATCATATTTCTTCACCATATCAGTAGTATGCAATATTTTTTCATATCTGCACATAGTGAAAATGCAAAGCTTAATCGCTTTGTTTTATACAAACTTGTTCATGCAATCATCTCTAATAAGAGTTAGATGCGATTTATGCACCATTCAATCAACATGGTTTTAATCAGAAACTGTTGCTTTAGATGCCCTATAAGAGTTGAGAGATTATGCTTTATATGCAACAACATCAGGGGAACACAAGACTTGGGCATGGTTTTTAAAACCCGCACTAATGGGGAAAATATATTATAGGTAGTCCACGTATTATAGATTTCTGCTATAGGTAGCCATGATTCATCAACGATAACCAGTAGAAACAAAACATGGGTGTGAAAATCCTTTAGTTAAGTATATTAGTTACAACATGTGTGCAAGAGATTATCAAAAAAGAATAACTCAATCATTAGCCAACACGTCGTATAAACATGGTTTGCGCATTAGAAACAATGTATATAATGATAATCTAATATCCTTGTCATTGATTTTACAATAATTTGTATCAAGTAACACAATGTCATAAGTTTTGTAAAAAGTTATAACCAAAGTAGCATAAAATATAGAATATACAAAGAAACCCGTATATGCTTATTTAGAGAGCAAGCTGACCAAATAACGATAGTATAATAATGTCACATTTGATACAGGTGTGAAAAACAGACGACCCATGTAACGAAATTGTATGGGTCAAAACTCAAAACAGGTTGGCCTAAGCCATTTTATCCACAACTTATACAAACAGGAATGACATGTTTAGTAGATTAACAAAGAGACTCACTTTAATTTAAGCACTAAGAACAGTCTATAGTATACTCTGGATGAAGAGTATAAACATGATAAATATTGATCTGTTGATAAAGTGTATAAACATGCAGAGTAAATATTTGTTGTTTTCATTAATCAAATTATGATTTCGAGGTAAAAATTGAATCAGTTAAGTGGACGTAATAGGCCACATTAGCAAGAACAAAATCAATATAAAACCAGAAGAAACAAAGACTGTGGTACCTTAGTCACTATTAAGTGAACTGGATTGCCACCCGCAAGATCACGACATCACGTACATGTTTCAAAAAGCTACCTTCACAATCTACTAAAACAACCTAAAAGCCAAAATAGAGTCAAAATTAATATAACCCACACCATCCACCATGTTAATAGTATATTAGATATCAATAAAAAAAATCAAACCACCTGTTTGAAAATAGCAACAATTAGTTCAAATTACAATTTTGGGAGTACAATCCATATAAACACCAAATCAATTAGAACCCTAATTTTGAACTCAAAATCATGATTTATCGATTTAAGAAGGTTTAATCACATCAACGAAGAGTCCTTTTACCAAAATCAAATTCAAGAATTAGGAAAAGAGTCCTAATTAGGATGTTTGAGTTTTTTTCGTCTGAATCCAAGATTAGATTGAGGATAGCGCTAAATCACTAAATAGACAAAAACAGTGATACAGAAAAGCAAACTCAGTTCTTGCAATTAATCGATTACAAAAACACAGATACAATATAAAAACCGATTTAAACATACCTTATTTGAGATGAAGGAGCTTTTGAATATTGAGAAGAGATAAATGTACAGATTGTGAGATATTGAGGTATTAACTTGTTCGACACGTGGATTTACACGTGGCTTTTATGAGGTGGCAAGGCTGCCCAGCTGGATTAAATGAGGTGGCTAGTTTCAAATAAACCTTTGTTTATTATATATATAGATAGATTACTAAGATACTTTCGTTGTAATTTGTGTATATATGAAATTTATCATGAAAAAAAAGCAAGGTTGGATCAAGTGGTTAACACCCTTGCCTCTGGAGACAGAGGTCAGGGGTTCGATCCCCACCCCTTGCAAGGCCGGGAGTTCTTTTCTACCTTTGGTAGAATCGGAAGCAGCATCTCTACCTTACGTAAAAGGACATCTACACATTAAAAATAAAATAACGTAAAAGGACATCTACACATTAAAAATAAGCGGAACCTGACATATTTTGGTGAACCAAGTTGACTCGGGTCACATAAAACCCGAAAGTTTCGAGAAGGTTTCCAAGAAAAAAAGCCGACAAACAATGGCATGTTTTCTCGACCCAACCAGTTGAATCGGATGGTCAAACCAAGTTCAAAACGTTTAATTCCACTTTCATCCGGTGGTTATAATGAAATCTAACTTTTACACTTAACACTCTGTTTCTAAGATTTTGAAATGTAAGTAAGAAGAGAAGAGTTAAAAATGGGCAAAAAAGAAGAGGAGATGAATGAAAATAATTTTTTTATATCATGTTCTCGAGTTATGAGAGAAAAGAAGAGATAACAAAGGATTTTACAGTTATACCATTAGTAATATATAAAAGTTATGTTTTTTATTAGGTCATTTAAGTAATTTTGTTTATTTAGAGTTTCTTAATATAACTTCTCTCCAAATCATCCCACTTTATTTTGTTTTGGCTAAAGTTTTGGAGAGAAGTTTAGCCAAAATTATACCCTTAGTAATAATTTTGGCTAAAGTTTTGGAGAGAAGTTTAGCCAAAATTATTCTCCTCTTCTTTTCTCTTCTGTCCTAAAAAAACTCAAGAACACGAATTTATTTTGTTTTCTGCCAACTTCTTATCTCTTCTTTCAAAAATAATACTCGAGAACGGCTAAAGGACAATTTTGTTAAATATAAAATTCAAAGTTCCTCCATCCATTTCATTCTCCACCAAAAGAAATTAGGTTTTTGATTTTCACAAAAACACAAAATCAAAATTAATCTTCTAATCGATTTCAAAAACTTTAAAGAATTATTGATTTCATCATAAATCTTCTGTTATTGATCAAACCAAACGTTGATTCCTTTTTCTCATATTGATTTTTCTTTCATCCACTCTAAAACCGATTTAAAAACAAACCGATTTAATTTTTTTAAATCAATTTACTAGCTAATATTCGAATTTTTGTAAAGGTGTAATATATTCTACCATACAATGGCAAAATGGAAAATCAATGACAAAAGTAAATGAATGAGTTAATTAAGGAAATTAATTGAAGTTTTGTAACAAACAACCAAATAAATTGAATATTAATCATACATAAGAACCTTCTTTAATCTATTTTAAACTTTTATATAACACTCGCAGTTTTTCTAGGCTAATACGACTAATATTGTTCTCTTCATACGACTAATGGTTTTCTATCATTTTTTTTCTTTTGCAGATTGATATAGCATTTGATGAATTACCATGGAACATATGTGCTATAAACGGTCTTCATTCCCTTTGCAGGGCAATATTAAGGTATGTTTTTATTGTTGTTATTATGTTGTCATACATATTATTTCATTAATGATATTTTACTTTGCTCATGCACTTATACTTCCTAAATTTATTAGGATAACCATGTACTGTAGATGATTGATCTCATGAGGAAATAAAATGATCAACAAGAGGTGCATATTTAAGGTTTTTGTTGAAGCTATGTGATGATGTTGAAGTAATACAATCAATGATCCGATATTTTTTAGGTTCATGATGTGTGATATACTTAAATATAAATGTCTAAAGCTTTCGAAGCACTTTGCAACATCATGTTTATTACTTAGCTTTTAATATGTTGCTATTCTTTGTAGGATGTTCAAAATAAAGTGGAATTTCAATCAATGAAGAAGGATAACTTTGTTTATAGTTGTTTTTTATTCCAAGGGATTGAAAATTTTCGCGTTTGTATCATGACGGTTTGAGATTAATATAACATTTTTTGCTCAAGGCTGTAATGCCCGATGGGTCAAAATATATACATGGAGCAAGGTAAACTGCGAGTATTTCAACAATTTCCAATTTTGGATGTCATGTTGTCCCAACGAGGTGTGAACACTGTAGTAGAACGAATTCGTGATCGGGTGAATATTGAACAGGAAAGGTTTGTGGATTTTGAATAATTATACCTAAAGAAAAAGTTTGTAAATTACAGGGACTTAAATGCAAATTAAAGAAAATTAAAAAGCGAGATTATATTAAATAAACGCTATCACTATTTTTTAAAATCGATTAACGTTTAAAACCTAAAACGTATGTTTAAATTAAAAACTACGTAAACGTACAAAATAAAACGTGAAAATAAAGAAGTAAAATACCTACGGATATGGAAAATATATTTTTACAATCCTAATGATGCAAGAAAATTATTGGAAAAAGAAAATTATTTTTAAAACTATTTATCTAATTATTATTAATTAAAAACTATTTGTTAATTATTTAAAATACACTAAAATACAAGAAAATATAAAATTAACCTAGAAAAATGAAATTAGAACTTAGAAAAAATCTAAAATATTATAAAACTAATTTTAAAACTGAAAATATATTTTTATGCTTTTTATCTATTTATTATTAATTTAAAACTATTTAAAACTAATTAAAATTAAGAAAAATAACAAATGAACAGTAAAAATAATGAAACTTTACAGGAAAATCTAAAATATTATTCTTAATCTAGGAAAAATTAAAAATTATTTTTATGAAGCTTTTCTGATTTATTTGTATTAAAAGCTATTAAAAAAAATTAAAAACTAGTTTAAAATAAGAAAAATATCAAACAGTGCTGGAAAAATATGAAAAATTCAAGAAAATTCTAAAATATTATTCTAAATCTATGAAAAATATAAAAACATATGCTTATGTGTGAGAAAATGAAACTGTAGTGTAAAGCAGTTCTAAATAAGCTACTAAAATAAGCTATAAGTTACAGGAATAAGCCAAATGATCAAATAAGCTGAATTATGCTAAAATAAGTCTAACTTAACTAATTAACAGTACTCTTGATTACTAAATAAGCTTAAACTAGATTTGAGCTTATGGGATTAATAATGCAAAACAGTTTATAAGGGGGCTACTTTAAGCTAATGAATAAGCTATCCTAATAAGCTAAATGGGAAAACAGAAGTTGGGACCTAAAGATCACCTATCAAGGAACACTTGGACCAAGTTACAGCCTTATAAAAGCTCAAATGAGCTTTTGACAAGCTATGCAAAATGCTGTGAAAAGACTGAAGTGTGACACAGGGCACTTCAGGGCTTAATCAACAGCTTATTTAGACCTCTAAAATACTTGTAAAAATTAAACAAAAATCTGTTTCCTCTTTTTAACCAACTAAACTAGAAAATCTCCAAGTTTCAATGATTTTGATTCAGAAATGAACCCATGAAAATTCAACAAAGTTTGGAGAAAAACTGGTTTGTGCAATTTTTGACTTTTAAAGACAGAAATGAAATTTGACTTTTATTAGATTTGATTGCAATTTTTGGACTAAAATCAATGAAATAAGATGAAATAAGGCTAGATTAAGTTATTCTAACAATTTCTAAACCTATATTGAGCTTATTGTTACTAAATCCTTAACAGTTAAAGAAATAGGCTAGATTACAAATGATTTTGACTTTTGCTGAACTAGAGTACAAATAAATGACTAAGACTGACTTAATAAGGCTAAAGTAGACTAATGCAATCCTAAATAATCATAGACTTGAGCTAATACCTCAAAACAGAATCTAATCCAAACACTCCTTTATTATTGGTTTTGCAATTTAAAAACTGGTCTAGTTAACACAGGCCAAGGACTTAACTTTCTAATGATCTAATAACTTAAAACTGAGCTATTTAAACAGAAATCAAGTAGGCATAAGCACTTAATAAGCTAAACTAATTTATGTCTATTTTCATGGTTTTTTATGAGTTTTTCAAGAAAATAAAGCAAAGGCTATTAAGGGCTAATAAAACTAAAGAAATACACTTACAAATTGATATTAAACAGATAATCACTAGAATAAGCTAATAATAAGCTATGCTACAGTAGTATAGAAATTAAAAATAAAAACTGAAAATTGCTTACAAAGATTTTCAAGCACAAAACAGTGAACCAAAGGCCAAATACCCTTCCTAAAGCCTCCCTTGAGGCACTAATACCCTTGTAATCCAAAATCAACCATGATTCTGCTTCCCTTCTTCTTTTTTCTTGATTTTTTAATTTTCAGGCTATTTTTTTGTATTTTTAATATTTTTAACTAAACTGGTTTTTATTGTTTTAAAAGCATATAAAAGATTATAAGTAATTAAAATAAGCTTGAAGAAACATGAAACTACAACATTTGACAGTTTCAAGTGAACTTGTCAAATTCACTCAAAATTGCTAAAACTGAATTTAAACTTGTTAACTGAAATTAATACTTGTAATAGGTTTAGATTACATTAAAAATTTTAACAATACAACTTGGAAGCTGAAAAATACACTGGAATTTAAGTTACACTACCTACGACATGTAAAAAGCTAAACTATTCTACATATCCTTCCACACTGCTTCTTTTTTTTTCTTTATAATGATCCTTTCTACTTTGTGTCGACCTCTGAATATTTCCCACTTCATTCCAGCCATTGGATCTATTGAATTCATCATATTCGTACAAGTGGAAAATTGGCGCCAAATATCTCTTTAGCAGGTTTCTTCAATTAATGCTTTTGGATAGATGTGGAGGTGGAGGGGGGTTGTTAAACAGCTGTTAGGGTGAGGTGGAAAGGTGGAAAAAGCAAGTGGTGAGAAACCACTCTGGTTTCTGGTTTTGGCGAGGATTGGGAGAGGTAAGGGATGAACAGTGGGCGGGTTTGACTATTTTTGACCGTTTTTATTATAAAAGAGGGGGTCACAGGTTTTGGACTGGGGTTAATAATACACAAAGGGGTCAGTTTGGTTTTGTAGTTTATTACAAGGACCAAATTTGTAATTTCTGAAAGTATAGGGACTGAAATTGAAATTTTCCCAAAGTTAACACAAGGACCAATCCTGCCAAATATGAATAGTACAAGGACCACATTTGATAATTTTCCATTTTTAAATATCCGAGGACTATTTTTGACATTTTTCAAAGTTGAGGGACCAAAGTTGTCATTTTGCAATTTTTAAACTTTGAAGGGTTTGTTTTGACAATTTTTGAAACTTATGGACCTTAAATGATATTTTACTTTATTTTGATTTACCAGGGACTAAATTTGACAACTTTTGAAACTTGGGGGACTAAAACTGCTAATTATGCAAACTTGATACGTTTTTCATCTGATTTTGATATTTTTGCATTTAAAACACATAAAACACTTATTTGTGATATTTTTATCATTTTGATGCATTTCTGAGTGTTTTCAGATGTTTTTGGCATTCTAAACGGTACAAAAATGATGAGTATTTAGACACTCATCACATGTATATTAATTCGCCTTTTACACTGTTCGAACTACTTTCTCAAATTGCAAGATTGGATTTATCTTTAGTGATTTTGCAAGAACTTCAAGTGTCATTTGCTAGATACGATATTTGTTTATTGATGTGTAAATTTTCAAGGTTCAAATTTTATTGTCTTTTTGTGATCCATGTTACAGGTTCAACTTACATGTGAGGCAACTCCTACAAGCTTTGATGCAAATAGGGGCTGGTACTATAAAGATTGCAATTAATGCCGCAATAGACTATTTGTGAAGCAAGTGTTGTTGATCATGGTTTTAATATTACAAATATTTAATAAGCATGTCAACAAGCATTTATTTGTTGGAAACATGGCAAATCAAACAACAATTTATGAATATTGAAAAAATTTGAATTGTTACTTATTATCTCATAATTGATATAATGTTTTATTTTCCGTTTCACTAAATGTTGTTATTTGATACATGTTAAGAATTTTTGTTAGAGTTGAATTATCACATGTTACAATCGTTTGCAATTGCATTTTGATCTTTTCGTGTTCTATTTTAAACGTTATACAAAACACTTACACAATATCGCATATCGTTAACTGTCTACCGCTAGGAGCCTTTGCCGCTAGGTGCGGGTACTCGCCTAGCAATTTAAATATGTGCATAAATAAATGTACACCACTTTATTATTTTTTGTTATAAACTGTAATACAACCATACCTGTAATAAACCCAAGGTTTGGGTTGAGCAAAACCGAGTTACACCCGAACCGAAACCGACAACTCGACAAAACCGACCCAAAAACAGAACCGATTCCAAGAAGTCGGGTATGAGTCGGTTTACATATTTCCGGACAAGTAGGGTCGGCTCAAAACCCGACAAAACCGACTTAAGCCCGACAAACCGAACCGACCCCGAGTCAATCGATACCGACCCAACTTATTTTCGGTTCGGTTTCGGGTTGGGTTTTGGGGCAAAGTCGGTTTCGGGTCGGGTCAGGTTGGCCCGAATGCTTACCCCTACCCAGGGTCGACTCATGGTTTTCAGTGACCATAGGCACTAACAACAAAGAGGTCTTATTACACTTGTAAACTAAAATAAAATTGCATATAAAATTGAATTATATAAGTCGTATATATCTATAAATATACGTATTTATATGCAAAACTAATAAAAATGTGACCCATTTTAAGTGAAAGCCCTGTGCAATGGCACTTTTTGCACACTCATCCGAGACCCCTCTGAATAAAAACCTAACGTATTCTAACAGCTAATAAAACATAATATGAGATGTTGACGCACAGATTGAGATTTGTAAACCTAACATGAGATTTTTTGTATCACATAATATGAAACACATGTTTTTCAAAGAAAGCATTCTAGCTACTCCTTCCGTCTCATTTTTATTATCTACTTTGACTTTGACCATTGTTTCTTGTTCAACTTTAACCATTAATATATTTATTTGTGTTATATAATACTTGATGAAAATTATACCAACTGAAACTACATTTAAAACCCAATACATTCATATATTTTTCATCAAGTATTATATAACACAAACAAAAATAATTATAGTCAAAGTTGAAGAAGAAAGACTAAAAAAGTCAATAGAGGACAATAATTTTAGGACGGATGGAGTATTTATTAGTAGAAAATATATATATATATATATATATATATATATATATATATATATATATATATATATACTTTAAAGTTCTATAGCTCAACCATTTTAGCTAGAGGTTGCAAAATGTCTCAAAGCAAAAAGATGGAACTAGATGGGCAAATTTTTAAAAGATTTGGACACATTTAGCCCCATTTTTTTTAAATGGGCACATATAGCCCATTGAAAACTTAAATGAGTACTAACGGACACATTTTTTTTCTCAATTGTAGAACATTACGATCGTTTTAAAGATTTTTTTATATAATATATTTAAATTTTTTAATATAAATATGATATTATGTTTAAGAAATTTATTTCGTCGTTTTTGGTCTTTTATTAAGCGATTTGTATAACATGTGCCCGTTTAAGCCCGTGCCCATTTTAGCCCGTGCTCGTTTAGCCCGTGCCCGTGCCCGCCCGGCCCGCCCGTTTTACCACCTCTAAATTTAGCTTAACGTTACTTGATAGGTTAATTATAGCTCAAACATTACAACAGCACACACATGTATATTCGGTAGAATTTCTTTACAACTAACTTTTATCTTATTCAATTTTGTTGTGTATAAAATAAAAACCATGTTAAAAAAATAAAAAAATAAAAAATGCTATACAATGTGTTGCATCAAAACATTTACTGATGGAGTGTTAAAAAGAAGACCGGACATAATGGTAGATTGACCCACGCGTGTCTGGAGGGGCATAGCCGTATAGGTAAAGGCTAATGATTTGCACACTCTCATTTTTTATTTGCACACTTCAAACTGTGTTTTAAACAGTTGAACATTTATCACATGCGGCTTTTGAAGATTGTATATTGTGCGGATCAAAAATCAAAGTGTGCCAATCAACACTCATAGGTAAATGGCAAGAGTGCGCAATTGTTACGAGGGTAAATGTGATAGGTACGTGGGGAGAAGAAGACGAGGTGACGTTCACGTGAAGTTGGTCACAACCATCACCGTTACACCCAATCTAAAAGCACCTACAAATATCGAAATTAATATAAATACCCTTTCTAGAATATACTTTTAAGAGTAAATTACACCATTTGTCCTTGTGGTTTGCATTGACCGACAAGTTTCATCCCTTGACCCGAAAAGTTGCACCGTTCGTCTCTCCCTTTAAGGACCCTTGTGGGAGTTGTTGTTGTTTATCTTGTGGTAAATTGAATGATTTGTTTGGGTAAGTTTCTTTTGATGTTTCCCTTTTATAGCTTACCGGTCAATTAAATTTTTATCTTCATAGATTGTCGTTGGATTAAAAAACTAACAAGGAGGGAAGATGCACAAACAATGCGGGTGGAGTGATGGGTCAAGACGAGTTCGAGTTGAAATGTGTCAAAATGTTAAAATTTAGTTTTCTTGTACAAATTGGGTCGACCTTGAAACACCTTTTGTTTAAATTTCTTTTTATTAAAATGATTAAAAAGTTAGTTATTTAAGAAAATCTTAAACAGGTTGGAGTTGTCAAATTAAGTTTTTGTTCATAGGCCATGTAGAATTTATGAAATGGACCTAAAACTTGAACCAAATACAGATGTTGGACAAAACAGATGACAATAGCAAGGGACGCTAAGCGGGTTGACATCTTGTGTTATCGTGTTTCTTTAAGCCAAAAGCTCTTGGCGGGGACCTACAATACCAAAAGCTTCACGACATTTTTAATGACGCAATGGAGAAACTCGAAGCAGATGTGAGCCCGCTGACTGGGTTGCCTGTCAAGCGGGCTAGAGGTATTTGTTGGAATTATTAAACATGTCATACATATAATAAAACACATAAACATCAAAGAACACGCAACGGAAGACTTAACATATAATTGTAAATTAATTAACCGAATTTAAATAGTATGCGTACCTTTTAGCAATTTCAAGCAATCACAAACAAGAACCCTTATTAGGGTTTATATGGTTTAACGAATTAACCCTTACCGTTTTTCAATTCAAATCATATGTGAACAATAGTGTGTTTACACCACGTTCTTGTACACACATACTAATACCGATTTAACGTAAATGCTAGTTCTTAAACACAATAAACCAAAACAATTTTGTTTTTGGAAAACAAAAGTCGAAAACCCTAAAAGGGTTGTTTGTTCGACCGGTTATCACCAAAGGGAGAAGGAAAAAAGGTTTAGGGTATTATTATCCACAAAAAAGGTGTAGATTTGAGGGAACACCCTGATCTCGGGTGCCTTTTGGCACCAGCCATTGTCCACCCCACAAGGAATAGCTCCGGGCCTAGTGGGGCACCAACTGGAGTGAGCCAAGACTCTCGGACTCTTGAGCACTTATCCACAAAGTCTCACAAGTGAGCCCATAGGTTTTGCGGAGGTGGGTACCTATCTGGGAGCAAAGTGCCAGGGATGGGATTCGAACCCGAGTCTATTGACTCAAGACCAATGCCCCAGTGGTGGTTTAGGGTATTATTATAGGTACAAGAGTAACAAATAAAAAAACCCTAAGCCTTATATATATAGTGTGGAAACTTAGAGGACAAGTTAGAAGAGGATTAGGAACCCTAATCCCCTTATACGACTGGTTATAGAGCCCATAAGGGTTTCTAGAACCTTCTTTACCTCTATTTTACACTCTAGTCCTTCTCTTTAATATTTAACGAGGGTTAGTCAATTACCGTTAATTACTTAACGCTCGTTAGTCGATATTGTGCATTTAATAATTAACCGTAACATTTTACATTAATTATTTGAACATTAAATCTCATACGTAAAATGTGCAATCCCATAATCTCGAGTTCGAATCCGGACATAAACTAATTAAATTTGTCCATAAACCTTTCAGAATTGTCAACACTCTCTTCGGGACAAGAAAATCAAAAGCTATGTGCTTCTGTGCTTGAATCCATCGATTCAGTCTTATCCAACACGAAATGTAATGGTATATTTCTTGTGTCCCTCTTTTTTTGTTTTTAGGTATTTTACTTCATTTGATGTTGTAGAAGTGTTTGACTAATGAGGTCAAACTGACTTATTTTATGCGCCAAAATTAGTATATAATGTAGTTTATATATGACTCCAAATTTTATTGTTTCTGTAAGTGAGTTGATACTCACACCACACATTTTGATTCATGCACCATTAATTGTGCATTACAGTATTGTACTGTACAATACTGTAAATCTGTAATGCACAGATAGTGGTGCATGAATAAAAAAATGTGGTGTGAGTATCAATTCCATATCTTGAGTTCTAACATACCAAATTTCAGCTTTTACAAAAGTCATTTTTGAAGTCAGATAATAGTTTATTTGACCTTAACGTTCTATATGTCAAAAACCAACCATGCAGATCCCAGCATATTGACACCAATTGTCAGATTCGGAAACATATGTCCCACATCAGTATCTGTAATATTGGGTTTGGAGATCAATCTTTCAACGATAACAACTTAAAGACATATAGATATATAATGTAGCATCGAAGAGCCGAAGATACAGATTATCCTACAAAACCAACATGTACATTGTTTTGCACCAAGTAGTACCAAGTTCTTACTCGCGGGTGACTCCCTCAACACAATACGTTATAAAAGGTGTTAACTTTGAAAGCACCCGCGAATCAGGCAACAAAGAAATCTCTTTTCACACGAACGATGACAATGACAAAAGCCCGCCAACCAATTCTAGCAGTCTCTCAGATCCCTCATCAGCTGAAGATGAAAACAACAATATTGTTAATAAGCAAAAGGACAAGGAGGTTGCCGTAAATATTGATGAATTAGACATCATCAAGAAACGATGAAGGCAATGATATAGATTTTGATCCTTTTGCCCCCACTACTTCTGTCAAGTTACCCATTACCCCTTGCAAGACGAAAAGCTTAAAAGATGCTAATGTGACAAGAAAAGCCCGAACAAAAGCTTCAAAAAAGATTCTTAATAGTGGATCCGACTATTAGAATGCGAAGGACATATAGATGCTGGTTTTAGAAAGAAATTTCTCACATGGTATAGCTTGCGAGCAAGTGCTCAAGAAGTTAGCAATGTTAAAGTGTTAGCGGATACTTTAATGGAGGATCCAGCTTCATTTGCAGGGTAGCTTGTGGATACTTTCTGAAGTGGTTACAAACAAGTCATGCTCGTCAAAAGGGCTTTGCCTCAAGCTTTTCCATTGAATAATTGAATTGGAATCAAGGTTTGAAATCTAATCTGAATTATTTATAAATATATAAGTACATTCACTCTTTAAGATTGTAATAATTTAAATTCGACATCGTCATTGTTGGCTGATCTCTATTCAGGCCCGGCCCAAAGGGTGTGCAACAGGGGCAATGGCACAGGGCCCAACAAATCATAGGGCCTCCAATTTGTACTTACAGTGTTATATATCTTTAGTTTAACTCAATAAAAAGGCCCGTTAGTGAAGAATTTTCTTTCTTTGACAACAAAACAAGGCACAAATGAGGTTTTTACTATAAATATTTGAGATTTCCATTATATCTGCAAACTTTTGATAAACAAAATATTAAAGAATGAGCATTATGTTTGTTTAACAAAAGCATTTTATTACTGTTTCTTTCTATGTGTTTAAACATTATAACCATCTTTTCATTTTCGGCAAAGTTTTTACACATTATTGTTCTTTTAGTTTTTATTTTAGGGCCTCTTTTAATTTATAGCACGGGGCCACCAAATTTCACGGGACGGCCTACGTCTCTATTGATAATTATCTATGTGAAGGATCTGATTATGTAAGTAAGTCTTATTATTATAGCCAAATTTGTTGACACTAATTCTTCCTGTAGATATGTTTTCGAGCTCAAACTCTTTACATTCTGTTCAATTTAAGTTCATATTTATATAGCTCGATTTTTTTTAAACAAGGTTTTCGACATTTTAGCCGACTAATTCAACTGGCTTCAGCCCACTGTCACACAAACTCAAATCAGGTCAAGGTTGTGGTCACTTCAGGGTTGTATATAGAGCTCAACTAAATTTCTGCTAGGAAGATAAAGATGAAGAGACGTGATCTATAGACCTCAGCAGGAGCGGAGCCACTGCAAGAGTAGTGGGGGGACTTTCCCCCAATAAAGCTTTGGCAGACTCACAAAAACATGTAGAAAAATAGTGAAATTGTTAGAGAAAAAGTTGAGTGCCCTCACAATAATAAACCAAGTGCCCTCAACTATAATTGATTACAAACAATCAAGGCAATCTCTTGTTGCTGAAAATGGTTTTATTTCTGGTTTGTTGGTCGGAAAAGATGGGGAAAACATAACCGGAAATGGTGAAGGGAAGTGGAAAAGTGTGAATTGTAAAATTGCCCGAAGCATTTAACTAATTTACAGTCTTACCCTTATTATATGTGTATGGGATAATGTGCATAATGTGGACCTATAAATTTTCTCTGTGTCTAAAAAGTAGAGTTATAGGCCATTGCTATGTACTAGTATTATATACAGTAATACTTTTAGCTTATTATAAGTTTAATATCTCAATGCATGATGTAAATTTAATTGACAAATAAGTTTTAAAACTATTATTGATTTCGAGCTATAAGTCTTTCTGATTATGTAAATTTTTTTAGTATAGTTTAGTTGTTAATGTCATAGGACTATTAAGTTTTATTAACACATTGCTTTTATTAACTTTTTTTAGTATAGTTTAGTTGTTAATGCTCAACTTTTTTAATTAGATTTCTAGTATTATAATCACATTGCTTTTATTAACATTGGTTATACAATGTTAGCGTGTTAATACAATGTGCATGATGTTCTTTTATTTCGTTTTGTGTTTGAAACCAAATTTCATATCATACATACGCACACCTCTAACAGTCTTAATTGCATCAAAGTAATTTTTTACATGCTTTTAGCCAAACCCGACCCGATTTTTTTAGTCATACTAAAAATGAAAATTTTTCGACATGTTAGTTTAACTTGTATTGTTCGATGCCCCCCATTATGGCATTTCCTGGCTCCGCCACTGGACCTCAGCTATAAAGGATATGATATTAACTATAGACGTTGCTTTAAGTTCTTTATAGACTTTTACTCTCATCAAGATGTCTGCACGGATAAAAAGTGAGATCTACTTACGGTCATGATCAACCCAATACATCTTATGCAATTACTATTAAAATTTCACAGGTCTCCAACTTTCAGGATCATATATTGTTCACAGGTTCTGTGTTTGACAGATTCATACTTTCCAGGATCGTTATAAATATAAGATTGACAAGAGAAATGATTCATTCTATTAACAACATAACTTGGTATTACATTGTCACAAAGAGACACACTTCTAGAGATTACATGTACTAATCTATTTATACTAAACGAATGGGTATGAACCAAACGTTGTGTCTGTTAGAAGAGGTATATGCCAAACGACACAACCCTTCACAAAATACAGAATTTTGTTGACTTTTCTAACATAACTAACTTAACTAACTTTGGCGGTTATTAAGTTTCTATTTAACACGTTTGGTCCTTCAAGTTTCAAAACTTATGCAATTACAAGGTCCAACAATTACTATCATAGCAGAACAAGCTAGTAACCATTAGAACATGTATTGAAAAATCTTGTATAAAACCTAGCATTTGATGTGGAGCCACTAGTTATCAAGAGTTTCTTAAAGTTACTATCTGATTCTTAACTCATTAAAACAACAGCGGAGAGATACTAGTACTATACAGGTACTCTTTTCAGAAAAATAGAAGAATGTGTAAAGTAGGTAAGCCATCTCTAAAATCATCATGTAGAGCAAATACTTTGCCGGTCAGGGAGTGATCATATTTTGACTTATGCCGGCCATTTAGTTAGGGACCATATGATTTGATATATGAGTAAATGAATTCGCTATCTAGCATTGAATATGTTGAATTGATCGATCAAAGAGATTATAAGCATTCCTAAATTCCTAACAGGAGGTCAGTGTACCCGGCAATTCAATGACCTCATACAATGCACGAGGTTATTCTAAGTACCAACTCCTCAAAATTTAATCCATTGATCCCTTGAATTGCAAATTAAGGGCCCGTTTGGTTGGGATGTATGGGTATGATTCTATGACTTTGAAAGTCATTAATGTCGTTTGGTTGGTTATGGGGCCCACCACAATGGATTGAGGATATCCAAATGTGAAGGTTTCTTCATATCCTATATGTGTGAGTGGTTTCATCATATCCTCCATTACCATTTCACCCTATACCAACACCCATCACTACTACAAAAAAGGACATAGAGCCCCCTTAATAGAGCCCGGTTTTAGTGAAAAACGGGCTCTAAAGGAATTCCATGTTCTTAAAAAGGACATAGAGCCATGTTTTCTTGTACAAAACCGGGCTTTATATTGAAAAACATTAGAGCCATGTTTTCTTGAACAAAACCGGGCTGTATTCCTCTTATAGAGCCATGTTTTCATTTACAAAACCGGGATTTATGTTAAATACCATTTAAGCCATGTTTTCTTCGACAAGACCGGGCTCTATTCCTGAAAATACTATAGGTAAATTTAGGCGGTTCATTAAAACTGAAACGAAAAAACTTGATTTTTTGGGCGCCTTGTTTCCCTCCCCATTATTTTTTTTTTTTTAACATACCCTACCCATTATCTATCACTTTTTTTTTCACACCAACCATAGCTTTTTTTTCTCTTGCAGCCTCAAACACTAATACCTCCAAAATAGATCTGGTCTTTTGACTCATCCATCTTCTTCATGAAATTTTCAAATTCGAGCACTAATCAGGTATGTAAACATCATCCAACATTAGTTTTATTATCAACTCGAAGTTCTTGGGGCTAATTCCATATGTTAATTAATCCTCAAACTAGGGTTCTTTCTTGGGGTTTGATATGAATGTAACTTGATTTTTTTTAGTTCAGGTTTAAACTACTTCCATAAAGCTTCTGGATCCATTGTGAGTACACATTCACAACAATTTGTATATTTGGTTCTTATATAGTTATATTACCTCACACTAGCAATTATTTTGAAATTAGTGTATTTTGGTTCAAGTTTGCATTTTTTTTAAAGTTAAAGGTTTTAATTTTCAATTTTAGTTGTAATATCCTTGTGTCTACATCTTGCATCTTGAACTAAAATTGACAAGTTTAAGACTTTAAATGGGTATAAGTGAGAGTATTTATCAATTTTGTTTGGTTTGTAGCTTGATAATGAATATGTACTATCTACAAAGGATGGTGCTACAATTCTCAAGATATCAGACGCTGAGCATCCAACTGCCAAGGTGATCCATGGAAATTTGTACCTAGTGTCCTTGTGTTTATGCTCTATTTCTTAGTACTAATTCATTTAATAAACTGAAATTGTCGTATTTCTATCCACAAAATAGATATTTTGTTGCAAGCAAATTTTTCGTTCCAAGATCGCATATATGAAAAATAAGCTGATCTTGATTGATAAACCATGGGATTATCTATGAAAGCGCGTCTTGTATTATTTAAAAATGAATGTATTCATAAGGTTTTTGTACATAATTAGTCTAAACAACTATGTATGTCAAATACTATATAATTTTCCTTGAAGAATTATTGAGTTGTAATTTAGTTTTATAAATACAAATCACATTGACTTTTTTGGGTCAAATTTAAGGTGTAAGTAATAAAGATCTCATCTAAAGGTAGATATTATTAAAAGGTATACAACTTTATACTCGGTACTAAAGTTTGTAATTCTTTATAATTTCATTGAAAATGATATCTTCTATATTCTAACTTTTGATACGTACCAAAGCATTTTTGTAGTACCTTTCTATACTTTGTGTTGTATTAACATTCCAGAGTGTCCTATTGGGTTGGAGAACCTACTTTAGGTCGAATTGGTCTTATTCGCTTAATAATAGCAATATGCAGTGTGGCACAATGTCAACCTATTCGCTTATGAATTGGTCTATTCAGGTCGAATTTTTATCAAACAGGCCTATAAAATAAACGGCTAAAAAATCGCTCGTTTATCCATAAAGTTTGATGTGCCAATTTTCAACCCAGCTCTACCCATAGTTTTTTGAAAGGTAAGGAATTAGCTATTCATTTTGACCGAACCCATTTTAGACCCAATGATAACTCTGCAGAGAGCAAACGATCTTGTTAAAAATAAGATTCACCCGACATCTGTAATAAGTGGATACAAAGTGTCGACTCAAAGATTTGTCATGCTGGTATTCATGTGACCCTTTTTAGCTTTCCATTGTCCTTACATCATTCTGCTATTATATATAAATTATTCCTAGCTATAAAAGTATTCATTTTTTAGCCTAATCTAATTTGGTTGTGTTTTGCAGGGCACGGGTTCCCCACTCACTATTATGTTCTCTATGGTGAGAACAAATATGCTTCTGCTGGATTGAGATGTTGACCAATACCTGTACCCGATCTGCCTCCATTGGTTTGTTTGTACATCTATTTTTGTCTTTCTGCCTTTTTATGATCTCTACAAAGTGGGTCGTGTTTCTTGTATGTAACATTACTTTTTTCTAGACTGTAAATGGTTTAAAGTAAAGAACCAAGACCTTGCCAAAAGGTGTTGTAGTTACGTGACTCGACAGTGAGACAATGATATTTAATTCAATTTATGATACTAGTGTGGTGTTGATGTAACGCCGAATTAGTTGATTAATTAATAAGTTGTAGAAGTTCATCCTGTTTGTTTATGTGTTTGTATTTGTGAATATGATGAAGCTAGTGGTATGGCTTAAGAAGGAGCTAATGTCAATGTACGATTGTTAATTAGCAAGTCTGATGAGCGTAGAATGAACCTAGCATAGGATGGATGAATTGTGATGTGGTAAAATGGTTTAGCATGGTCAAGTAAAGCACCTAGGCCAAGTTGAATAAAGTAGTAGCTGTGCTTTCGATTTGTTTGATGTTGTTCGCATTTGTAAATGATATATTTTATTAGTTAATCTTAATATTATGGTAACAATGTCGGTTCTGCTGCTGATGATGATAGCTATTATGTATTAAATTTACGTGTTCTGTAAACTTCGATTGTTTTTAATGAGATTGAGTATTGTCATTATTTATCAGTTCTAACTTAATACATTTTCATGTTGACATAGTCGAAGAAAAGAGGTTTGCCATTGTAAGAGAAGCGGGAGAAGATGCTTAAAATCTTTTATGACTCTCAAGACTTTTACCTGGTGAGTATAGTATATCATATACAATTCCTAATTAAGAAACATTCTCGCTATCATGATTTGCTTAGTATATGTTACCGAGTTACTTATAATATGTTCTTTTGTATGGAAGAACGAACCTCAAGAAAAACTCAAATTTGCCCAAATAAGTAGAAGGTTAATTTTGGTATGTGATTCCTTGCAGCTGCATTTTTGAAAGCTGAAGAAGTCGGGAATTTGGCTGTTTTTTCTTCTCAAAGTTTGACATCACGGCTGGAAATATAGCATATAGAGAAGCCTTTTACCACTAAGGAGCTGGACTACATCGATCGTGAGCTCGTGCATTTCACTGTGTTGTTGTGATCTTTAATTAGTGGTATTTAGTATCTTTGGTAGTCCGTAGAACCCGTATTAACTGTTGCGAAACTGATATTGGATCTTCAATATATTGGTTTTGGTATAGACCTTCATGAGTATGGTTTTATTACGGTTTTGTTGTTGATTCTGCTTGTTTATTGTTGTGCTGTGGAAATATAATGTACACAGGCGGTATTTAACAAAAACTAAATAATAATAATAAAAAAAAAAAAATCAATAGAGCCATGTTTTGTAAGCAAAAAACAGGGGCCTATGTTTATTAAAAATGTTTTTTTTAATCATATAGAGCAAGGTTTTCAACCAAAAACCCGGACTCTGTTACATAACATAAAGCCCGTTTTTAAAACTGGGCTCTATGCCACTTCCTCATAGAGTCCCTCCCCCTTTGTGCCCTCATGAAAAACCGGGCTCTATAGCCATTTTCAACCGGGCTCTATGTCCATTTTTGTAGTAGTGCATACCCATTGTGATTCATATCAACAAAACAAACGCACCCTAAGGTTTGATATTTCCTCACATACACTAGCAACTCCTATATATATAGAAGCTAAACTAAATTCACCATGTGGCCATAAATTAGTTACCCATTCGGCCTATTCCATGGAACGCAACTTAGCAGTCTCTAGAGCAACCCAACGGTACATATGAGCACTCTTTTGTAAATGTTTAATTAGAACTCAAAGTGATATGATTATCAAATTTTATAATACGAGTATATTAAGATGTCTATTATTAAGGCGTGTTTATTACTAGATTGGCAGGTAAGGTTGCACTTATTTCAGGCGGAGCTCGAGGGATTGGAGAGTCCATTGCAAGGTTGTTTGTGAAACATGGAGCAAAAGTAATAACTGTGGACATCCTTGATGAGCTAGGTCAAAATGTTTGTGAAGCTATAGGTCTCGAAATGGCTTCTTACATCCATTGTGATGTGTGCGTTGAATTTGAAATCGAAAATGCAATCAACTTTGCAGTAAAAGAGCATGGAAAGTTGGATGTTATGATTAACAATGCTGCTATTGCTGGTCAGCAAAAGCTTAGTATTCTTGAAAATGAAAAGTCTGTTTTCGAATGAGTGATGAGTGTCAACGTAACTGGTGTTTTCCTCGGAACCAAACATGCAGCTCGTGTCATGATTCCAGCGTGTAGTGGTAGCATTATTTCGATTGGAAGTGTTTCTTCGACCATAGCCCATAGGTGGTGTTGCTGATCATGCATATACATGTTCCAAACACGCAATTGTTGGCCTTACTAAGAATATTGCTGCTGAGCTCGGAGTGTTTGGAATTCGTGTCAATTGTATATCACCCTACTTTATCCCAACATCAATGGGAACATCTGTATCCAAGAATCTTCCAGACCTGTTATCTAACACTTACTCAAACCTTAAAGGAATGGTTCTTCAAGTAGACGATGTAGCCGATGCTACTCTCTTCCTTGCAAGTAACGAATCTAAGTATATAAGTGGGCATAATCTAGCATTGGATGGAGGCTTTACCACTATCAACCCATCCTTTGGTCTATTCTCGCGAGCCAAGGTTACGTAAACACTATTTGCATTTGAACTCTTGACCGTGAATGTATTATGTTTATTGTTTGAGTTCCAACTTCCAAGACAGTTTACATAAATAAATTGGGTGTAACAGCTTGTTAGTTTAATAAAGCTTAAGCTCGTGTTTGCTTAAACCCATCTTGTTTAGATCATTAACCTATTTGGCTATTAGGGTTACCAGTTGTTTTCTATTTAAATTCTTGTTGTATGTACACATGCATATTATTATTAAGCAATATAAATATCTGTCTTTTATTCGATTTTTACATGGAATAAGAGCCATTAATATATCCGTATACGTGATTTCGTTTGTTTGCACATTGATACGTGCATGAAGACTGCAAGCATGATCTCTTTATTTTTTTTACATGCACAATTGGACTAGTTTGTTTCATGCAAAATTTTAGGAACCACAAGTCTTGCATTTTAGCACTACGTGTGTAACTTCCCATGTTTTCCACTTCTTGTGCCTTAAGGCTAGGATACCACTACTAGTTGTGTTTCCTATATAAATGTAACTTGCTTTGTTAATCAAGGGAAGAGAAGAAAAGAATGAGAAGTTAGCTCACTAAAGTAGTTCTAGATTAGTTGGTAATAGTTGTTAGTTTAATTATGTATTAAGAGAGTGATCATCTCAAATCGATCTTCTATCACACATGCTTGTCGATTATTTGTTGGTATTTATGGTTTGAAATCGTTAGTATTAATTCATCATCACCTTTGTTCAAAAACACCGTTCGTCCCTAATCTTGTACACACACATCACCCTGGGACAAACTTTGCCTTTTTCATCGTGGGGAGTCCAAAACAAGGTTTTTATAGTCTAAATCAGTCCCCTGACCCATTTTCCGTTAGTCAATGTCTCGTTATATATTGTTAAATCCAGTTATTCTTGTTAAATGACCATTTTGCCCATTTATATATTATATCCCATTCTCTTTATATCTCTCATTTCTCCCTCTCTCTCTCTCTCAACCACCTGCACCATCACAATCATCCGCCACGATCACTTCTTTTATAAAGTAAGATTTTTTATCAGTTTTTATCTATTTATTATTGATTTTAAATGATACTCACTTGATGATTTGAGTTAAAGATATCTGCTTTGGTGGTTGTTGGCTTTGTTTGACTTTTTTCTTGGATTAGACTATTATACAATCAACAATCGCACATGCGATTTTGGATCTCATTGAAGCTAAATGGGCTGATTTAGTGGCTGATATGCCTTTTAAGATCTGTTATCCTACTCTTGAAGTTATCACGGGCAGTGATCCTAAGAACACGTAATATCTTCTTCCTAATGTTATTTGTTTTCGATTATCTTTTCTAATTACTAGAATTGTTGACTTGGTATTTTGTAGGCCTTGGTCATACCACAATGGAGGCTCGTGGCCAACTTTGCTTTGGCAGGTACATAGATCTTTTTTAATGGTAGCGAGTCTTTTGATTACCATCCTACATTTGATGTAATAAGGGTGTGTCTGGATGTGTGTTTTGGAAGTGATTTTGTGATAATGAATAATCAGAATTAAATAGCTATAATAAAATGGTAATAGAAATTAAAAACCAGATTTGCTTAAACTGTTTGAATATAATGGCTGATGACCAAGTAATCAGATGTTTGAGTGTTAAATAGATACTATGATCAAAATTGATTTTTTGGTGAAACATTAGTAAATATCTTTCGGTTTAGGTTGTAAAAGAAGAGGTAAATTAGTAACTTGTTTTACCTTGCATAATAATAGTGTTACGAAATTGGTTATCTGAATTTGATTATTTGACTCTCAAATAGTTAGATACTCTTGAGCAGAATTACTTGCATAGTCCAAATCCAAACACTACTTAAATTGTACAAATAGAAAGCTCCTAGTGTCAAATTGTGAAAGTTCCTTAAGAATAATGAATTAAAAAAGTAGTCGATTTTGACTTGGCAAGGCATAGTGTATCTCCAAAAATGATGAACTAAGTTTGCAGTTGTTTATTTGCAGCTTACAGTGGCATGCATCAAGATGGACATACTAGAAATTGCAGAAAGAGCAGTAAAGATAGCAGAGGGGCGTTTGGCACAGGACAAGTGGTTTGAATACTATGACACCAAAAGCGGGAGGTTCATAGGGAAGCAATCACGTTTATTTCAAACATGGACAATTGCAAGGTACCTTGTTTCAAAACTACTACTTGTCGACCCGACAAAAGCGAAGATGATGATGACGGACCAGGATCCCGATAATTGTATAATTGGGATTGTCCAATTCAGCAGTATGTTTATGTGATTGTAATATGTTTGGTATTAATATATAATCAATTTCCCAGGTTTTGTTGAAATTTATTTTTGCAATTGTCTACTTGATAATATTGCATACTAGTTTATTCTTTCATTCTATGTTGCTATTAATATTTAAGAGAGAAACAGAAATTTAGAGAGAGAAGCAGAAAAAAGAAATAAAGGGAGGGTGGTGGTAGTGATGGTATAATTTTATTAATTAAATACACCGTTAGTCCCTAAAATTGCACCAGTCTTACCACCAAAATAATTAACCAAAACAATGAAATGACAATTTTCCTCACGTGCAAGGCACATGGGGAAAATAACAGACGTTGACTAACGTAAAATAGGTCAAGGGATTGATTTATACTATAAAAACTTTGTTTTGGACTCCCCATAATGAAAAAGGAAAGGTTTATCCCAAAGTGATGCATGTATACAAAATTAAAGACGAACGATGTATTTTACTAAAAAAGAAAAATCATGCGTATTGGACCTTGTTGGCGTCGGTTGAATTATTCATCACGTGACTACACTTTCTTGAAGTAAGTTATTTTTAAGTGTTTTTTATTCCAAGCATTTGATTAGATGATGGTATTAACAAACGGGGTCATCTAAATACACCAATATAATTTGCCAATCATTGACTTTATTATAAAAAATATACAGGGGACATGATTACTTCAATGTACATTAATGAGTCATTAATTAAAGAGGCATTCAATATAAATTAAAGTGATTTGTAAAATTAAAGTGATTTGTACGTGTAATGCTTTCTCATTATTTATTTATTTATTTATTTTTTAAAAATAAAGTGATTTGTACGTGAAATGCTTACTCATTTTTTATTTTTTTTTATTTATTTCTTTTGTCATATACATATAATTATTTTTTACCAATGCGTACTTATATAAAAGTGAACAAATAATAGAAATTTTATTGAAAATGAATAATTAAAAATACAATATAAATAACGTTACATAATTACTTTGTTAGGTCAATATTTTCCGGAATACGATAATAATATTCGCGAAACACATTTTGACGACTAACATATGTGTCCTCCCATCCAGATGCATTTTCACTTTTATATGTAATCCAAAGTGGATGAGTTAACGGTAATGGAGAACCTTCGCGTAGTGTCGCTTTAATATAATGGTTACGATTCACAAGAGCAATCACAATTGTCTCGTGTGGTTCGAATTGTGGTGGCCTCGACCAAAGCGGAAAACTCGTGGTGCATCCTCCAACATTTCCTCCATCAGTTAGACTTATAACAACTCTTTTATATGCTGAGGCAATAACCAAACCCGTGTTTGACATTTCCATCCATTTCCCAGCTTTTTATGGTCTCATAAATTGTTTTATAACCTCTCGTTCCAAACATATACTTGTATTTTTGTTGGTTAAAATCTAACTCCAGCCCCAAATCAGACCGAATCGGCGCCACTTGATCTTGAGGGCCGAGCGAAGCGACAACGACAGTCGAAATCCGCAATTTCCGTCACCTATGTCATCTTGTAAATCTGTAACATAAGGATGGAAAATATGTGGAAGTTGATTCAAAAATCTTTCCGGAACGTGTTTCGTGGACGATTGGCTCACATATGAACTATGTCTCAGAGGTTCCTGGTTTAAGTCCAGGAACACGTCACGTTCACGTGTTTCATAGTTCGAGCATGAACTGTGTCTTGGTCTTTCCTCATTCAAGTCTACCCAAAAGCACTGGTTGATTGACTACTTTTACTAGGATCTTGAACTTTCGGATCAACAAACTTCTTTTTTGTTGTTTCTTCAAGCTTGGTCGTCCCACGGGTATTTTTTTTAACGCGGTTCTTTAATTAGAGTTGCACTTGGATTGCTCATATAACCTAGCTTTCTTAAAAAACTCATTTTTCCTCCATTGGACTGCTTGTTGAAATTTTCTTTAAAAATGTGTAAGTCATCGTCACATTGAATATCTTCATCTTCTAAGGGTTTTGACCATGAGACATCTAGTGTCCTCCAAAAGATATCAATTGACTCCAAGGGGATATACTCACCTGCAATAAAACAATAATAATTGTTTTTAATATTTTTTGAAAAACCAAGACCTCAAAAAATTAATCAAATTAATCAAATAATTGTTTTTAAATATGTTTGTTGTGCGATTGTTAAAGTTAAAAGACACGTCAGTCCATGCAGACACAAACCGTTCTTTATGATTTTTTAACCATTGTTCGGTTACATAACTTAAAACACCTGAAATATTTAAAAAAATAATATGGTGATGTAGGAAAACAATATAAAATATAAAATAATATATTATTAAATGTGAAATAGAGAAAAATGTATGTGGATAATTTTTGAGTACTGCTTGAAGTTGCTTGTAGTTCTCCAAGTACGACACACATGTTGGAGAATCTTCTAGTGAATTCCATGCCGAAATAAATGAGTCCCAATCTCGTTTCTTCGTGATCGATGGCCTACAATTCTTCAAAATATTTTGGCTAATGTGCCATCTACAAAGTAACTGTGTAGCATTCGGAAAAACTTTTTCGCATGCATTTAACCGAGCCAATTCTCTGTCCGTGATTATAACACGTGGATGCATGCGCTCGTTAAGTGTCAACTTTAAGCACTCTAACACCCACTTATAGTTTTTCGTCTTTACTTCACTTATAAAGGCAAATGCTAAGCAAAATGTCTTGTGTGTTGAAGTTACTCCAACTATCTCCACAAAAGGCATATTGTACTTGTTTGTCTTATACGTAGCATCTATTATCACCACGTGTGGGAATGCACGCCATATATTAAAGGACGTGGGGTGAACAAAAACAGAAGTCCAACTCATTCGTAACATCATTTGTAGAAAAATCATGAACATAACCATTAGAGTGTAAAATAGACATAAGAACCTGCGTTGAAATTTTTAGAATTATTTTTTCTTTTTATTTATTGAAAAGATATAAACCAAAATATATAGGTGAAGAAACATTAAAATATTTTTACCTGCATCGTACTTTTTCCAACTCTTCCGGCTTTACGAATTTTAGATTGTGCATTATATATATCTTTGAGTGTTGACACGTTATCCTTATTTTGCGCCTTTATTATTGACAATATGTCACGTGGCTCCACATTCTTCTTTGTCAAATCTTCAACCAATTGATATTCTTCTTTAGTCAATCGCCTCGCATATGGATGCCCCTCCATATGTTGTGCAGGGAGATGATTATGTTTATCACATATCACACTCATCAACCAACCACCATACATATTTGAATACTTTCCTACCAACTGGAATGGACAATTAATCTTTTTGGTAGCAGAGTTTTTACTTGTTTCATTCGGTTTATATTCACCACCACGATCACACATAAGCGTAACTTCATAGAAAAAACCACTTTCGTTCGTGTATGATTTTTGAGTTACAATGACGTAACCGAGAGACCGTGCCTTAGTTTGCGCCCAACCTTTTAAGTCTTCACGAGTTTTGAACACCTAAAATTAAATTTGTTATTGTTAATGAAAATATCCACTTCTAAAAGAATAACATATATTTATTAATTATCATCAATGATATAAAATAATCATACCTCATTAGTGAAAAATGGTGACGTATGCATATTTTCATCAAAAAAAGACATTTTCTTGTATCAACTTCAATAAGCTCCTGAAAATATATATATATATATATATATATACAATAATATTACTAAAGTAGTTATTAAATCAATAATATTAATAGATTAAGTAAAATATAAAAAATAAGAAAAACCCCAAAAGCCCACTAAATAACAAAATAACCCATCTACTTAAAACCCTAAAATCCTCATTTTTTCCCATCCTCCACATTCCCAGCCTCCACATCCTCTCATCTACCACTAAAAAACCCATCTATGAAAAAAAAAAAAAAAAAAAAAACAACGATTCACTACTGGACGAAAAAAACCACAGCCACTATACCATCACCACAGTCAAACCGACACCACTATCAAACCATCACCACTGTCACCACTGGACGAAGGTATGTTTGAGCACAGTGGCGTCTGGACGAAGGTATGTTTGGATCTGTTTGAGGACGAAGGGTATGTTTGGATTTGGATCTGGAAGAAGGTATGTTTGGGACAGTGGCGTCTTCGAATCTGGATATGAAAGTTAAGATTTTCAAAAACTGTTACCATTTTGAGACAGTGGTATTATGAAGACGCCTTCGAATCTGGGACAGTGGTATTATGAACCAAAGTGGCGTCTTCGACTTTGGTATGTTTGGGACAGTGGCGCCTTCGACTTTGGTATTATGAACCAAAGTGGCGTCTTCAAATCTGGGACAGTGGCGTCTTCCGGCTGAACTGTTACGATTTTGAAAATAAAATATAATACTAGTTACTTAGTAACTTACCTTGTATTTGAAAGTTAAGGGGCTGTTTGGTTGTCTGATATTTGAAGGTTTTTGATGGTTTTGAAATTTAAATCCACTCTTTCAATATGTTTGGTTCAAAAAGTAAGTGGGTTTTAAAGTTGAAAATGAATTATAAACACATCAAAAAGGGGTCTTTTAAATTCAGTAGATGGGGAGAGGGTTTAAAAAATAGACTTTAAAGTATTTTAAGTGGACAAGATTACCCTTTATCATTCTCACACATTCACAAACCTCCTTCTTCCCACTCATACACAAAACCATACTCCACCTCAAAACTCCATCACTCAAGTCTTCAATTTTTCATCATCAATTTCCTTTTAATTCTTAATTCTCCATATCTTCATTTCCTTTTGCTAATTTCTAATCTATTGGTATGATTATTTTTTTCAGTCTGTTGAACTTATGGGTTTACGAAACAGATCTGGGTACGCAACTAAAATCGTTCGTATTTGTTCAGTTTTGGTCTTGAACTGCTTTGATTTTTAGAGCTACTGTTATTGATTGATTAATATCGTTTTTTGGGCTTTGTTAAATTTGGGGAAATTCTAACCGGTTGGACAATATTGTTTTTGATTAATAGATTTTTGAATTTTTGATTGCTTCACTCTTGTCTATGATTTTATATACTTTGATTTGGTTTAATTATAAGAAATCAAACCAAAAGGTTATTGATTATGTAAGCCACCGAGAGTTGTCATTTTTTATTTTGTTTCTTTGATACAATTCATGTCAATTCTCTATAGTTTAGTCAAATATTTGTTTGTTACTCTATGTTTTAGTATGTTGATTTTGTGTTTTTATTACTTCATAATAAAAAAAATTTCTCTCAATCCACCATCAAAGAACATGTTTTCTTTTTCTGATGAAACAAACAAGATGACATGAGGACAATTATGTCATTTATCTTTACTAGTTATAATACCCGTGCACGCACGGGGTTTTGACAAAAAAAATTATTTTGTATTAATATTGAATATTTTGTGTTTAAATGTAATTACATATAATTATATACTTATGCACGACTTTTCCATTTTATATTAATATCCATTAGAATTTGTTAAAATAAAATTTTGTAAAAGTTTCTCTAACTCAAGATTTAACTATATTTAGCAGACATATATGTTCATGTTGTTATTTAAATTTCACTATTGATATTATGTTTGTACACTTGAGATCTGCGAGTTTAGTAACACATAATTATCGTCGATGAAGTTAAAATATACTCCTTAATGTTTAAAAAAAATGTTTTTCTACATATCCCTATATAAATAACTAAGAATTACATGATTCGTTGTTATAAGTACAATCACGTATATTTGTTTTTCCATATTACAGTAACCCGTACTTACAATTTGATAATTATATTTTCGTTTTCAAAAATTTAGCCGTATTTAATATTCAAATTCGTGTCCACATAATCATACTTTTAAAATAAAATAAATGAGTCCTTACTGAACTTATATAATAAAAGAAATATTTTGATATTTATAATCCTATGCATATTTATATGTTGTAATTTTAAAACAACTTACATATTGTATTTTTAATATATAAAGTATAGGGGGTATAAAGTGTAAAGGTGAATTTATTTAATTTCTAAAGTTATTATAAAACATGAAAACATATAATATTACACTTAACCTTATATAATTTTTAAAAATTCAACCACTAAAGTTTTATTAATTACATCATATTTTTTTAAGTTTTTGTTTTTACAAATATTGTTATAAGTATAATCGTGTATATTTATTTTTATATTAAAGTAACCCGTGCTTACAATTTGATAATTATATTCTCGTTTTCAGTATTTTAGCCGTATTTAAAATGTAAACTTATGTCCACATAAGTTAAACTTTTAAAAATGAAATAAGTGGGTTCTTATTGAACGTAAAAAGTAAAAAAAAAATGATACTTATAATCTTATGCAAATTTATATGTTGTTATTTTAAAACAACATATACATTGTATTTTTTAAGATATAAAGTATAAAGGGTATAAAGTATAAGGGGGTTATTTGTTTATAATCCAAAGTTTTTAAAAAACATGGAGGCTTATAATATTACACTTAACTCTATATATTTTTTAAAAATTCAACCACTAAAGTTTTATTAATTACCTCATCTTTTTTTGAGTTTTTGTTTTCACAAATTTGACACCTATATTTTTATGTGTTTTTTCTATTAACCAAAATTTTTCACCAAATTTAATAAAGTTTGACCAAAATCAATTTAATTTTGACTTATATTAACCAATCATACACACGATTTTGCTTACGTGGTGAAATAATGAATTCTCTCCGATGACCAGACACGACCAAGTTGCCACAGTCGATGACCAAGTTAAAAAAAAAATTGAAAGGAAAGTGTGTGTAAATATCGGTTGAAAAAACGACCGATTTTCGTTTTTGGGTTTCCTCGACCGATCCTCGACCTACACCCCACATTGGTCATTTCAAAGTTATTTTGTCGAGAAAGCTGATGTGGCACCCGGTGACCTGGGTCACGACTGTGTCCAGCTTTAAAGGTCGACAAAAATCAATTTAATTTTAACTTTTATTAACCAATCACATCTAACGATTTTGCTTACGTGTGTGCCCCAATAAGCTCATGTATTTCTAACAGTATAACATGCGTATCCGACTCACATATTCGAACATTCCTACCATAAAATTCCCTGTATAGGCACTAAAACACATCTTTGGTACATTAAAATACATTCATATATTATCTAAATCAGCAACTCAACTTAATAATACATTCGTACCTTGAGCAGGCGTAGAAAATCCTTCCACGATAATCATGTGTTGATACTTAATCCTCTTCTAAAAAAGTACATGTTGGATCGATATACTTTAATCAAACTATCTTAACTAGCTTGTTAAGGTTTAATAACCTCGGATAAATCCTAAGTTATTAACAAAGAAACACTGAGTAATCTTTATTAAGTACACGGAATTTACTTAACAAAGCTAAGAAGAATAACCTTTTATTATAAACTCTAAATCGCTTATTATCTGATACTCTAATACAACTCTAAGATAATCAAACTTTTCTCTAAAACACTAATTCGTAAACTCTAAAACTCTTTTTAAATCGTTACCTCTAATGCCAATCTAGGAGTCCTTTTATAGGCTCAAGGATATCCTAGTCGGTTTACAATTGATAACCTTGTACGACAAGTAATCTAAACATAGAATACAATTCTTTCCATAAACGAATATTACAGTTCTTTTGTTCTTTACTGATTACTTTGACTTCATCTGACTGATGCTTTGACTTTGTCTTTACTGATACTGAGTCTTTGACTTCTTCGATGCTGAAACTACGGTACTTTGATATCTTGAAGCTTTGATATCTTCACAGACTTTCATATCCCACAATCCTCCTGGCTTGAATTCTACTTGCTTGACTTCAAGTTCCTTTTGTGAATATATCTTTAAACCTTCATCTTTTAAGCGGATTGTTTCTTAGTCTTCAAGCTTTTATCTCTGTAATATCTGTGCTTGTCAAAGTATCTCTTAGAATTGTTCTCTTTACTGGCTGACATCCGATGGCTCCATCTTTTCAGACAACGACAACATATGACAATTTGTACATTTAATTAAGTTTAAGTTGCATACTATTCTCATCACTTTCAAGTGAATCATTGAAAAATTAATGGATTTAGATCTCTTTACCAAAACCATTATCTCTAGAGTAGCCAAATGTTTTTGGTGTGTAAGACCATGGTACATTGATAACCATATGATTTTTAGCAAACCACCGGCTATCAACAGATTTGTTTTGTCTTTGCCAAAATCGTACCGCCACGGACTAGTTAGTTCTTCTATCTAATGGTGAACTAATTACCAATAATGGTTTTTCTACAGCCTTTACCACAAGCCATTTTCTTGTGGGCTAGCCAACTCTTCACATTCGTGATATGGTGAGTTGAATACCATCAACTTTCCAATACGCTTGTTGTGACTATAGTTTGATATATTTTTGCGGTGGATTAGTCATCCTGGTGGTTGGTGGATTGATAACCTATTGATGTTTCTCATCATTTTAGTTCAAAATATTTATTACTTAGCAAAAAGGTTTCTTCTAAAATTTATTTACTGGTTTATTTGCAAACAGTACTTTGATGAAAGTACTACGTCAGCAGATACTTTGAATAAAAGTACTGATATATCAAAAGTATTTATTCAAATAAAATTCATACCGGTTATTGATCATTCTCACAATGGTAGTCGGTTTATAAACAAGTTGATAACCATGCAAGCGGTTTCATTATCCTCTTCTACTTCCAATCCATGCTCTAGCATTCTTCTCATGAGCTCAACTGTGAGAGGGTATCTTCTTTTCTGCAAACATGTGTATCATTGTTCCATTTTCCACTCCAAACATGAACTCCAGATTCTTCAAAGAATCTCCAGCAAACAATTTCCCAGCTTTCTTGATTCTTCCAGATATCATCAGTGCTCTCTTCTTCAGTTTTCCATATAGTTATGAGATCACCATGTAAAACGAAACCAATCCCTTCCAATGGATTATTTTCAAGGTAAGCCTTCACAACATGATATAAGTAGAATAGGTCTACTCTATCTATAATATCGATGAAATCCCATAGCCTTTTAAAAACTTTGAAGCTTTCATCTTCTTTATGAAAAATCATGTAATCTCCATTCTTGGTTTTCACAACTTTAAAACACGATCTTTGATCTTTCATCTTCATGTCATCATCTTCCTTTGTATAATCAAAATCTACCATTCTGAGATAATTCTTCAATTCATATCTAGTCTCAGATCTTAATTCAACCTTTTCTTTCTTTGAAAACTGAACATCTGTAACTTCAGTTTTCTTTTTCTCTTTAAGCTCTTCTTCCTTTCGATTCAGTCCATGAGCTTCTTCTCTAAGTCTTTATATCAAAACACTCTTCTTATAAGCTTGTTGTTTCACATCATAGAGTCTTTTCATATCAACATAGTTTAACTTCTGCAAACCCTTATATCCTCGACCTTTTAAATAAGCCATCATAGCATTCCTATCCTTAGCTAAATTAGGTCTTCTTGGAATATATCTAACAGGTGTGGAGGCTGTAAAGGTTCAGTAGCTTACATCTAATTTATCTTGCACCTTTTGAAACTCTATTGAGCTTCTTGAGCTTCCTGTTCTTCTCTATCTTTAGCATCTAACTCTTCTTGAACTTTTCTAGCTGCAACTTCATTCCTAGCAACTTCAATTGCTCTAAGTTATGCCAAAGTGAGTTTCTTTTTCTTTGTTTCAACCAGAGTACCTTTCCCTTTATCTTTTGGATCAATTGCAGGTTGAGATGTTCTTGGTTGTTCTTCTTCTTGTACATCTCTAATAGTAACTCCTCCTCTTGGTTGTGACAAATCTAATATTGTAGCAATTAATTCATCATCACTTGCAGAATGAATAGGTTTGAATGTAGCTTCCTCCTCTTCTTCCATAACAATTGTAGAAGGACCATATCTTCTTCAAAATTCAATACCCTTGGAGTTATCACTTCTTGCCTAGATGTATCATGAAAAACATTACATTGATGTTCGATACCTTGATCATGGTACCTTGAACTTTACCTTCTTCCTCGAGAATCTGAAATAATCTTTTCTGCAGTACTTACAGATTCTTTCTTCTTCGCAACATCTTCTTTCAAATTTTCCTTTTCTAAATTCCTCCCCAAGTTGAGAGAAGATGATTTAGGAACCTTCTTTCGTTTTAATTCCTTTCGAAGTTGTTTATGACGTTTGTTTTCCTCTTTAACCCATAAGTTGAAACCTTGAATATATGGTTTAAGAAAATTCCTCAACCAATATACTACGCTTCAATTTCCTAAGCGCTTTAGCTTGAAACTCAAAAGACTTGTTCAACCTAACGAGCTCCCTTGTCAAAGCATAATTATCCAAAGTCAAACCTTCACGAGGTATAGTATGATCGTCACCTTGAAGATGTGAATGTTCCTCAAAGCGAGAGCAGAATGTTGTGGAGATGGAGTAGGTGATCTTTCAATCTCTGCTTGAACCTCAGGGCTTGGAGAAACAGTACCTTGTAAAGATGCGGTACCTTCAATAGCGGTACTTTCATATCAGATTTTAGTGACACTTTGTGGCGGATCTTGAAGCAAGAACTTTGAGAGGCGACACTTTGTGAAGCGATACCATGTCAGATCGGGACCTTCACTTCATCCTCTCCCCGCTTCATTCGTACAGCTTGAACAACTTCCATCATTGTAGGAGTTAATGGAATATCTCCACCTCTGAACAAAACACTTCGCCTAGCCATAAATGTAAAGATTTTGGCTTGTTGCACAATAACAGGTAACAAAGCAGTAGGTTTTGGAACATCGGCCAATTGCTTGTTTAAGAAAACATACAAACCTTGGGTACATCGACCATTGGACCCAGGAGGATATATGTGATAGCATCCCATCCAAAATAAGCTTTGAAAAATTAAACACTGTCCGGTAGCTAGTCCAACCACTGCAGATGCTATATTGGACCCAAACGCTCCCAAAGTACTTTTAGAACTTATGCAATGAAGCAGTACATGAATCAAGAACTTCCATTGAGGACAGAATAATGCTTTTTTGAATGTTTGTTCTATTAAAGATCCTTCATAACCAAGATTCCTAAAAGTATCCCAAATCAGTTGCTTGTCAAGTCGAATAGCCCCATCTTCATCTCCAAATAATAAATCTTCTCGAATAGAGGCTTCGTGTCTTGATAGTCAGGCCGCAACTGTAGATCTAATATAATATTCATCCTCCTCCATGTTATCTCTAGCATTAGCCCAAAATTCTTGAATCCATGGTTCAATAACATTCGGTTCAACTAAAAGAGCATAACTAATAGGCGACCCAGTAAGATAATCAACAATATCATAAAAGCCATATTAAGCCTCGTCTTGTCCAAATTAGCCACCATATTGTGCTTTGAAACAGTTAAACGATTCGCCATTGTTGAATAAGTGAGCACAATAAAGATTTTATCGAAGAATAAAGAGATGGTGATTGGGAGATAAGTATGGAAAAGATGTAAAGTAATAATATGAGAGGGAAAATCGGAAGTAGTTATTTATAGGTAGGATTTGAAAAATCACAACCTATAATAACAAAGTTACCGTTACTATCAATTACCCATCAATATTACCGTTGGAGCAGTACTTTAATACGACAAACAGTACTTTCCATATAAGCGTACTTTCAGCGATACTTTCCAGGCAGTTCTTTCGGGAAAACAGTACTTTGCCAAATTTCTTCATATAAACTAAGTATAAACAAGCATCCTCTCTCAAGCAATACACAGGACTATACTAACACCTTATAGTCCTCCCCTCAAACATAGCTTAGTAGTTAATCATTCCAATGCTCACGACCAAGTGATTGAATCGTGACACATCAAAACCTTTGTGAGTAAATCAGCTACATTGTCATCCGTGTGAACCTTAACAACATTGATGAGCCTATGCTCATAACAATCTCTGATAAAGTGATGCCTAATCTGAATATGCTTTGTCTTGGAATGATATACAGGATTCTTCACAATACAAATTGTACTCTCATTATCAATATTGATAGGAGTATTTTTGAAATTGAACCCATAGTCCAAGAGTTGATTTTGCATCCACAAAACATGACCACAACAACTTCGGCTGACATATTCACTTTAGTAGATGATGTTGCTGCAATTGTCTGCTTCATTGCCGGTAGCCTTAGCTCCAAGATATTGGCATCCACCGGTTAGATCTTCTATCATAATTATCACCTGCATAGTCACTATCTGAAAAAGCTTCCAAGTGAAAAGGTGACTCTTTAGGATACCACAATCCCAACTTAGGTTGTTGTTTCAAATAACAGAAAATTCTTTTCTTGCATTCATGTGAGAGATCTTTGGTGAGACTTGATATCTTGCACATAAACAAACTGCAAACATGATATCGGGCTTTGATCATTAAGATACATAAGAGAGCCAATTGTTGATCTATAAAGCTTGACTTCAACAAGGTGTCCATCTTCATCTTTGCCCAAGGAATTGATAGATTTAATAGGTGTAGTATGACCTTCATATCATCAAATTGAATTTCTTAAGTATGTCTGTAACATACTTGCCTTGACTGATAAAAATACCTTCCTTTGACTGCTTAACCTGAAGTCCTAAAAGAAAGTCAACTCTCCCATTGAACTCATTTGAAATTCTTTCGCATCATTTGCTCAAACTCCTTAACCATGGACTGTTTGGTAGCCCCAAAATGATATCATCAACATAAACTTGAACTAACATGATATCTTTCTTGTGTCTCTTGATAAACAAAGTCTTGTCAATAGCTCCCCTTCTATATCCATGTTGCAATAAGAATGTGGAAAGTCTCTCATACCAAGCTCTAAGTGCCTGATGAAGGCCATAAAGAGCCTTAACAACCTTGTAGACTTTGTTTGGATGTTTAGGATCTTCAAAACCAGGAGGTTGTTTGACATAAACTTCCTCTGTAATCTTGCCATATAAAAAGGCACTTTTGACATCCATCTGGTAAACTTGAAAGCCCATATAAGAAGCAAAGGCAAGAAATATTCTAATAGCTTCTATTCTTGCTACAGGAGCAAATACCTCATCATAATCTACCCCTTCCTCCTGTCTATAACCATGAGCAACTAACCTTGCCTTGTTTTTGATAACATTGCCTCTTTCATCCCTTTTAACTCTAAAACCCACACTGGTTCCAATAACTCTCTTCCCATCTGGAAGATCACAAAAAATCCAAACTTCTTGAAGTTTAAATTGAAGAAGTTCTTCCTGCATAGCTTCAACCCGACTTTCTTTAGTCAAAGCTTGAGCAATATTCTTTGGTTCCTCTTGAGAGATAAAACAAGTAAATAGACCGGTTTGATGGTCCTTATGATTCAGCCTGTTTTGTTTATACACAAAGCTAAGTAAAGCATTGTGAGATGTAAAGAAAGTCTTAGCTCTGTGTCTAGTCATTACTCTAGAAGTAGAAGGACCAATGATTTGATCAGAAGGATGATCCTTATGAGCTCTTAAGTTTGGAGACTGTGGAACTTCATAATTAGCCTCTAAATTAGTAACATCAGCACCTTCATTGGAATTTGGGAAAATACCTTCATCTTCAAATTCATCATCGGTATCTTCTAATCCAGGCATGGTATGATCATCGGATCAGCTAAAGTCTGTCAACAGGCAGCGATTACTTTGTACAAAAAGTCTTGTCCAAAGTCTTGTGAGAGTACTCTGCAGTCTTGTTCTTGCCTCTTCATAAGCTCTCATTTGTTCATCAGTGTAAGAATGTGCTAAAACATCTTGAAGAAGCATCTGATTAAGTTCCTCTTGAATATATTGATCCTCAGCAGATAAAGAAGATTCTGAAACAACAGTTACTTTGTTTTGGAACATCGATTACTGTTTTTGGACTAACAGGATCTTTATCAGAACGACATCGGTCTAATATGAACTCCATGACCACATATTGTAAATCTTCTCCACGTGCCTTTGGGTGATTTTCTTCTCTAACAGGTACATAGTTCATAGATGGAGTTAAAACCTCAAGATCAAACATCCAATCAGGACCTTTACCTTTCTCATTGTCTTGATCTTCTAAAACTCAACATGAAGACAATCTTGAACCTTCTTAGTAACTTTGTTGTATACTCTAAAGCCCTTACTGTTAGTACAATAACCCAATAAGTATCCTTCTTCTGACTTGCCATCAAACTTCCCAGATTATCAATAGTGTTTAAAATAGTAAGAGGGCATCCAAAAGGTTTCATAAAACGAATGTTGGGTTTAGTGCCCATCAGCAATTCATAAGGTGTCTTCATCTTTGGTTTAGTGGTGAGACTCTGTTAAGTACATAACAAGCAGTACTTACGACTTCTGCCCAGAATGGGTAGTTGAGAATCTAACATTGTTCTTGCTGCTTCAATCAAAGTCCTATTTTTCCTTTGCACACCATACATTTGTGGTGTTCTTGAAATACTAAACTCCCTTTTATGCCTTTGTTTGCACAAAATTCATCCATAAGTTTGTTCTTGAATTCCGTCCCATTGTCACATCTAATACCTCTAACCTTGAGTCTCAATTGGTTTTCAAGAGCAATAATCAGTGTCTGGATAGCATCAAAAGTATCAGCTTTAAAACCCAAAAGAAAACCAATGAATCTACTACAATCATCATTAACAACCAAACATTACTTTTTCTTATTTAAACTTGCCACGACGAGGTCCAAATAAATCCATATGTAACAGCTCCAATGGTTCTCTAATAGGTCTCTCCTCAAGCTTCTTGCAGGAAGCTTTGTGTTGTTTACCTTTCTTGCATGCCAAGCATGATTGTTCATTCTTGTAAGTCTTTGAAGGTAAACCTCTAACTAAATTTCCCTTCACCAGTTTGTTGATGTTCTTGAAATTAACATGACCCAATATTCTATGCCATTGATGTGCCTCTTGGATGTTGCTTTAGCCGCCCCAACATGTGGCTCTGCCATAAAATGTAGACTCTTCATGTCTAAACTATACACATCATTTTCCGGGTACTCTAAGTACTACCAAGTCATCATCATGGGTTTTAAAGTCGAGGAAAGGATGAGACATTCGTGTCAGTGAATAACACAGGATGCTTTTATCACAAATTTGAGAGACTGACAACAAGTTGAACTTAAGCTCCTTGTATCATTCTCAAAATCGATTCTTCCAGCTTTAATTGTTCCTTTCCCGGTAATCCTTCCTCCATTGGGATCATTCCCAAATGCAACTTTTCCTCCACTAATCTTCCTAAAATCAGACAGGATCTCTTTGTCTCTGTCATACTTCCAGAGCAACCACTATCCACAATAAGATGATCTTTAAGCTCCTCTTACGGGTTGCCCGCACATAAAGAAAAGAGTTAGAAACTTTTAGGAACCCAGCCATTCTTGACTTGTGTTCCCCTTGTGGAGTTACAAAATCAAATTCTTTGAGTATGTAATTACCACTATCTTTCAAATGATGATCCAGAATTATCTTTTGATCTTTAGTATGTGGATTTTCAAACTTTACGGTTTTCAACACAAATCTCTTTTCTGTCATCACAAAAACATCGATTCACTTTTGTTGAGATACGTCTGTCCCTCTGCGATTACTTTCCCTTTAACCCATTCTTTTTTAACACTTGGTTCCTCTGATCTAAATCTCCTATGTGAATTGGAATACCTTCTAGGTTGATAGTGAGATTGCCTAGAATTTCTATACCAAGTATTGTGATCAGTACCTTGTTTTGTCTGAGTAGTACTTTGTGAAAGTCTGGGCGGAGTTAGGTACTTTGGAAAGATGAGATCTTGAGTTTTGAAAAAGGTTTTAGGTGTGGGTATTTATGATCTGGTGAAATTTCGTGATTGACCCTATTTGAATTATTCCCGGGTTTGTACTCTCTAGGTGTCTGTTGGCGGTCTGTTCTTTAGAAATTTTCTAAGGTATTTTGAGTGATGTTCACAATCCTTAATTAGATGAGTAGGACTGAAACACACAAAAACAGTTTCTAACCCATCTTGTCAAAGTGACATCTTTTATGTCTATGCCCAAAATTATTTTGCCTTCTTGGTGAGTGATTAAACTTGTTTTGACCAAAATTATCCCCAAAAGGTTTAGCGATCTGTTTTGAAAAGGTTTTGAAGAAGGTACTGCTTGTGGAGCAGTACTTTGATTTAAAGATACTTGCTAGATTTTGAACACCGTTTTCAACAGATTCTTTGGGTTTTGCAGACCTAGATTTAGCAACTAGCTTTTTCCTAAACTCTAGACTGTCTACTCCAAAGCAGAAACATCAGGCTAAGGGGTTGATGAATGCCATGAAGATGTGGAACGACATGATAATCATTAGCTTTCTTATATTCAGGCGGTGAGTCACTTATTGAACCATCATTACTAGATGTATCTACATAATTAATGAGTTCTTCATCACTAGTGGTTATATCCTCATACTCACCTTCATCCTGATTACTAGATTGGGTTTCTTCTATCTTACTAAAATCCATACCAAAACCTAATCCAGTTTTAAGATAAGCTCTTTGCTATTTTTGAACATAAGAAACATGTGACAGACCAGCTTCACCCCAAGCAACAAACTTAGCTAACAAATCATCTCTTTCCTTAGTTAATTTCTCAATTTCAGCAATTTTGTAGTTTAATTTCCATTCACTAAGCTTTAACGGTAATCACTTTGTGCATATTTTTCAGCCAAAGCTACTTCATTAGTTTCATGTGCTAAAATTTTGGCTTCCATAGATTCTAAGGTTATTTGATAACCTGCTACCTCAGACCTAGCCTTAACACAATTATCTCTCTCAATCACATAACCGCTAAGTAATTTATGATAAAAATCATAGCAATTTGAGCATACCTCAGAGATAGGAGATTGATTTGGTGAAGTAGCCACCAATGCTAGTTGAACAGGATCATCTTCACTTTCCTTGCTCCAGTCAAATCTTCCAAAGCCATCATCGATTCCAAAACACATGTTCGGGTTCTTCACAAAGCGTGCTCCAATCCAATGCTTCTCTGAATCTTCAATTTCTTCCACTGCTATCATCAATAAGTTGGTTCATCATCAAACTCTTCACTCCATCAACTTGATAACTTCTCTTAGCAACCAAAGCCTTTGTTTGATAATGGGAATTTCCTTAAGCTCAAGTTTTGGCTTTTGAGATGTCCTGTTTGCTTGATACTTAGCAAACCTGCACTCCGCAAAGTGACCATCTTTTGACAATTGAAGCACTCATTTTAGATTTGTCAAAAGTTATGCCCTGTTTTGGTTTGAAATCAATGCTTTTGCCTGTCTTCTTCATGTACTTTTTGATTCTTGCATTGATCATAGCAACTTGCCACCTGATATCAATTTCTTCAAGTGCATCTTCTTCCATCTGTGCTAGATCTTCTTCATAAGTGACAGGTAAACTAGCTTGTTGTGCAAAGAAGGATCACATAACTTCATCTGAGGCCATAGTGGTAGTTGGTGGGGCCTGTTGAACATATGAGGGGTGTATAGGCAGGCAGTACTTTGAGAAACGATTACTTTGAGGAAGCGTGCTTTTTGAAGCTGGCCTTCTTTTAGATGATAGAAAAGCAATACTGTGAGACTTAGAACTTGTTTGACCCCTCATCTCATGCTCATACACCTTAAGTTGATGATATAGATCATCAAAGTCCATGACATCCAACCCTGTTTGTCCTCGATCATTGTAGCAATCACATGCCATGAAGATGGCAAACTCCTTAGAAACTTCAAATTAGCATCTTCAACTGATACTTATGCCTTGTATAGCTCCAACATGTTGATAGATTCTGAAACCTATCATATGCGACATCAAGACTCTCTCTTTCACCAAGCTGTGAAAGTTTCAATGTTGCTTTAGCAAATTTACTTGCATCTTTTAGAGGCTTCATTCCCTCCAAATCTGGTCTTGAGAGCAGACCAGAGCTGCTTAGCATCTTTAGCATCATGAAATTTGAGAAGATGACCATGGAATGGCGAGATAAGAGAATATTGAGTGCCTTCTCTTGATTCCTTAATGTTCTTTGGTATCTTGGTTTAGGTGCCTTAGGTTGTCGGGAATATCAATGGGGTCTGCTACAACTTCATTCCCATTCACAATAACATTCCAAAGAGCATGGTGCAATGTGCAATGTCTTCATCTTCATGCACCAGATCATATTCTCCCTTCTTGATTATTGGAATTACGAGTGAGGTGATTGAGGGTGGTGGAACGACTTCATCGACATCTTGAATATAGTTGATAGGGTTTCTTCCTAGTCGAGTTTCCACACAAGCTTCATACCACTTGTTGGATCGATATACTTTAATCAAACTATCTTAACTAGCTTGTTTAGGTTTAATAACCTCGGATAAATCCTAAGTTATTAACAAAGAAACACTGAGTAATCTTTATTAATACAGGAATTTACTTAACAAAGCTAAGAAGAATAACCTTTTATTATAAACTCTAAATCGCTTATATCAGGATACTCTAATACAACTCTAAGATAATCAAACTTTTCCCTAAAACACTAATTAAGTAAACTTAAAACTCTTTTTACTACGTCGTACCTCTAATGCCAATCTAGGAGTCCTTTTATAGGCTCAAGGATATCTAGTCGGTTTACAATTGATAACCTTGTACGACAAGTAATCTAAACATAGAATACAATTCTTTCCATAGACGAATATAACAGTTCTTTTGTTCTTGCAGTACTTTGACTTCATCTTGCGATTTTGACTTTGTCTTTAACGATTACTTTGAGTCTTTGACTTCTTCCAGTACTTTGCAGCTTACAGTACTTTGATATCTTCAGTACTTTGATATCTTCAGCACTTTCATATCCCAACAGTACAAAAAAAATTGCATTACACTTTAGTATGTGCGATAAGATCATAAAACTGCAAAAACCACTAACATGTTGCATTATAGTGAGGATAACAACAAAGTTAGTCATAATATCAAATAAGAAAACTTGGATTATAACTAAAGGGGTTTTTGGTATGCTTATTAAATGTGCTTATTGGCTTATTCAATTACCCTAACACAATAAGTTTATGATAAGGCTATAAGCTTTTTTTAGAGAAGCTTAGTAAAAAAACCCGAACTCACAACTAATTCTATCATAGCTTAGTGTGTTTATAGTAAAACACAAATATTAAGCGTAGAACTTTTCAATAAAAAAAAAAAGTTACTAAAAGTTACTTATGTATAACAAAAAAAGTTAAACCATAAAAAAGTTACTAAAAGTACTCACTAAATAAGGCCTAAAGTAAGTTGAAGTCTCTTTCGGATTCTATTTAGAAGCAAAAAGAGGTTAACACATAAATCATAAGTATAGAAGAATGGTTGTATCTCACATCCGTGATTATCAACTCAATAACATTATCCTTGATATAGTAGCGTAATAACTTAGATAAAAAACTATATATTCTTGCTTAATAATTCTCATGTACATAATTTTATTTCTTTACAACGACCAACTATTACGTTTTTTTTTTTTTAAACATCACGTCAATGAATAAAGTTAGGTTATCACCTAAGTAGGTTTTCTTTTTTTTCTTTTTTTTCTTTTTTTTTTATTTTATTTAAGAGGTGATTGTTATGAAATAAGGATTGTGATGCGTGCATTTTTTTTTTATAATTTAAGGAAAACACCTTCTAAATTAACCAATGACTATCTAAACCATGATTTTTTTATTTTTTTATTATATTTTTTTAAATAATGAGCTTTGTAAAACGTTTTTAATTGACAGACATGTTGAGGTTGAGGTTGATGTTGTTGTTTAACTTTAACTATTGATATCATGTTGTACAAAATGTGCGAGTTTAGTAGCACATAATGAGAGTTGATGAAGTTAAAATATGCTGAGTAAAGTTTTTAAAATGCTTGTATGGATATCCATATATAAATTTTAAATAATAATTCACGGGTCGTTATTATAAGTAGAATCGCGTATATTTATTTTCATATCCGCAGTAACTCTTATACCATTTGATATTTATATTCCGTTACTAATATTATAAAGTATGGGTATAAATTGTAAGGGGTTATTTGTTTTTTAAAGAGTTATTAAAACATGGAAACTTGTAATTTTACACTTAGCTCTATATAATTTATTTAAAATTCAACCACTAAAGTTTTATTAATTACTCCCTCTTTTTTTAAGTTTGTGTTTTCATAAATTTGACACCTATATTTTTATGCATTTTTTTTCTTAACAAATTCTCCATCAAATTATTAAGTTTGACCAAAACCAATTTAATTTTGACTTTCTATGACGACATATTACTCGATTTTGCCTAAATGGCAAATTCGAGCTCTCCTATTGGTTTAATTTTTTTTTCAATAAGAAGGGTTTTGCAAAAACACTCCGAAATGATATAATTCTTTTATTATATAAAAGATTTACGTTGCAATTATTTTACACATATTTTGTCAACCGAACATGTTGCCCAATTTTAAATAGTAGTGTTTTAAAGCCTTTAAGGTTTACAAATACTCCAAAATTTAAAACCATGAATTTTAAATTCGTGAACCAAACGCACCCTAAGTGTATTTGAAAATCAGAATTATCCTTTTTATATACATGATTATATCTTGTTTTAAGTGTAATTTAGTTAAAATTTATTATTAGTTTGTTAGGGAAGTGGTTGATTGAGATTGTAATTTTCAAAATAAGCATGTGTAGTTAAGAAATGTGTAAATGTTAAGTGTATTACGAATTCCAAGTGAAATAAAACAGAAAAGCTGGTGTAGTTACGAAATGTGTAAAGTTAAGTGTTTTCAAGTGAAATTAAATGGGTTGACCAAGTGAAATTTAATGCTCTGACAACCAACTTTTATGAATTCCAATAGATAAGACTTTTGACCAAATTAATACTCGGTGAGTTTAGCAGGACCCTAACAAACACAATGTGATTTGCACACATAATTAAAATATTAATATACAACTCTTTAATGCACGAGATTGTGTGTCGGGATAAAAATTAAAAATATGCGAATCAATTCAGTTAACAAATTGGTTAGTGAGAAGGCGCTATACTTATTGTATTCGGAAAATTGTATATATATGCACTACTACAAAATAGTTGTTTATTCACACTTATTAGAATATGTGGCCGCATTTTAAAGTGTGAAGAATCAAAAAGTTCACACTAGCATGCGTGTGAACATATTGGGTGTAGCAAATATTTTCACAATTTTATATGTGAAGCTTTATGAATATTTTTACACTTTTAAGTGTGAGAGTATTAAAACAATTCTTCACACTTTGAAGTGTGATGATTTTGATTTTGAAATAATTCTTCATACTTTTTAAGTGTGATGATTTTGATTTTGAAATAATTCTTCACACTTTTAAGTGTGAGATTGAAATTCTTCACACTTTTTAAGTGCGAGGATTTTGAAACAATTATTCACACTCTTAAGTGTGAATATCTTTAAAAAAAATTCACAATTCATAAAATGCGAAGAAAAAAGTGTGTAAAAATGACATATTTGTTGTAGTGTGGAATTTGATTAAGAATTTGGGAAACAAGATGAATAAAATATATATGCAACATTCTCCCAAAATTTTAGGTCCGCCCAAAACATAAAGTGTTCTTCTTAGTTTTTAGAGTCATTTTATAATCCAATCTTTATCACATAGTTGCAAGTCTATGAATTAGAGTTAGGGGGTGTTTGATAGCCACTTAATAGAATAGGTAAGACGACATCACTTAATCGGTCAAAGGTTACGCCGTTTGATAGATAAAAATGGTGTACTTAATGGCTCAATTATGTTCTGAATGAGCCATGATATAAAACTTGCTCTCCGGTTCAGTAGCAAACAATTTCTCCTAAATAACCTTCTTATCTACAATTGCATATTTGATCATGTTGTTTTGTCCTTTTGTGATGGTCACTAAAACTAAAGTTTATTTCTAAAGGTATAACGTTCTATAGTATTAACTTCTTGATATTATAATGGGTGAAAAGCTAAAGGCAGCGAACGTGATTTTTGAGAACTACCGATATATGCATAGCAATTTTGAAAATTACCATTATGCGCAATATATTTTAATTTAGAAACTGATATGCACCTTGATATATTGCGTGTATGAAGTTACCAGGTCGCTCAAAAATGACAGAAATGGTCCACAGCGACTTGCGTTGACTTCACGGTCATCCATACGACTTTATTTTCGGTTAAAAGTTTGATGTGGTCCTTATGGTCATTAACTTTCGATTTAGTCCGTTTTTTCCGTTTTCATCCGTTTTGTCAGGTTTTCTTTACGTTTATCCGTTTTCTTACACGTTTTTATCGGTTTTCATCCGTTTTTACCCTTCTTACATTTTTGTCCGTTTTATCCAGTTTTCTTCGTTTTAATCGTTTTCTTTAGTTTTGCTGTTTTCATCTGTTGTTTTACATTTTGTTCGTTTTCGTACGTTTTTAATTAGTTTTGTCAGTTTTCTTACATTTTGTCCAGTTTTCTTACGTTTTGTACTATTTGAACATGTTGAAATTTTTTCCAAAAAGAAAAAAAATTAAAACAATTTCAAAAAGTGGATACCGCAATTTTGAAAAATAAATAGGAAAAAAAAATTCAAAAAGTTGAAAAAAAAATAAAAAAGTTGAATAAAAATTTCAAAAAAAAAAAAAAAAAATTAAATAAAAATTTTCAAATATTTTTTAAAAAAAAATATATTTTTCAAATACATTATTTTTTAAAAAATCTTAAAAAATATTTGAAAATTTTGATAAAAAATTCATAATTTTTTTAAAGATTTTAAAAAAAATATATTGAAAAAAAATTGGATAAAAAAATATTTTCAAATATTTTAAATTTTTCAAATACATTTTAAAAATCTTTAAAAAAAATGTTGAAAATTGAAAAATAAAAAATTTCAAAATTTTTTTAAGATTTAAAAAATATATATATATTGAAAAAATTTTGAATAAAAAAATATTTTTGAAATATTTTTTCAAAAAATATTTTTGAATATATAATTTTTAAAAATCTTTAAAAAAATTTTGAAATTTTGTTATTCAAAATTTTCAAATATTTTTAAAGATTTTTAAAAAATAATATTTGAATTTTAAATTTGAAAATACATTTTATTCAAAATTTTTTGAAATTTTTATTCAAATTTTAATTTTCAAATTTTAGGATATTTTTTTTCTAATTATTTTTCAAAATTAAGAAAAAATTCCAATTTTTTGGAAAATTTTCAAATTTTTTTTAGAAAGCAACATGTTGAAATAGTACAAAGCGATAAACGGACAAAATAAACGGATCTTGAATTAAAGCGTCTAAAACGAACAACGTAAAACGGATGAAAACGGTAAAACGAAAACAATAGCGATAAAACGGATCTGGATAAATAATACGGATCAGCCGATCCGTAAAATGAACGGTAAAATAACGGATGAAAACGGAGCGGATAAATCGAAGGATAATATGGAATGAAATTGCAAACTTTCGCTTTCCAATAAACGAAGGATAACATTGTCAACGCAATCACGAGACATTATCATTTAGTTGTGAACTGGTAACTTGTTAGTTCGATCGCTCATCGTCATTAAATGAAAATATATTCGTGTGGTAATTGAAAATTAGATTAACATCGGCTGAATACAATACGATGCGATATCTTTAAAACATTCAATACCTAATATATGTTGCAACTAACACAAATTTAATAGTGTATCATATATCATACGAAACATAATAAAACATTAATATCATAAATTATTTCTAGATCACGCTAAAGGTCATGCGTAAACGATTATGTATATTTTTAGTGAATACTAATGTTTAAAGTTTTCAACTTTAATTGAAAAATAAGTTTGCATATTCAAAACTTAATATAGTCGAGAAAACATGCAATTGAAATCATTGATGACTTTATTAGAGTATTATTTTTTGCTCATTGAAAGTTATATCAATTCAAGTATTTATCAAATAATATAGTTTGATCAACTTTAGTTTATGTAAAGGTCAAAATAGTAATTTTCAATCGTCCAGAATGAGTTAAAAAAACAAGTATCAAACAATCATTTTCATTCAAAATCATATTTATTCAAAATCTTGAAATCATTATTTGATTAGATTCAGTACAGTTATTGTTTTATCAACATTTCTTAGTAGGTCTACCAATAAATAAAAAAAGGAAAACTCAAAACAGATCGATTCGTACGCGTGCATCACTTTTCTACATCAATTTTTTTAGAAGTCTAAAATAAATCGGGGCAACTCTTGTTTTAGGCAACTCTTATCTATTGACTAAAATAACAAACCTTATAAGGTTTGGTACAAAGGATTATTTTAGTCGTTTAAATATTACTAAATTCTAAAAATAGACAACTAATTGGACACTTGGCAACTTTATGATTGGGTTGTACAAGTTGTCCAGTCACCTTGGTTTATTTTGGACTTAAAAAAATAAATAAAAATTATATGCACGTGAGCGACCGGTCTAGTTACGGAATTTTCCCATAAAAAAGGTAAAAGAAAAACATTATGTTCATGAAAATTTTGAACGAGGGGTATTTTAGAAGAAAGAAACTCATGTTGTTATTGTCACTTCTCTTGTCCATTGGCTGTTCCTGAGATGGCAGTGACAAGATATGGATCGGTAAAGCTAGTATATTTATATTCATTTTAGTGTGGGGTGTGATTGAGGGGGCACTATCTTGGCGTCGATTCCAGCATCATTAAAAAGCATATAATTTTATTATTTTCTTGAACTTTCCAATGCTATGCTAACTCTTTCTTTTTTAAAATTTTTTCTCCTCTTTATTATTAAAAAAATACTTCCATTACACACAACCACCCACAAAACCAATAAACTATATTTTCTTTCCTCAAAAAGTTAGGTCTTTGTTTGTTTATTAAGAACGAATCTGGATTTGATTTGCATATCTGAATCCGAATATGCGATAGAAAAGTATGAATCTAATTTCCATCTTAATCTGAATAAGTGGTTGAAAAATCTGAATCTGAGTCAAATAAAACTGTTTATTTTTCTAAAATTATATGGCTGTGTTAAACTATTAATTTTTACAATTTAAATTTGAAACCATTCCATTCGCACAATAAATAAATTTATTAAATATATGAAACCAAATTTTATAATATAATCAATTTAAAGTAAAAAGTATATTAAACAAAACATGCAATTTCATGTTTATTTGACATAAATAAATGTTAATGAGTTTAAATTGAACTTTAAGCGATTAACTATATGGATGCGTTAGAGTTGAGATATATGAGTCAATAGAACCCTTCAACTTGAAAAAAATATGAATTGTCTTATATGATTGTATACATTCTTTATCTAACAAAACATATGCAGTGATTCTATTTAATACTTTTAATACGAAAAATAAAGGTGAAACAAGACCAAAAAAATAAGTTAAAAAAAAAGACATTAAGAGGTGTTAAGACATCCCCATCACATCTAGTTCAATAAAAGGTTTATGCCTCTTAATAGTCGGAAAAAAACAAACGCTCTTAACTAAGATTGTGTTTTATCGCCTCTGAATGACATGAAAAAAAAAACAATCAATATTAATGATCTAAATGTTTGACCGCTTTTGAATGAGTTAGATTAAGATGTTGTTAAGAGGCATTTTTGAAAAAAACAAACGACACCTTAGTGTCTTATCTTTTTATTATCTCGGGACTAAAGTCTCGCAAGGGAAATGTTTTTGGGTTTTGCGTCTAGGGATGAGCGCGGTACCATTTTTGGTACCGTATCGACACCGTTCGCGGTGTACCGGATTTTTTCCCGATTTAAATTCAAAGTCTCGTTCCTAAAACCGTATCTTAAACGATACGGTATGGTTTTAACTTGATTACTAAAGCGGGAAAAGAACCGCCACTTTTAAATTAATTATGTATGCAACACATTTGTTATGCGATTGGGTGACTTGTATGCTACCATAGTCAATTTGGTATTCGGAGTTTATTATATATTCTTTATCTCCTTTAGTATATAAACCAAATAAGCAGGGGCGGAGCCAGGATTTAAAGTTAAGAGGTGTCGAGATTTTTTGTAAAACAGTAACGATATTATATGCAAATTGAATTATCATGCCCCGTGTCATGGCTGTAAGGCTCCGAGCATGTGATTGTAATTGTTGGATATTTTAGTGTAGTTGGATTAACTTGTTTTGACCAATTTCATCATAATAATACATCATTTAGGTTTGGAGGTGCGGAGTCTTTACTTGAATTTATTATGATCTTAGGGGCGAAGCCCCTAAGGAACGGGATCAGAGGCGGCCACAGTGCCGAGTCAGTGACCCACGTAGGAAGTGTGTTTACGCGAAATACAATGGATTATGCTGAAAGTTGTATTTCTGCTGAAATGCAATGGATTCTGCTGAAGTCATTGATTCTGGCGAAGTGTTGTTCCTCGATTAATTTTGGAAATTGAGGGACAAAACTTGACAACTTGAAACCTAAAAGCGCCATTGGCAGTTATCCCGTAACATGTTATATACGGTTTGTTTGGTTATTTTCATATAATGGTTCATTATATCTCAGACAAAACATACAGAAAATTCTCAACTCTGAATTGTATCCGATTGAATAATTTGGTAGAACCGCCAAATTGATTTGATTTGAAAGTGATTACACCTTTGGAGATTAAGCATATCCGTTGGTGTTAGTTATTGCGGTATATACCCTACAAAATCGAATCAATTTAGATGACGAACCGATTACGTGAAAGATCGAACAAGGCGTTTGCAAAGTTGGAGAAGTTTTAGGGCGGGATTTTCGTAGATGGCAAAGAAGATGCACTTTTATCGTGAATCTGAAAGTGGTATATGTTACGGTACCCGTGCCCGAAATTTGTTGAGAAAAGCTGGAACAGACTCGTAATGGTTCTAAAGTGGGAAAAGGACTACATATGTCGTGGTCATATTCTTAACGGTATGTCGATTCCTTATTTGATATTTATCAAGCGTAGAGTCACCAAAAGAATTATGGGATACCCTAGAAGCCAAATACATGGCAGAAGATGCGTCTAGTAAGAAATTCCTAGTTGGTAATTTTAATAAGTATAAAATGGTAGACGGAGGCTGTCATCATGGACAGTACCACGAATTGCAAAGGATATTAGGACGGTTGCACAATATGATATGAAAATGGATGAATCAATTTACGTCTCTAGTATCAGATAAATCGCCCCCCTCTGGAAGGATTTTAAAAACAATCTTAAACATAAGAAAGAGGAATGAATCGGTTGAACTTGGAAGTCATTTCCAAATTGAACAATCCATACGTGATATGGAAGGGGTTCGTTGGTGGTACTAAAACCATGGTGGTTCTTCTGTGAACATGGTGGAGGAGGTGAATCCTCTAAGTGGTAAAGGGAAGCGAAAGTGGCAAAGCAATAACAACAAAGGTTCTGATAAGAAACCAAAGGTGACCTGTTGGAAGTGTGGGAAACCCGGACACTTTAAGAAAGATGCAGGTCTAAGGGTGGAGGTAAAGGAAAAAGGAGGCGGTGCTAGTGGATCCAAGGATCACGGAAAGCAATCAGGTTTGTTTTGGTACCTCTGATCATTGTTGAAAATTATTATGTATCAATAATTTACGAAACATTCTATGTCAGGATGATGATTTATCATGGTGGGTGGATTCAGGAGCAACATGTCATGTATGCAAAAATCTTCAATGGTTCAAGGACTTTAAGCCAATTGAAGATGGATCTTTATTAAAGATGGGCAATGTTGCAACTGAACCGATTAAAGGACTAGGATCTATTAATCTAGTCTTTACTACGGAAACTCTTTACTTTTAAACAATGTTGTTTATGTACATGGAATTCGTAAGAACTTAGTATCTGGTATTGTATTAAATAATTGTGGCTACAAGCAAGTCTTGGAAAGCGACAAGTACATATTGTCTAGACATGGAACCTTTATTGGCTTTGGATATTTGAATGGCATGTTTAAATTAAATTTGGATGTTTTGTTTCTTAATAATTCTGTTTGCATGGCTTCTACTAGTTCTAGCAATAATTGTGGTAAATCTGAATTGTGGCATGCTAGACTAGGACCGCATACATTACAAGAGAATGATAGACATGTCAAAAATGAGTCTAATACCTGCTTTTGAATTGAATGGTGAAAAGTGTAAAACTTGTGTGTTGACTAAGATAACTAGACAACCTTTCACCAACAATGTCATTAGAGATACTAAGGTATTAGAACTTGTACCAGATGATTTGTGTGATTTTCATTCAACTCCATCACTTGGTAATAAAAAGTATGTAGTTACTTTTATTGATGATGCTACTAGATACTGCTATGTTTACTTGTGTCATACAAAAGATGAAGCTCTTGATAAATTTAAAATTTATAAAGAGGAAGTAGAGCTTTATCATGGTGTGAAGATTAAAACACTTCGCAGCGATAGGGAGGTGAGTATTATGATCCGTATATTTTCAATCTCTTGGTATAATACATCAGACCACTGCTCCATATACACCTCAACAAAATGGTATATCTGAAAGAAAGAATAGGACATTAAAAGAAATGGTTAATTCCATGTTATGCTATTATGGCCTAAGTGATGGATTTTGGGGTGAGGCTATGTTGACTGCCTGTTATTTATTAAATAGAGTTCCTAATAAAAGGAACAAGATAACCCTTTATGAACTTTGGTATAAAGGCAGGCCCAGGTTATCTCAGAGTTTGGGGCTGTAAATTTGTGGTAAGATTGTGATCCTAAAATAAATAATATAGGTCAAAGAGGTATAGATGTGTATTCACGGCTATCACGAGAATTCTAAGTGTTATAGATTCTATGTCATAGAACCTAATGATTATGTATCCGTGCACTCTGTTATTGAGTCACGAGATCTTTGATTTTTGGCAATGAGGATAGGTTTACATCTTTACCTAAACTGCAGACATGATTGCAAGTTCTAGTAACTTTGGTGCATCTGACCAAGTGATTGTTTCTCCTCGAGCCTTCGAGCCTAGGAGAAGTGTAAGAGCAAGAAAAACCAAATCTTTTGGTGGCGATTTCCAACTATATCTGGTCGAAGGATCAAGGAATGAAATTCAATTTCAATATCAATATTGTTTCAATGTTGATGAAGATCCTAGGACTTACAGTGAAGCTATGGCTTCAAGGGATGCTGCATTTTGGAAAGAGGCAATCCAAGATGAGATCGACTCTATTATGCACAATAATACTTGAAACCGTCGATTTACCACCGGTTTTAAACCATTGAATAGTAAATGGATCTTCAAAAGGAAGATGAAGGTGGATGGAAGCATAGACAAGTATAAAGCCAGATTGGTTATCTAAGGCTTTAGACAAAAGGAAGGTATTGATTTCTTTGATACCTATGCTCACATTGCTAGGATTACCACCAATAGATTATTGTTAGAACTTGCTGCTATACATAATCTTGTAATTCACCAAATGGATGTTAAAACAGCCTTTCTGAATGGTGAATTGGATGAAGAAATTTACATAAGACAACTGAAGGTTTTGTCATGCACAGTACGAAAACAAGGTTTGTAAATTGGTTAAATCTCTTTATGGCTTGAAGCAAGCTCCCAAGCAATGGCATCAGAAATTTGATGATGTTATCTTGTCTAATGGTTTTGCATTAAACCAAGCGGACAAGTGTGTATCAGACAAGTTTAATGCTTCTGGTAAAGGAGTAATCATCTGCTTGTATGTTGATGACATGTTGATCTTTGGTACTGACCAAGATCAAGTTAATACAACTAAGGAGTTTTTGTCCTCTAAGTTTGAGATGAAGGACATGGGGGAGGCTGATGTGATTCTTGGCATTAAGATCATACGTGGAGAACATGGCATTACTATCTCTCAATCACATTATATTGAGAAGATGTTGGATAAATTTAATCTGAAAGATTGTTCTCCAATAGGTACTCCTATGGATCCCACAACAAAACTTGTGCCTAATAAAGGTGTTGCTGTGAATCAACTTGAATATTCAAGGGCTATTGGATCTCTCATGTATGCCATGATTAGTACTAAACCGGATATAGCCTTTGTTGTTGGAAAGTTGAGTAGATATACTCACAATCGAGTTTAATCCATTGGCGAGCAATTAATAGAGTATTTGTTACTTGAAAGGTACAATGGATTATGGTTTGACTTATCTTGGATTTCCTTCGTTCTTGAAGGTTATTGGATGCAAGTTGGATTCCAATGGGAAGATCATTCTTCCACAGCTGGTTGGGTATACCTACTTGGAGGTGGTGCCATTTGCTGGGCATCTAAGAAGCAAACTTGCATAACGGATTCAACAATGGAATGCGAGTTTGTGGCATTAGCGTGTTGGTAAAGAAAATGAATGGCTAAGGAACTTAATTTATGAAATTCCATTGTGGCCTAAACCGATATCATCTATTTCTATCAGATGTGATAGTCAAGCTACTTTGGCTAAGGCATACAGTCAAGTATATAATGGGAAGTCTAGACACATAGGTGTTAGACATAACATATTACGTGATCTTATCACGAATGGTGTGATATCTGTGGTGTTTGTGAAAACACAACACAATTTAGCTGATCATTTAACCAAAGGGTTGAATAGAGATCTCGTGAAAAATTCGGCTATAGGGGTGGGATTAAAGTCCATCAGAAATCTCTGATATCAAGATACCCAATTCCCATCTAGTATGGCTAGGTGCTGAATTCAATGTGGAAGGCTTAATATTTAGAGATTGGAACACATTAGAAGAATCATCCCAAGGTATGTGTTCGGACCTACAAGTTAGGGAGGTTGAATGTATATATTCTTAATAGCTCTTTTGACAAATTGCATTGTAGGTGCAAGACTAAAAGAGTTACCTATATGAGCATGAAGTTTAGCCGCTTCAAGAAGCTGGGACTTGGCTTTGACATGCTTATGAAGGATAAGGACATAGGCTAGTAAAACATGTGTCAAGATAGAACTACTATGTATGTAAACTTTTGTGTACATTATCTTCGTGTATTCATATTGAATTCCCAGGGTTCAATCCTAAGTGACACACGAGAATTGAATATTTGGAATGTGTAATGTACTAATGTGAAATTCAATCGTCACGACATTTCATTTATGCAAAAGTTTGATTGTTTGAGATTACTTGTTTTAGTTAATCAAGGATTGCACTAAAATAGGGGAGGAATGTTGGATATTTTAGTGTAATTGGATTAACTTGTTTGACCAATTTCATCATAATAATACATCATTTAGGTTTGGAGGTGCGGAGTGCACACCTACTTGAATTTATTATGATCTTAGGGGCTAAGCCCCTAAGGGACGAGGATCGGGGCGCACAGTCATGAGTCAAAGGGGCGGGGAGCCCCGGTGGAAGTTGTGTTTGCGAGAAATACAATGGATTACCAAGTTGTATTCTGAGAAATGCAATGGATTCTGGCGAAGTCATTGATTCTGTTGAAGTGTTGTTCCTCGAGATTAATTTTGGAATTGAGGGACAAAACTTGACAACTTGGAAACCCTAAAACGCCATTGGCGGTTATCGTAACATGTTATATACGGTTTGTTTGGTATTATATATCTTGGTTCATTATATCTGACAAAACATATTCTCAACTCAATTGTATCCGATTGAATAATTTGGTAGAACCGCCAAATTGATTCGATCTGAAAGTGATTACACGCCTTTCAGAGATTAAGCATATCCGTTGGTGTTCGTTATTGCGGTATATACCCTACAGTAATTGTGGTATTATGAACAACATCATCTCTTTGCCTATAAAACCGACTATTTTATTTATTTATTTTTTATATTGTCCATAATTTAACTTAGATGCTATGTAAGAGTATTGTATACTTGTAACAATTAACATATAAATTTAACTATGTACCAAAAGTTAAAAATTCCCAAGATCCTACAATTCATACAAAAAGCATTCAATGTTACAAATTACAAGTAAAATTTTAAGCTAGTTCCCGTTTAGAAATATTTTGTTAGCTAGATTTTCTACCTAAAACTCAATAAAATTATAGGACATTGTACAAGACCACGAGGTTGAACATTTAAATTTGAAAAATAAACATAAAAAATAACATAGAATTATTAAAGAATGAGGCTTGACAAGTTAATTGTACACGTTGAAGACTAAAGAACTAGGAACAAAAGATGTACTGTAACATTTAAGCTTGAATATAGATTCATAATAATATAGTCAAAGAGCATCAAGGAAGTCATGTTTCAGTTATATTGGGTCTTTCTTTATTTATGGTCGCGTAAAGAGGAGGCCCATTGACTAAGGTATATGAAATATAGGCTTTAGCCCACTTAGATATTGAAGTAGTTGGACAAGTTAGGGAGGCCTAGCACCCACCTGTCCCCCTACTCCCTCCGCCCCTGCAAACAAGCAAATACACTCAGTTTCGTGTACCCATAAGAATGACTGAATGACTACATGTTTAAGACTGCAAAACATGCAAATGCATCAATAGATGTCGTAATATGTCACGAACAGAAAACCTCAACTTTTTTGCACTTGCGGTGCGTCAGGTTGTTGATGCAACCACATGGCAACTGGTGATATAATCATTATACGTTTAAATGCGTATATTGACTTTGTAAGAATAGATCCAGTATTCGACCTGCTAGCTCGAGTTGGTGCACCATCAGTGACTTGGGATTTCATATTAGTATGTTACCCCAATACACCTAAAATTCATTTTTTACTCACAAAAAGTTTAAAAGACCAAAACTTTTATCAACATCAGCAAAAAAAATTCATTTGACGTCCGATTCACATGTTATTGTCGAGTTTCTTACGCTTTATTTCAATGCATATAAGAACTAAAAACTTTGATAAACTGGTTTATTATTAGCTCAGCTAAATTAACTACATCAACTAGCAAAAACCATGAACAAAAATATCATAAGAGTGTTTGGGTCATGGGCTTACATAAAAAATCCAACCTTTTGTATTCGGTGCAATTGAATATTCCCGTTATGATCCCGCACCGAATTTCTGTGGTACCATTTTTTTCCCACCATTTTCGTAACCGGTACAGGTCGGTACCGGTACGGTTTAGAGCCTACTTTTGCCGTTTTCCGGTGCCCATTGCTTTCATCCCTAGTTTTGCCGTTTGAAAGGTATTCCGAAGGGAAAAGTTTTCCTCTTGCATGTATCTTCTTCTTGTTTAGAGCACGGAATAGAGATTAATCAGTAGCTTCCAACAAACCATAATAAACAACGGTTTTTATGTGATGAAAAGTGCTACCCTTTATTTGCGGTTGGAGCGGAAGAACTTACAATATTCACATTTATAATTCTGGGAAGTCACGACCAACATTGATTCTGGAACTCTGCTACTAATAGCTTATGACCATTATTTTAGATATAGGCTATTATAATTTTCTGAAATTGGTTCTAGATTGGTTTAGAAGTCATCAGATGAAATTGTTGTGGGCTTTAAGCCACTAGAATTGACAACAGTCGCTTGTGGTTTATTCGGTCGGCCTATGACTCAACCTAAAGATAAGCGTAATTCAGTCGTTTTACATTGGGTTAATCTGTCGACCCAACCACGACCCAAGTCAACACCCATTATGACCCGGTCAACAAAAGTCAATGAAAAGTCAACCTCAACGAAGTCAACAGAAGCAGATTCTGAAAGCGGTTATGTAGCGGTTATCAATAAGCGCCATATCCTTGAAACCGACACAACGTTTCACTTGTACCCTTTCGAAACATACAAATAGATAGGAAACATGTAACAAACATTATGATGATAAATATCGAGAAAACTTTCTTGATTCAAATCGTTATTGTTATGGGGTATATTTTGATTAAAGATCCTTAAAAGCGGACCAACAATTGGTATCGAGCCAAAATCATCATATACCAAGGTTTTTCATACCACTTTCTTGAATCAACACCATCGGAAAAGACCGGATTTTTTTGTTTTGCAAAAGCGATTCGAACCAAAATTAATCACAAGATTATTTTGTCGTTGTGATATTTCATCAAAGGAAACAACAACTTTTGTCACCAAGGTATCAATCACAAAGTGTGAATTGTTAGGTATCAAAAAGGTTCCTCTTTTCATTCATTTTTCAAAAGCGGTCGAATCAAATTCAAGAACAAAAAAGAAAAAAACCAATATACCAACGTCATCAATTAGGGCACAAATCAAAGATTAGAACAACACACACTTTCTTAAACGGAATCAAGCGAAGGATCAATTGAAACCCCAATTGATTCATTCAAATCCAATCGTAAAATTACTCACGGATGAAAACCCCGAAATAAGTTGAAACCTAGGTTTCAAATTGGAGGAATAACGTGCTCGTAAAGAACACCATCTTAGAAGAAAGAAGAAGGGGCGGTCAAAAACGCTGACCATCAAAAGGCCGGTCAACCGTCGATTATTGGAAGGAGAAGAAGATCAAGTTATCTTCTTTAGAGAGAGAGCCGAAAGATAGTATCTCAAAAGAAAGAAAGAACTCTGTGGGTTATCTCAAAAGAGATAAAACAAAAGAGTTAATAAAGCGATATAAGGGCCGCACACAGGATACTTTTATATTAATGGGCGCGGGTTAAACCATCAACCCTCGAGGTTTCAAAAGATTTCAAAACCACCTTTCATTTTTTACTTTATATATTTTGATATATATTGTTTTAGTTTGATAAGTTATTTTAAATAATTATTAAAATCTTATCATATTTTTGATAGTATATCTAACCTTAGTGATTACTTGCTTAGAATCTTGATTATGGATAATTTGTAAGGAGTAATTAACCTTAGGTTATTCATTTTAAATTTTATAATCTCCAAGGATAGTTTAAAAATTGTTAAAACTATACCTAAAAAGTTTACACCGTTTAAAGGAGATAAAACATTAAGAGCTCATTTTGAAATAAAATTTTTTGAAACACTTTGTGTTAAAATTCTTTGTTGGAGATTTATTGTCATTATCATTTTAAGATATGGCGAAGATAGTGGAAAGGAACCTAATTACTAACATTACAAAA